>CM062292.1:61623025-61764595 GCA_031216915.1 Pictodentalium vernedei | reverse complement strand
AATAAATAATCCCGCTGTCAAGACTTCTCAGCTGTTTGAGTGCTGGAAGCCACTATCAGGGGTTTCAAAAATGAGGATATCAGAGCAAAAGCCAACACTTCCCTTGCTCATATTTCATATGGAATCAAACACACGTAATATTTTATCTATATATGTGTGTTTTATTGCAAATTATTGGAGAGTGCCTGTGGGCACTCTCCAATAATTTGCAATAAACAAGTTTTGAATAACAAATTCAGACCACAACAAATCATCTAGCCCTCAACCAGACAATCAAAAAATATCTTGTTATTTGTACTTTCCGACGTTTGACGTTGCATTTTGAAAACGTTGAAGAAACTGAATTCCCATTGACGTTTGAACGTCAGGATAATTAAAGTCCCAAAGGGTTAAATTTCATTTTTGAGTTGAACAATTAGTATTTAAATCGTGGGAAAGTGGGACTATTTTTGAGTGATGTGCTGAACTTTGTTATTGTTTTGACACATACGTATTTGCAGTCGAATTGGGTTGAATACTGCGCAGTAAAATGCCAGGTAGCATATAATCAAAATAAAATCTACGCTATTTAAGGGAACATCGGGAATTATATCATCCATATGGACCTGAAAATACTATTTTTCACACGCACAAGCGCGCGTAAAAAATAAAACTTTCCGGTTCAGACTCATGAGATAACTTCCGATATTCACTAAAATAGCGTAGATATCCTATATATACCATTCAAAACAAAGCAGGGGATATTTGATAAAAGTGAGATATAATTATGAAGAAATATTTTAATACTTCCATCAAAAAGACAGTTGAGGCATTGCACTGCGACATTTGGTGGATGATTTCAGCGATACTTGGGTGTCTGACAAGCACACATTCCACGCACTGTTCCGTAGAAGACATGGACGGTCAAGTCAGAGATTTTACCACATTCAGTCCAAGACCTCAATACCTTGTAAATCCTCCTCGGTTCGCGAGACTAGCGCGGATCCGACGTGGCATACTCCTCATCAAACGTCCAATGTCAGCTTGACTGATGTTATTCCATTCTTCCTGTGGTGCAGCGGCGAGTTCCTGGACATTAGTAAGGGGCTGTTGGCGTGCTCGAGGAACTATGTAGCGACACGGGCCCTGTGTGCTCTAGCATTGTCATCTTGGAAAATGAATCGACGGCCGTGACGTCACGCAAATGTCATCACATGAGCTACTAACATGTTGTCACAGTAGTACTGCCCTGTGACACGCCCTTGGGTGATATGTAACGCTGTTCTGCTTGTCGTGGAAATGCCTCCCCACACCATGACCGATCCACCACCAAAACGATCGTGCTGCCTAACGGTTACATCGTGGTATCGTTCGTTCCGCCGCCGCCACACTCTATTTCGCCTGTCGTGGAAGTCGAGAGTGAACCTCAATTCATCGGAAACCATGACGTTACTCCATCGACGATTGTCCCGACGATTGTCGTGATCCACACCAATTACGCCTTGCTGCGGTGTGACGTTCAGTCAAACGTGGAATTATTCGAGGTCATCGAGCGTACAAATTCCAGCTGTGTAAGCGATTTCGGATAGTCTGACCACTGACTCGCACATCTGTCGCTCGGTGCAACTGCTGTCCAATTTCTGAGGCACTTTGATGGAGGTTAGGTAATGCTGTGGTTCGGATGAAACGATCCTGGTTAGCAGTTGTCGCCCTTGGACGACCTGACCGACGTCTGTCATCAGCATTGCCTGTCTGACGTTAGAGTGACCACCACCTGCTAATCACGGATTGAGTAACGTTGAGAATTTGAGCCACTGCAGTCTGTCTGTTGCCAGCTCCCAACATGTCAACGGCACGTAAACGTACGACACGTGCCAGTCTTCGCATACCTCAAAAGTTACGTTTCGACCAGAAACTATTGATGAACGAGTTTATACCAAGAAAAGAACGATAAAACCTCCGAAAAAGCCCGTCCAGTACAAATGAAAATTTCAAAACGCACCACACAGACATTAACGCGGTGCTTGTGCGAAAAACCTGCACGAAGTATTCGTGGGCCGGTGACATTCATGATCCCCACTAAACTGGGTAACATATTGATGTGTCCAATCAGGCGTATCCAATACCATTTTTCGAAAATACCGAAATCAGTTTGGATATCCCCAACTTTTTTTGAATAGTATATATCGCACGGTATTTAATATCAGGCTAAACGAGAAAAAACACACCTCTGTGACCACAGTTCTGTAATGGTTAGTGGAGTTATTTAAACTGTCACCTTAACTCTTAGAAGCCGGGGAATCAGAAGGAATTTATTGAACATGACATGCCGCGAAAAACGTACAGTAAAGCAGGTGTTTCTAGTCATGTGTCGTCTGCCTATTCAGGCAGACGACACTTGACTAGAAGCACCTGCTCAGTGTTTAATTCTCCCCCAGCCCAAAGATAGCCGAACCGTCACAGCCAGATTACCTGCCGTATTACATCACGGGCAAGAAAACTCGACTCCTGTCTTCTAAGAGTTAAGCTTGTTGGGTCAGCTGAAATAGTCGCTTAACACGTTCTGGTAATATTTTTTCCGTATACAGGTACAAGCGATTCGAATAAATAAATAAATAAATAAATAAATAAATAAATACATGTGTAGGCACCCCCCCCCCCCCCCCAGCACATACTCCTCTACAAGATCAACACCGCACATTTCAGACAGACTGTTCCGACAGGTTTCTGAGCCACCAGGATACTATGTAATGGAACACGAATTAGTCGACTGCCTGTGTAATTCTCAGTTTTGGTGATTTTTATTTTTTAATCTTATAAACTTTACAAGGATTGGCGAACAAGTTGTACAACTTATATTAACGCCTCTCCTTGGCCCAGTGGCGCAGGTGTGTGGGGTTTTTCGTGATTGAAGAAACAATTATTTTTAAGCCACTCTAATAAAGAGAAAACTTTTAGTGGGTGGTATGTGTTTACATATGGTGTGGCGTAGTATATGAGGGCTTGACATCTGTACGCTGATTTCAACTTTTAAAATGGAACATAAAGATTTAAAGCAAGCCCGATAATGTTCATAAATTTCAATGAAAAGGAGAATGAAAAGGAGAAGAAGGCATAAAAGACAATGTGACTCCGTAAAGTGTGTAAACAAAAGTCAAAATCGGTGTCTAAAAGGCATATTTTCCCTCAGACGCCTTTCTGGCTTTCCAAAACAGAAACGAAGAAAACAAGTCCCACGCCTCCTGGAATGTCCCAACAGAACTTTTGGGGTATGTGTGTGTGGTGAGGGTGTGTGTGTTTGTGTGAAGGAACGATCTTGAACCCCGATTCCATCAGGGATGTGGCTAGAGGGTTTCAACTGGGGGACGGGAGGTGCCACCGGTGTAAATTCCAACTGTGGTTGCACTGCAGCGCTGGGTGATATCTTTTAACCCTTTACCCAACGAATCGCCCGCATCCGCCCACGTAATATGCAAAAAATATTATTTTAGAAAAATTCAACAAAACCATATCATGTGACCCCTCTTTGGAACGAGCTCGTCGAGCTCGTTCCAAGGAGGGGTCACATGATATGGTTTTGTTGAATTTTTTTTTAAAAATTTTAAAAAATGATATTTAAAATAATGAATTTTGAAATCGTCTGCGTTGGGTAAAGGGTTATGAACCCTTCTGAAAATTTTCACTAGTCCTGAAACGGAAAAAGCATCATTTATAATGTGTCTGGGTCAGAAAATTTACCGGATTGATGTCAGCGTCGAAATTTTGAGGCCATGTCAATTTTAGAGTAGGAAATTTGAAACTCAATTTTCCAGTTGGAAATAAAAGATCAAAATTTCTCATCATTAGTTGGAATTTTAATATTTTTCATGAACAATGTGAATTTATTGAATTTCCAACTATTTGATTTTTGCCCTCGGAATTTCCAACTATCGAAAAAAATACTCCTAGCTGGATGCCCTTCATATATGTTTGTTCAAATCAATATGTATCCAATCTAATTTGTTGCAGTGTATTCACGTTTCATAGTACATCAATCGGCTATCAAAACTATTTCGAGTTCCCGGATGATAAAGAACACCAAATTACGTCTCACGATCAACGTGAAAATAGTGTGAATAAAATTGCTTTGATAATGAGTTTGAGATCTTTTATTATGTTTTGGGAAGAAGTAAATTGTATACATGATAGTGTGGATATGACAGTGGTCAGGATTTGCCATTGTGCAGAACTATGTGACCTTAAACACCAATTAATATATTATTTGGATATGACAGTACAAGAATGGAAATGCGAGCAGCATTGTGCGAGTTTTGACCTGTTCAACCGGAGAACACATAATGTTTTGCGTAAAAAAAAAAAATTGGCAGTCGTTGGCAAACAACAGAATTGACAACCAATAGTTAAGTAGGGCCAGCACTAATTCTACCCAACAACCACAAAGGGCTGTTGGATTAAATTATTACTGAATCTCCTTAAAAATACAGAATGAATTCGCTGGGCAATTCCATTCTGTATTGTTAGGGTGATAGGGTAACTCAGAATTGAAAGGGTTACAACGATATCTCACTATTCTAGATTGTTATCTGTGATACAAAATTTCAGGAACACGATTTGTATTGCAACCCACAGCCCAGACCTCGTAGGGAGGTGGGGGAGGGGGAGGAGGGGGGGAAGCATTTAATCAATACTGCCAAAATGACTGTTTTTTAAACAAATGGAAACTTTTTTACCTTCGCTTTCATAGTTGAAATACTATTCTGCTACTCATTTTGGGAGGCCGTTCATATAACACATGCCCTCAAATATATACTGTATGTTCCATATAATTTAAGAGTGTTTCTTTAATATACCACAGCTTGAAACCGAGGCGCTTATATTTGATAATAACACAAAATTATGCATTTTGCGACGACATGCCGCTCAGATTAGTGGATATAGACAAATTTATTTCAATATCCCACCACGCTGGGTAGTTTGGAGCTTATTATGGGGACATACGGCAATCGTAAGAATCTCTCTAAGGAAGAACTGGTGGCATACATGGCAATTAATGCTAACCACAGAGCAGTCTCTGCGATAAACAATAGACCTTTGTGAATACGAAAGCAAAGCTATGAATAATAATCTGAATAATGGAACAAATTATAGTCTTTGTTCAGGCATTAATAATACCTCCAGATGTCATGTTCCATTTGTTGAGTCTGACATTTGGTTGTAAATATTTATACACGGGGACAAATCTATTCAGTCTTAAGAGAAGACTGCGAATAAAATCAATAACATTATTTGTCCGCTTCCAAAATTATCTCTTCAATAGAAGATATTACTTTTAAAATTAGGAGAATTTAAATTCAGTTCTAAGCAGTTTGAAGTGAAAAAATACCCCCCCCCCCCCCTTACGCCCCCCCCCCCCCAACACCCCACCTCCTACATTTTGAGCTGATTTTAACTGCGCCGGGAGTAGGTGGCCATTCCAGCTGAAAAAAAACGGCACCTTAAACCCTCCAAGTCATATGCGCGAACATGTATTTATTTATTTATTTATTGGTATTTAAGGTCACATACTTATGCATAATGGCTAATCATGACCGTGACGGTTTTACGTGTGGAAGAAGCCGGAGTACCCGGAGAGAACCACCGAGCAACGACGAGCAGCTGCCAGCTCCCCAACATCGTAACTCCGCACTGCAGCACAGGCACGGCTAGATTGGTTGAAGACATGCGCACTGTCGATGTACAGTACGCCTTAGTACACGGCGTCATCGTGCCCCTATGTGGGCAATGGGGGTTAAGTGCCTTGCCCAAGGACACAGCGCGGGAGTCCGAATCGATCGCTCAGATGGTCACCCATCCGAGGACTAACCGGACTCGACGTTGCTTAACTTCGGTCATCTGACGAGAACCGGTTACCGCAACACCACCGCGCCCCCGCGCGAACATGAGGACTTTCCTTCCCATTGTAGAGTCATCGTGTTTTTCAATATTTTTGGAATCCAAAGCTCATGAAATGGGAGACTTGACATCGGTTCTCCCGCTGTCGGGTCGGGTGCCGATGGCGTCAACAGGGACGTGGCTAGAGGTTTCCGATTGAGAGGTGTAGGGTAGTGAATTTCCAACTAGGGGGAGGGACCGGGAGGGGTCTTCCCCTCCCGGTCCCTCCTCCTAGTTGGAAATTCACTACCGAGAAACATTTTGAAAATGAAGTCATGAAAGGGGGCATAACATTGATTCCTGTGCCTGAAATGCCAGCACATTTATGACAGAATTATCAGGTTGTCATTATTTGGTATTATTCTGGGAATTGAATATGTGCTAAACAAATGCTCAAGCTGAGATCTTTCAGCAACTCACACTCTCCTAACATTAAATCAGATCTTATGCAGGAATGATCAATTTTCGATGTCTAATCAATTTATAACTGTGAATGGTGGACTTATCTTAGGATAAGGATTTACATGATGCGATTTTCTTGAAGTGCATTCCGAGGATGTTTGTTACTACGATAAGTAAACGTACTACAGAAATCTCGTACCGATTAACATTATGCATACCTATGAAGCTCGATATACTGTAGTTGTAAATAGTAAAAGTTTGAATTTTTGCCGATTTAAAATCGAGTTGGAATTTTGGGAAGCAAAGGAGACATCAGCATCACCAAAGAAGCTCTAAAATTCAGATAGATGGAATTTCCAACTAATCGTAGCTTGTCCACCGAATTTCCAACTATAGGAAATTTTGGCCAGGATTGTGTGTGTGTGTGGGGGGGGGGGGGGGGGGGGGGCTCTAACTAGGGCTGTCACGATTTTTTAATTTAGGAATCGATTCATCGTCGCAAATAATCGACGATTAATCGTACCTAAATGACCCTCCCCCTCCTCCTCTCCCTCTCTTTGAAGTCGATAAAAATGAAGTTAAAGTCAGATGACCTACCTCAAGGAAACAACGAAGACGATCCTTTTTAGGTGCATTCAAAGCTTTGATGTTCTGAATTTTTGAACTGTCAGTGTAATAATCAAGACCGGTCGGCAGTTGCGAACTTCGCAACTGCCGACCGGTCTTGATTATTACACTGACGGTTCAAAAGTTCAGAACATCAAAGCTTTGATGAATATACCTGGAAGACTATTGCTTCCAACAGCGTCTTGGGGTTTAACATCGATGTTCTTAACTCTTTACCTTTAGAAACAATAGTTTTTTCAGCAAATTTTCTTTTAATTATTAAACGTCTAAAACGGGCTACAATTTACCGATTATTCGACAACGAAAAATACTAATCGATTTCGCCGTGACCGATCAACAGTCGATTAATCGATTAATCGTGACAGCCCTAGCTGTAACCCCCTGTCGCCACGTCCCTGGGCGCCAATTGCACCAAAAATCACTTAGCACCAAAAATACAACATTTAGCACCAAAATTTGGCACCAGAAATATACTCCTGGTAGGTCTCGAAGGCTTTGTGGTTGACTATTTCAGTGATCGCTGTCTGTTGAGAGAAGCGAGGCAGAATTTACGCTTGTCAAGTAATGTGTTCTATGTTGGCACCGAACAAAATTCCACTTGGCATCTCAAAATATCTCAAAATATCGTTCCAGTGCGAATGCAGCTTGATACTGAGCTGTTGTACCTTATAACTTTCGTCCGCGCATCATCATTCATGCGCTTGAAATTTAGGCCAGGCATGCAGACTAACATAAATACGCGAGTCCAGTTGACGCGTGAAATTTTGGAAACAAACAAGTGGTAGGATATATTGAATTGGCCCGAGTGTCTCGTCCTGATGACAGAACAAGGTGAACTTCATTTGAGATATGTACAAAACACTTTTTAAAGAATAACTCCTGGGGCGCGGTGGCGTTGCGGTAACCGGTTCTCGTCAGATCACCGAAGTTAAGCAACGTCGAGCCCGGTTAATCAGTGGGTGGGTGACCGTCTGAGCGATCAATTCGGACTCCCGCGTTGTGTCCCTGGGCAAGGCACTTAACCCCGATTGCCCACATGGGAGAACGATGACGCCGTGTACTAAGGCGTACTGCACGACGATGGTGCACATGTCTTCAACGAATCTAACCCTGTTGGGGAGCTGGAAGCTGCTCGTCGTTGCTCGGTGGTTCTCTCCGGGTACTTCCTCCACCTGTAAAACTGTCACGGTCATGGTCAGCCATTGTACATAAGTATATGACCTTAAACCCCAATAAATAAATATAAATAAGTAAATAAGAATAACTCCCATCGTTTTCTAGATAGATAATGGAATAGTTTGTGGGATGAAATAAAATATGTATCAGATAGAGATAACCACTGTGCCAGAATAATTTGGAGTTGTGTGGAAATGGTGCAGGCGTATAGATTACTTTTCATCCTTTCAAACTACTGTGTATAAGTTTTTGCGACAAGTACAATGTGACAGTAGACGGCACAATGAACAATAAATTGGTCTTAAGGGTCTGTAATAATTTAATACTATAGCTCAACAGAGCTGTAGCGTTAAATTTCTACTAATTCTCCCTTCAAATGCAGAATGTGTTAAAATGGGCAACATGGTTTATTAACGCTCACCCCTGGTCTGGAGTTGCTACTCATGTTGTCATGATTAGCCATTGTGCAAAAATATGTGACTTTAAACACCAATAAATAAATAAATAATACATCTGAAGAAAATTCTTGTTTCACTATATTCGGGGATGGCTTGTCTGACTTCATTAGAAACTGTTCAGTGGCGCCACCTTCAAATGGGCTCCGGGGTAAGTGCAATTCCTTCTACACCTTAGGTACGCCAATGCTCAGACAAAAATCATTTTACAGCCAACCATAAAACTTTAGAATGAGCTACTGCCAATAAAACGCGAAACCAGGTCATCAAACGCTTTAAAAACCTTCAAGCAGAAAATATCAACAAACATTCCAAATTGATGCTGGCAGAGCATTTCTAGAAGCAGTCAAATACATCACTATGGGTTGCTTTTTAATTGCAATGGCCTCAACGAGGATCTTTCAATAATTATTTTCCGGATAATCCGCTATGTCAGCACGGCCACGTAAAATCAACCCACCACTTCCTTCCTGTATTATTTATTTATTGGTGTTTAAGGTTACATATGTTTGCACAATGGCTAATCATAACCACAACATGAGTATCAACTCAAGACCAGGATTGAGCGTTAATAAGCCATGCTATATATTTTAGAGAGGGTTTGCACCTTCCAAGCATTGGTGACTGGGTCTTATTTTACCAGTAAAACAGAGCCTATTTTACACAGTGAACAGGCACAGCTTTCCGTCTTGTAAGTCCACTACCTATCATATCACGTGTGAGAACAAATGACCAGATACCGTCTCCTATAACATCGGGTTCCCTCTTAAATAGTTCTTACACTGCACGGAACAAGAAAACATTTTCAACCTGGTTCAGCAATTCATCCCACAGTCTAACCAGTTTAATCCTTTACCTAACATGAAAAGCAGACGACACTTGCAAAAAAAATCTTGAACAACTATTTTTTTTTATTTTTGTCTCAAAAGACACAGGTTAGGACCCCTCATTGGAACGAGCTCGACGAGCTCGTTCCAATGAGGGGTCATAACCTGTGTTTTTGAGACAAAAAATGAAAAAAATAATGTAACTTAACAGACGATTTTTGAGAATAGCGCTGGCCGGTTTTGGCCGTTACGTTGGGTAAAGGGTTAACTACTAAGATTCGTACTATCATCGTCATATTGTCCGTTGAGGACGACGTTGCAGATGGTACATGTACAGTACTGCACTCAAGGAACAATATAGCCCGTTTGTGTCGTACCATATATCTCAAGATACCAAGTCCACACATCTACATTTAAACAAATAGTGAATCATGGCTGTTCTGTGCCATACGAAAATTTGACTGTAAAAAATAATAAAATCTCCCAACAGGTAAGACAAATCTCGGCATGTTCTGCATCGCCACACTCCGAGACAACCTGTCGTTAACGTATTGTTTCATTTGGGAACCATGGCACCAGGGTTCTAAACTTGCCCGGCACTGCAACTATCGGTACCTGGGTGATACTCACAGTAGAACTGCGAAAACGGTGTCGATACCGGTATTGGCATGCATGCAGCAATTACCAGAGCTTAGATAAAGTAAACTGGAGGATACCATGGATCGCTATACAACTGGATTGCTGGAACGCTGGGGGAAATCGTCATAACTCAATCTGCACCCCCTCACCTCAATCAATTTGCTACCTCCTCCCATCTACGATGTTTGATAACATGAACGCTTTTATGCTGTGACCCTAGTCGCAGCGTAACAGCCTTTAGCTCATCAATCATAGAAGGAAAGCCAAGCCAGAAGACGACTAACAACACGATATCAATTTTCCAATCACAACACTTGCTTTTTGTCAATAAGAACTAAAATATTTTGTAATAATAATAATAATTAATTTTGTATAGCGTGGAACCGCCAAGGCTGCTCTAAAACGCTTTACAGAGTATAGAACGCAAGTTATGAAATAAAAGATTTGAATAGATGAGTTCAAAGATGTTTCTTGAAAGCAAGTAAACTTGGTTGTGACCGAAGATGTGAGTGCAATTCATTCAAGAGTCGCGGACCAGCAACCGAGAAAGCCCGTTCGTTCGCCAACACAGATCGCGCAAAAGGTACGGTCAGTGACAAGTTGCCAAAAGAACGACGACTGCACATAGATAAGCGGCGAAAGAAGCTCACACATGTGTGGAGGCGAAAGATCATGAACGCATTTAAATACCGGTGTGACAGGATTGGAAGTCCGTAGGAAAATTAGTCCCTCTGGACTATTATTCCGCGGAATTATAGTCCTAGGTCTAACATTTCTAGGAATATTAGTCCGCCGGACTACTATTCCTAGAAATGTTAGACCTAGGACTATAATTCCGCGGAATAATAGTCCAGAGGGACTAACGTTCCTACGGACTTCCATTCCTTTTACACCGGCATGAGAATTTTAAAATGCTTTAGGCTTTGGACTGAAAGCCAATGCAGATTCTTCAAGATAGGAGTGATATGGTCGAATCGTTTATCACCACTGGTAATTCGAGTAGTAATATTCTGGATTCGCTGCAATTGCTGCAGCAATGTACGTGGCAGACCAAGGAAAAGAGAATTGCAATAATCCAAATGAGAGGTTATGAAAGAGTGAACCAGTTTCTCAACAGCTCTACCACTGAGGAATGGACGGAGTTTGCTCAGCTTTCTGAGTTGCCAGTAGCGATATTGTAAATATTCATTTCATTTTGCTGCGAAAAAATGTGCACCTCATCAACATATTTCATTTCCACAAACATCAAAAACTATTATTTTGAAAAGCGATTGCAAGGCGTCGAAAAACTGTAAACCTTAACTCTTTACCCAACGTAACGGCCAAAACAGGCCAGCGCTAGTCACAAAATCCACCATTCAATTATTATGTCATTTTCATTTTTTGTCAGAAACATAGTTTGTGACCCCTCATTGGAACGAGCTTACTGAGCTCGTCCCAATGAGGGGTCATAAGCTATGTTTTTGACTCAAAAAAATGAAAAAAATTAGAGCTTCATGTATTTTGTTTGCAAGTGTCGTCTTTTTGTCGTGTTAGGGAAAGGGTTAAGGAATTTTTTATTTTATTTTATGACCACTTTTTCACCATTGAAATTTGGCGAAGGCAATTCGTAGAATTTGTCGACGGCAGTAATTGCGCCGACATGGCCGAATGCCGCCGCTAATTCCGGTAACTTCCCCAGTACACACTCTGATGGGAATATGATTCATTTTAAAATGCTAAAACAGGCAAAGAGACATTCAAAAGGTTGATTTGTGTGATATTATTCCTTAAAAGTGCCGTTAACTCCACGTACTGAGTACCATCGGTACCAATGACGTAGAACCGGTACCAAAATCCCCGTCAAGTACCGACCATATCGGTTCCGGTACTGGTACTTGTTCCGAACCATGCAGGACACCAACAACCTGACTCCAACATATGCTATGAGTCGTTTGTAGTTTCTTTTGTTATCAATTTCTTTTTCATTTTTTTTTTCTCAACTCCAGTTCGTTTTTCTTGCGATCAACCTGATCAAAGCCGTCTCTCTTGTTTCATGGAAAAACTAGAAAAATATTTTTATAAATCTGTTGCAGAAGGAGATGATTTACATAAAGTTCTATTTTGTGTCGAATCCTGATTCTCGCGTAAACTGAAATTTCTGTATTGACGGTACTTGAAAATCGTAGATGGCTGTACACAATGTACACTCATAAACTCGAGAATCGCCCATAGCTTTATAAAAAAAAGAGAACTATGAATTGTGTTTGATAAATAAATTGGACTGATTTAGCTTTTCCAAGTGTAACTGCTTCCATGCTATACTCTCACTTTTGCGCGCCAAAAACAAGATAAGCGGACAGCAAAAACCTACCCATGAGACTCAAAAAGTAAATTCGACCGAACGAGACGTTTAGACAAAATCTCTTTCAGATAATTATTAGCGATTTCGTCATCGTTTCAGACACTTGAAATAATTCCTATAATTAGGGAGATGCTAACGAGATACACTTGAATGCTAAACGAAAAGGGTCGATTCATTGGTATTCCCGACGGCAAACATTTCAATAATATTGATCGTAAGTTTTGGAGAAACTACACACTTAATGCAGGAGTTCAGTATCATTAATCTAAACATAATCATTTTAACTTCTTTCCTATTCATGTTGTACGTGAATAATTTTATAATTTCTCATTTTTATGTAATTATGGTTTTGATGACTGATGTATAGAGGATATGGAATGAGTGTTTTTCTCATATAATATTTATGAAACGAGTCTAAGAATTTTCCGTTTGGGCGAGCCTCTGGCGAGCCCAAACGGAAAATTCTTAGACTCGTTTCATAAACATTATATGAGAAAAACACTCATTTCATATTCTATTTATCATATGACACACACATGCACAAATTAGCCACATAGTATGACTTTTTAACCCATCACCTAACTTGAGATGCAGACGACACTTGGAAAAAACATCCTCGTATAACTAGAAAATTTTCATTTTTTGCTTCCAAAACATAGGTTATGACCCCTCGTTGGAACGAGCTCATTCCAATGAGGGGTCATAACCTATGTTTTGGAAGTAACAAGTGAAAATATAAAAAAAAATGAATGGCATTTTTCTTGTAGGAAAAAGATTAATACAATATAACCCACCCTAAATAGGACAGATAACGTAAATTCTCCCCACTGAAATTATGCAAATGTGACCCAGTTATATTTTGTTTAGCCAATCAAATTGTCTAGTTTTTTAAATTGACCAATGAAATTGACGGAAGGCTTTATTTATCACTGATCGATATGAAAACAAAATATCAAACGTTTTAAAGTGAACAAAACGGACGAATCATATGATAAATATGAATATTCGATTGTTGTTTCGTAAAGCAGTCTTCATATTTGTCAGATCCAAAGCATTTCTTCAAATAATGCAATGGAGGAGTTTTTGACCGATCCAGGGTGAGCTTTCGTTCATTTGACAACATTTGTATGCAGTTCATGCAATGTACAAAACGCACCGAACTTCTATAATTCCAGAAACCATCCGACAGTTTGATTGGAGCCCAAAACACTCGTAGTTAATCAAACTATTTGTCCACAGGGAGGGGCGCCGCAAGGAGGGGTGATGAGGGGCTTGGGGAGTGTAAACCTGCATTTTCTACAATTACTGGAAACATCCGACAATTTGAATGAAGCCAAAAACACTAGTAATAAATTAAACTATTTGTCCACAAAAAGTGGCATCGCGAGAAGGACCGATTCGAATTCGAGAGGGTGGGGTGGGGAAGTGTAAACCTGATTTTTTCCAACTACATCATCAAGGCATGCCTGCTTTGAAGCATACCTTGATGATGTAGTTGGAATATTAGTCACCTGGAAATTAATTTTTTTTAAAATTCATGACTTCCTGTACATTTTTAGTGAATATATAAAATACACATGTAGTAGCGGTGACGCTACTTATTTAATTTTCACGTACCCTACATATACCTCAATTTGTATGGCCGCCACCGAATGTGACACAAACTGAAGTATCAAATCTGAACTTTGACCCCGAAAGACCGCTTTTGCGTCGTCTGGATCCTGATACAACCTGAATTAAAAAACTAGAGAGTTGATTTGTGAATATGTATGCTAGACCAATCAAGAGTTTCAAAGTACAGCCTTATGGCTGCACGTTGACAATAATGATTGGTCTTACTCCTAATAACGAATATGTAGACTCTATCGGTTGATAGATCTGAACTAACAAGGAATATACCATCAGCTTCCAAAGGGTTAAGAAAGTATATGATTACTTGCAAGATAGAATCGATATCTTCGACTCCAGTCCTGTTAAAAATGCCGAAAGTCTTGAGGACGACGACTTGGCGGACGTTCTGCGTAGGTCTCGTTTCCTGTTAAACGGTCATATCCGGGGTTACCGGATATCGGGCAAATGGCTATTTTGGCCTGCAGTTATGTTTTGTGATGCTGTGGATTTAGTAAATAATGCTCATTAATGGCGATATGGCCAAAATAATCTGTTGATGGTCTTGATTCAAACACTGTATTTATTGTCAAGTGCATTTTAGTTGGAGGTTAAGGATACACGGGCGTGTTTAATGACTAACCCAGACCTGTTTGCGAGCTGACATTTTGCAGGTGACAAATGGGACAATTTTTGTGTAAATTTGTATTAAGAAAGCCTTTTGAAATAATAAGAAACCCATAAGTTTTTTCTTTGTCAGAATGTCCATCTTATGTTGTAAAATCATCAGTGAGGGAATAAAAGAGTTCCTATAACACAGTTTTATCGCTACTGATGCACGAAAATTGGAAATTTATCCCAAAAATGAGTAAATTTTGCTCATTTTAACCTATTTTTCGAGCTATCATCTGTGGCATTCAGGTGAGCATATTTGAGTGTGTGCTGTTTTTTTCCAGGAAAGGCTATTCTGAGAGCTTCCAGAAACACCTCTTCACCCCTAGTGGTGAACATTTGGTACACCAAGCTACGATGGGTATATTTTATTTATACCATGATCGTCAGATTATTAAGAGTTGCTATTATTTGTTCGCGATTTTACTGAACAGCAGACGCCCATACCTGAGAATCTGTTTTTGTTTACAAGAGCATCAATGGGCGGCACTTCCGCTGTCAATTTTATCGCCGAAACGAAATGGAAAAAAGAAACGGAACATTCTTCGTTTTAGTAACATAATAACATCTACTTCGAGTTACGGATGCTTTATTAACACGAGACAATGCATATTTGTTAACGGTTGGTGTCTTATGGGTAAACTCATTTAAAAACGTAATAAATAATTGCCACTTTCAATTCACTCCTCGCGAGGCGACGTGCGATAAATTTAGACAAGTTCGCATTCAGGTCGACGTCACCAAAGGTCAACTTGGATGAAGTTCCACTGTAAGTGTAAATTTGAAGTTTTGAAATCCCATTGCTGGCAATATTTCCACAGATGCAATGATATTACATTCCAAACACTAATTATAGGAATAATCATCAGAAATATAGTACAACCCGGTGTTTCATTAATTAAAATTTTGCAGATTGTAATTTGTATTGTCTGGTAAATGCATGCGTGGACATCACTGTACTGTACACATTAAAACCAGTTAATACCAAGATTGGTTGGAATACTGAAAGCAGTTCTGGTAGCTTCAGTTACATGCGGAGAACGATCAGGACGGTTAACCCTTTACCCAACGCAGCTGATATCAAAATTCATTATTTTGAATATTTTTTTTTTTTTTCAATTTAAAAAAAAAACATTTCAACAAAACCAAATCATGTGACCCCTTCATTGGAACAAGCTCTTGAGGGGGGGGGGGGGGGGGGGGGGAGGGAGTTACATGATATGGTTCTGTTGATTTTTTTGATTTTTTCAACTGCTGAATTTGTATATGACACGGGTGGATGAGGTCGATTCTTTAGGTAAAAGGTCAATCTAATCTGCTATGCGCCATATTACATTTTTCATATCTATTACAATTTTCATATCCGGTTTAACCCTTTACCTAACACAAAAGGCAGATTGCCCTTGCACACAAAATTCATGAAGCTCTAATTGCTTTCATTTTTTGCGTCAAAAACATAGCTTATGACCCCTCATTGGAACGAGCTCGGTGAGCTCGTTCCAATGAGGGGGTCATAAGCTATGTTTCATTGGAACGAGCTCGTGCCTATGAGAGTCATAAGCTATGTTTTTGAGAAAATTTTTGCCGTTACGTTGGGTAAAGGGTTATATGTGTAACGCAAAAGTAATTATTCTTGACATATTGTTATACATAAACAGGGACGTGGCGACAGGAGGGGGTGTGGGGGAGAGTCAAAATTTCCGATAGTTGGAAATTCGGACGGCAAGTCATGATTAGTTGGAAATTCCATCTATCTGGATCTTAGAGGTTCTTTGGTGATGCTGATGTATCCTTTACTTCACAAAATTCCGACTTGGTTTCAAATCGGCAAAAATTACAACTGTTACTATTAACAACTACTGTGTACGCAACATCGAGCTTCATAAGTATGCATGATGCCAATCCATACGAGATTTATGTAGTACGTTTACTTATCGTAATACAAAAAATCCTCGAAATGCACTTCAAGAAAATCGCATCATGTAAAATCGTTATCCTGAGCTCATTCCATCATTCACAGTTACAAAGTGATGAAACATCGAAAATTGATCATTCCTGCATAAGATCTGATTTAATGTTAGGACAGTGTGAATTGCTCAAAGTTCTCATTTTGAGCATTTGTTTAGCACATATTCAGTTCCCAAAATAATAACAAATAATAACATAATAATAATAATAATAATAAAAAATGGCATTTCAGGTACTGGGATCAATTTTATGCCCCCTTTCATGGCTTCATTTTCGAAATTTTTCTCGGTAGTCAATTTCTAACAATTAATGGGAGGGACCGGGAGGGGGAGGCCCTCTCCAAGTTGGAAATTCATTACCCTTCACCCCACCCCCTAATCGGAAACATCTAGCCACGTCCATGTACGTAAAATAATTCCTGTGATAACCCATGGGTCCTGTCCGCCGGACAACATGCAGTGCCTGGAGGGTGAATTCAATACATACACTAAAGTTTCCACCTAATAATAACACTTTCAGTCAATGGACCTCCGAGCTGTACCCTGAAGTCCATTGATTGAAAGTTCGTCTGATAGTCTTACGCTTTTCGTGGTATTTCTAGGGTCGTTGGTGTCTTACTGAAAGGCCCCCTCCAGTTAACCCCAACCAAACATATATATGAAAGCCAGAAAAGATGTTTTTCTGTCCGGAATTCTCAATCGCTTTCTCCCATAATATTCCTTCAAAGTCGTCACTAAAACGAGGTTATCGAGATCATTCTCTTAAAGATTTTTACCCTTTACCCAACGCAGACGATATCAAAATTTATTATTTTAAAAATCAGTTTTTTAAATTTTTCAAAAAATTTTAACAGAACCATATCATGTGACCCCTCATTGGAACGAGCTCAATGTGCTCGTTCCAATGAGGGGGTCACATGATATGGTTTGTTGAAATATTTTGAAAAATTTAATTTTTTCAACTGCTCAATTTGCATATTACGCGGACTGATGCGGCCGATTCGTTGGGTAAAGGGTTTTAAGCTATAATTTAAAAAAAAAAGAAATTAAATGTAATGAAAAGAATGTTGTGACAGTTTTTGTCCATGTGAAAAAAGGGCAAAAGGATGCGTAGATTGACACTATTTCAATATGAACAGATGTTACACATTAAACACAAAATAAAATAACCATCACTCATTTTCGACCCAGTAAACCCAAGGAACTAATTTAATCTTCTGAAATGTCCTGCAGTTGAATACGTACCTTCTCAAATTCATTCATCTTTCTTCCCCCCAAAACAAATCATATTCCCACTCACACTCGCCGAAAATGGTATTCCACTCCTCACCAAGCCTAGAAATATGCAATCTATCATTTGGAGAATGAGGTCCCCAGAGGTGAATTTGCTAATGCTTTTCCATATAGTGGGATAGAATCCCCCAATTTATCGTGTGGGTACCTCTTTTTGTTTTGGCCTGAGACCTTGATTCAGATTGAGGTTCACAGAGGGTAAATTTAGTAATGCTACCCTGCTGTGCAGGACAGCATCACCACATTCACCCTCTGGGAACGTCATTCTGCAGATGGCAGCCTGCTTATTTCCAGACATGCTCCTCGCACCGTATTCGATGACGGACTATTTTTTTTAACATGTTTTGAGAGTAACAACGGAATAAATTATAAAGGGTTGTTTTGGGAAGAAAACGAATAAGGAGAAAATAAAATAAATACAAAAGTCAACTTCTCGGATTCGAGTACGATTTTATCCTTTCGCGAACCTCGCGGATAATTTCACTTGGCTAACGCCTCGTGAAAAAAATACTACGCGCGCCCCACCCGAGAATAAATATCGTGATTACTGTAATTCCGACGTACTGTTTCGAAAGAATTGATAGTTCATCATTCTGAAATTTTAACAAGTTTATTTAGACGCCTCCCGGTGCAAAACAATAAAAATGGAACGAAATTAAATAAATGAGCGAAAATAATGAATTCTGTTTCAGTTTATTTGCGACCTGGTAATTGTCAACCTCACGATCAGTTCGAACTCGTCCAATGTTACAAAATGATAGGGATTATCGGGTCATATATTCCCTCCCCAAACACTAATTTTAACATGTTTCTTAGAACCGCAGTTTTTTGACCTACAGTACAGCTGCCGTGGACTTGTCACTTTCCAGGGGTGGGCAAAATTTCCACGGATGCAATGATATTACATTCCAAACACTAATTATAGGAATAATCATCAAAAATTTAATAAATGAAGCACCGGGTATAATAATTTGTATTATCTGGTAAATGCATGCGTGGACATCACTGCCCACGCGAGGATTATGACCATTTTATCAGTTTTAAATTTGAAACTGAAACATAAGCTTGGGCGCAACTGATCATACCAGTTTTGCCAGGCTCGAAGCTAGTTTGGGTGCTGGGGCGCTTCACCCCCCCCCCCCCCCATTCCTCCATGACGATGTCGGCTTATTCCTTTTCACCCTGCACATCAAAGTTGATTTATCTGTCTCAGCAAGCTATAGTCCGTATCAAAATAATAGTCACAATCATCAGCCTGATTTCGAAAAAGTGATTGCCGATGCTGCTATGGTAGCTTTGAAGACGAAGGTAAAATTGAGATCAAAACCAATCACGACCCTCTATCAAGAAGAAATTGCAAGCGTGCATTCATTTATTAACCCTTTACCTAACACGAAAGGCAGACAATACTATAACTCTTATTTTTCATTTTTGCGTCAAATACATAGCTCATGACGCCTCATTGCAACGAGCTCGTCGAGCTCAAAGAGGGGTCATAAGCTATGTTTTTTTGAGACAAAATATGAAATAAAATAATGAAAATTTAATGTTAATTTTTGTGAAAAGCGCTGGTCGGTTTTGGCGGTACGTTGTGTAAAGGGTTAAAACAAAATCATAAATAATATTGAACAATTGGAAGCATACTATTTTGTATTTTAATGATAATTTTCGCTTGTCGTTCAACAAAAGCAAACAAACAAAAAAAAATTCCCTGTTAATATGTCACAAAATTTCAATATTTTTTTCCAATATTTTAAATAATGATTCAAGTATTTAAATTTTTATTGTCCGTCGGAAAAATTGCATGTTGCAGGTTTCTCTAATACTACAACATTTTCTCTGATAGCCGCCAATTTTAACCAGTTTAACACCTTTACATAACTCACAGGATATCAAAATTTACTGTTATAATTATTTTATTTTCAATTTCTTCAAAATATTTAAAAAAAAAAATACCAGGTGAACCCTCATTGGAACGAGCTCGATCCAATGAGGGGTTCAATGATATTGGTTTGTTGAATTTTTTGAAAATTTCTCATATTACCCTTATAAAAAGGTACCATGGTAAACCATGGTAAATCCCAAAATACCCTGGTAATACCAGGGTATTTTGGGATTTATCATGGTTTACCATGGTACTTTTTTATAAGGGTAGTATCTTCATGGAAGGCCAACCTTTTCTGAAATAATTACGGCGTTCTGAATATGTCTGTCAGTGAAATGTCGTTGAAGCTTTCATAGTATGAGGATGTTTGAGCGTGCTTAGAACATTTGGGTGAATAAGTTTAATAAAACTGATCTAAATATTGTTTTACTTGTGCGTTTGAGTTAGAAAGAATTAGAGATCACACTACACGAATTTTTATTAAGCCGAACTAGACATCTACCGGTGAATTTCCAACTGCTAAAGAAATCAGAATTCACCATCTGCTATTGTGTTTGACATCTATGACCCTTGAGGCCTAGAGTTAGAAATTTGACTCCACCTAAGTCGCGTTAAATAAGGTTTAAAAATCACAAAATTTTCTGCGAGAAACAGTCACCGAAACAGTCAAAGAGCCATAAAATCTACTACCTGAGCATGAAATTTTCAACTGTTTCATGATTTGCGGCTAGAAATCTATAACAATGGAAATGTTTGGCCAGGATTAGAGTTGGGGTGAGACACCCCACCCCACCCCATCCCAGCTCCTCTCCACGACCCTAAACCCTGCACTAGAAGGATCAACGCAATATTTATATTCGATTAAAAAAATAATGACTTTTCAACAAAATGATAATTTAGGAGGAAAATGTTGAAGCCCGGATAATATCGACATATATCAATATATTTTCATGACGTTATGACGTCATACTAAGTGACACTGTAATTGAATAAATTATACGTCCATGACTCACCAAATTACAAGATAAAACCAATTATCTCTATGCAACAGGGTTGTCGGGAGGTTCATTGGTCACATATAAAAAAGTGTCTCCAACGCCGCCAACACACGGGTGTGTGTGTGTGGGAGGGGGAGGGGACGCGTAAACTGCTATAAATAAACAATGTTCAAGAACAACAATTCTCAAAGGTCTTTAGTTTCCCGACGCCTCGCCCTTGTAATCTCCGGTCGCATTTAACCGTTTGCCCAACGTAACGGGAAAAAAGCGGCCAGCGCTATTCACAAAAATCGCCAATTAATTTTCATTATTTTTTTTCATTTTTTGTCTCAAAAATATAGGTTATGACCGCTCTTTGGAACGAGCTCGTTCCAAAGAGGGGCCGCAACCTACGTTTTTGAGACAAAAAAAATGAAAACAATGAGTTATTCAAGAATTTTGTTTGCAAGTGTCATCTGCTTTTCGTGTTAGGTAAATGGTTAAAAGAATATAAATAAACAATGTTCAAGAACAACAATTCGGGATTAAGTACCTTTCCCTGCAACGTTGGTCAGGATCGAATGGTGAACCTCTCTGTTGGAAGTCCCATGCTCTCACCATTGAGCCAACACCCTCCCCACTCTGAGATGCTACTTTCAGCCGCCGTACAAACGTAGATAACTATATCGGTGTGTCTTTACAAGAATTCTCTTTCAATAACATCGGAAACAAACGAGACGCTTTACACAAACCTGAACCTATATCTGTGGGGAGCGCGGTGGCTCAGTAGGTAGAGGTGCAGACTGCAAGCCGAGAGGTCCTCGGTTCGAATGCCACCTGCGGCAACCGCGTTGTGTCCTTGAGCAAGGCACTTCATCTCCATTGCACGATAACGCCGTGTACTAAGGCGTACTGCACGTCGATGGTATGCATGTCTTCAACCAATCTAACCCTGCCTGTGCTGCAGTGCGGAGTTACGATGTTGGGGAGCTGGCAGCTGCTCGTCGTTGCTCGGTGGTTCTCTCCGGGTACTCCGGCTTCCTTCACCAGTAAAACTGTCACGGTCATGATTAGCCATTGTGCATAAATATGTGACCTTAAACATCAATAAATAAATAAATAACCTATATCTGTGTCGAAACTCCACGAATGGGCGTTTACGCGACCAGTCACCTTACTCGTATCGTGCAATCTATTTTCCGTTATCTTCTCTGTGTAAAACCAAAGAGTATCTTGTTCATTGTAATGGAGTGGCAGAGATGGTTCACAAGACATGGATTACTATGGAAATATGGCAACCATCCCTGGAAACTGTTTGGCACCCAGAAGCTCGGAATCGCTTTATGGTAAAAGCTGAAGGTAAATGCGTTTACTGAAATAATCACTTAACACCAGCGTGTGTAATCTGCGAATATTCACTAAAAAATCAGATGAACTAAAAATGAATCCAAATCAACTGGGTTGTGAGTTGATATGGGTTGATTTTAACCCAACTGATTTTAGAGTGTTTGTATTACCAAGACATTCTTGATGAAGCAATGTAGAAGCGAGTAGGAAGGCACCCCTAAAGCGCTAACAATGAATGCACAAATAATGTAAAATGACTAGCAATGCTACCGTGACTTTTACGGCAAGCAGCAACTGTTCCTAAGTGGCGGACCCAGGATGCTTGGTTTGTGGTGTGCCACATTTCAATCGAAGCATCATCCGACGCGCGGAGCGGTGAGTTGGGGCGAGCACGAGAGGGTGTATTCCAGTCTTGTCGGAACGTCCAGGGGTCTTATATATTGCGAAATGAAAGGTCAGCGTGGTCGTTCGGTGGCTTTTTTGCACATGACCACAACGTTTTCCGTCCAAAATAATCACACCGTTGTTTTGTATGGACTCAATCAAATTTCCGAAGCAGGGTGTCTCATAGCGTAAATATCGTGATCCCTGTCATGGGAACTGCTCTAAGTAAGTTTAATCATACATACTAAAAGACGAGTAATTAAGTTCAGGGTTGTAACTTTTTTCCAGAACGAAATCAATTCACGAATTAATTCATAAGGCCTTGCGATTCTTCGAAATTCGACTAGCTTCGAAATCGTATTGATGGTTCGATTTCATTTCAGTCGCACCGATTCGGAGATTTTCGAATCATCGAGATGATCTAAAATCCTACAAGTCGTGAACGCTTCTTCCATCATCAGGTCTACTTCGCTTCCGAAATTAATTTGATTCCGGTCTAACACATTCCTCTTTTTTAATTGATTTCCCCAGACGAGTCGTCGTTGGCCACAAATACTTCTTGACTGATGACTGGCAATATTTACTGTTGTAAGAAGATACACAGAGATTATTACCATTATGTGGATGTACAAAATATGTATCCGAGTCGCGATCTGGGTTCTAAGCTTAGATCACGACGAGTCGAAGACTAGTCGTGATCTACCCTTAGAAACAAGAACGAGACTCGGATACATATTTTGTACATCTTCATAATGGTAATAATCATTTTATCTTACAATATATTGGGGATAAGTCAAGAATGTAGACGAATATATAACGAACTATTTATTCGCACGGATAAACAAAAAGAAACAAAATGGAACTCACGCGAAAGGAACGTGCTTGCATCCGACCCCCTGATACAAACATCTGTATCAGGGGGTCGGATACACGACAGTTGCGAAGTTAATACAGACAAAATACATGTTGATTGTAGGATAAAATATATACAACTTAACAATTTGAACCCGAAAGATCGCTTTACTGCTCCAGAGTCGTGATACGACTTGAATTCATAAAGTAGACAGTTGCACAGTTATTTTGTGTATTGGATTATTAAAGATTTACAACGTGCTGTAAGTTGAAAATCTTTATTGGTCTTCCCTCAAGTAACGAATATTATTAGTTACACAGTTTGTTGGTGGCCTAATATGGTATATATGGTGTCAGTTAATTTCATATTGGACGATAGCGAAGCTCGAGTCCAACATGGAATTAATTGACACCATATATACCATATTAGGCCACCAACAAACTGTGTAACGAATATAACTTACCGACTGCTGCATCGATGCACAGAACTAATAACAACAGCAATCAAAATTAATTGAGAGAATTCTCACAATGTGTTCACGTGTCTTTGCCTTGTTACAATTTATGGGAGAGTGCCCTACAGGCACTCTCCCATAAATTGTAACAAGGCAAATTCATACATACCAAACAGTTTCATTTCGAAGGTAACATGACACACATCCACAGAATATGAAGCCTTTTAAGTTGCCTAGCCTGCACTTCAGACCAAATATGGGATTCCAACACTCGATCTTTCAACTTGAAGCGTTTATCGGCTGCCGCCATTTTGAATAATCAATGAACAAAGGGGAGATTACCCATAGCTGTCAGCGTATATTGATGTTGACAGGCAGTATATGGTTTTTATATGCAGTCTGCATGTGACGTCTTTGAACCAATGAAATTCCCAGATACTTGTAGGAGGTAAGATATACACTCTTCCGGTTGATGTCTCTGAAGTGGCATGGAATATACCATTCTGTGTCGAAAGGGTTAAAAAGCCATGAGAATCGATTCGATTGGATTCGAAACGCCCTACCTGATTGAATTCCTATTAATTCCTCACTTGTCTTTCTAATGAATATTTGTAACCTGCAGCCTTTCAGCAGCAGGTTAAACTATTAACTGGTCTAATCTTTAACCCTTTACCCAAAGAATCGGCCACATCCGCCCATTAATATGCAAATTCAGTAGCTGAAAAATATTATTTTTCAAAACATTTCAACAAAACCATATCATGTGACCCTTCTTTGGAACGCGCTCGTCGAGTTCGTTCCAATGAGGAGTCAAATGATATGGTTTTGATGAAATCTTTGGAGTAAAGGGTTAAAGGATACTGAATAGCCTTTTGATGGATGGAAGATAAACCAATTTATCTTCCCATATTTTGAACTATTTTCAGCATCAGTAATTTTGCACAACGTAAAAAGATCTTCCAGTAAGATATTCTGACGGCGGCCGTTAATGGTGTCTGACGGTAAACGTAGGACTTAACACAACTATGAAGTCTTGTCATTGGATAATGATTGTCTACACAAGCCTTTTTCGAAACTGCCATCTTGGATTTTAAACTATGCAAGGTCACATGTCGCTGGGTGTAAACAAAGCGATTTTCATGTTCGTCGCCCTGAGTTCTGTGACAGCCAAGTGAACTAGTTTTGTGAAATATAAAGTTTTAATTCGTAAAACCGATGCCATCATTCGAATTAAAGGAGGGGGCAACCCTAAATGACTTTAAACGATGGGATATCGCAGGTTTAAAGACTTTTTTTACTGAGGTGAGGACTTGGTTTGAGTGGCAACAAGGAAACACTCGCTGCCCGGATTTTTCCGGCTTGGGAAATCGACGAAAGTTTGTCGGAAACAGTGCCCATGGCCACAGAGTCATGACATAGTGTGCATTCAGACACCATTTAAGTCGATAGGAACTCAATTCGAAATAATGAAAGTTTTCATACAATATTACCATTGCCTTAAACAAATGGTAACCATCGCTGAATGTTATTTTTTTTTTTAATTCGCACTAATGAAGGTAGTGGGTCCGAAGCGCTTCACTCGCCCTCTTCTCCCATTGCTTACAACGTGCTTTCTTGAATGTTTACACGTCGCGACCACTGACCTTGCATAGATTAAAAGCCAAGATGACAGTATCGACAAAAAGGCTTATTAACGTGTCGTTCCCTGAGTTCCAATGTGTTCTATGTGCCTACTGGCACACAGAACAATTTGGAGCTCAGGGGACGATTTGTGGAGTAAGAGAAACGCCACCGGGTTTGTAACGAGAGCGTAATGACAAAATTGTCCACCTTTTAAAAGTTGAACATCGTACTCGTACAGCGTCCTCTACCCGTGCTGTACCCTCCTCTCAGATGCCGTTGCTTAAACTGGAATAGGATTTAATTTAACAGGTCGCACGAAAGTTCAGGCGTGTACATCTATAATCTAACCTCGAACCAAGTTTCAACATAATAAATGATCAGTTTGTTGACAATCAAGATTTATTTTTCAATTTCTGTTGAGCGTGATATGGACGTCTTAACATTTTAATATTTGGAACGTAAATATTTCTAAAAAAAGGGTGCTCTTCGCATGGTTCCTATAAGGAACACATTTTGGGTGTTGGTACTTTTTGCTAATGAAGTATATTGGTAAATATTCACCGCCTGACACTCATATGTATATATATATGAAAATTCTTGAGCAAACTGCAACACGCGAAGCGTCGTTTTCTGCTGAAAAATTGTTAAAACATTGACAATTACCCATTGTTAGCATCACATCCGTGGTATTTCGAGAAGGCAAATAAAAGCGCGACTACAAAGGCCATTTTATGTTAATGTGTCAACCTTGAATAGACAAGCATTTGCGAACTACATAATCTAGTCTGAACATCAAATGGAAGGTACTTAATATGGAACATGATTGAATATTTAGGTCAAAACATTTTTAAGGGTGTTAATCTAGAAAACTCTGCTGTTAATGAAACATGGAGTCAGTCTAGGAAACCTTACATTGTCGTTAACTGTCGTTAATTAAAGTT
The DNA here is from genome assembly GCA_031216915.1 of Pictodentalium vernedei. NCBI lineage: Eukaryota > Metazoa > Mollusca > Scaphopoda > Dentaliida > Dentaliidae > Pictodentalium > Pictodentalium vernedei. Next base: position 61,738,211 of record CM062292.1, on the reverse strand, counting down.
ATTTTGAGAACACTGCCAATTTCGATTTTCTGTTCACATCGTTAACCCCTACACACGGATGCAGGAGCGCGGTGACTCGGTGGTTAAAACCGAGAGGTCCACACAAGAGGGGTAATTGCGTTGTGTCCTTGGCTAGGCACGGAATTCCGATTGCCCACGTGTGGGCACGGTGGCGCTATATACTATGGCGTAAAACACATGTCTTCAACCGGTGCTAACCCTCCTCGCGTGGAGTTAGTAGGTTGGGGAGTTTGGTAGTTGCTCTGCGGTTCTCTCAGAGTATCCCGGCTTTCCCCACCCGTAAAATTGTCCGACACGAGGTGAGCCTGGCTGTCGAAAGTGTCGCTACACTCCAATAAATAAATAAATAAATAAATAAATAAATAAATAAATAAATAAATAGATACACACTGATAGCAGAATACTTCAATTTCAAGTACCTTTTGTGCCATAATGCAACAAATAATTTATTTATTTATTTGTGGTTTAAGGTCACACACTTTTGCGCAATGGCTAATCATGAACGTGACAGTTTTACGGGTGGAGGAAGCCGGAGTACCCGGACAGAACCACCGAGCAACGACGAGCAGCTGCCAGCTCCCCAACATCGTAACTTCGCAGTGCAGCACAGGCAGGGTTAGATTGGTTGAAAACATGCGCACCATCGACGTGCAGTACGCCTTAGTACACGGCGTCATCGTGCCCCCATGTGGACAATCGGGGTTAAGTGCCTTGCCTAATGACACAACGCGGGAGTCCGAATCGATCGCTCAGTCGGTCACCCATCCGAGGACTAACCGGGCTCGACGTTGCTTAACTTCGGTGATCTGACGAGAACCGGTTACCGCAACACCCCCCCCCCCCCAACCCCTTAGGGGGGATGAGCGGAATCATGGAAGTTTAACTGATACGTTAATGAATTGTTTAAAACACTCCTTATCCAGTCAAACTACGGAAGCGTATTTGGGACATGGTAAGAAAAAATAAAGTAAACTCAGAATTCTGACTTTAGAACTAAGAATTATGACTTCGGAACTCAGAATTCTGAGTTTGTTATCAGAATTCTGACTTTAGAACTCAGACTTCTCACTTTAGATCTCAGAATATATTTACTTTAGAACTCAGAATTTTTACTTTAGAACTCAGAATTCTGAGTTTCTATTTTCATAATTCTGACTTTAAAATTCGGAATTCCGACTTTAGAACTCATAATTCTGACTTTGTAATCTCAGAATTCTGAAAAAGTCCGAATTCTCGGTTCCAAAGTCAGAATTCGGAGATTACAAAGTCAGAAATCTGAGTTCTAAAGTCAGGATTCTGAGTTCTAAAGTCAGAATCAAGAGTTCTAAAGTCAGAATTCTGAGTTCTAAAGTCAGGATTCGGAGTTCTAAAGTCAGAATCAAGAGTTCTGAAGTCAGAATTTTGAGTTTCCAAGTCAGGATTCTGAGAATACAAAGTCAGAATTCTGAGATTACAAATTCAGAAATCAGAGCTCCAGAGTCAGAATTTTGAGTTCCAAAGTCAGATTTCTGAGTTTCAAGGTCAGAATATTCTAAGTTCTATAGTCAGAATTCTGAGATTACAAACTCAAAATTCTGAGAATACAAACTCAGATTTCTGAGTTTCATAGTCAAAATTCTGAGTTCCGAAGTCAGAATTCTGAGTTCCAAAGTCAGAATTGTGAGTTTATTTTTTTCCTTGCCATGTCCTGAATACCCTTCCGTATCAAACCCGAGTTAAGGGAACGTCAGTCTCGTTTTTATTCATGCTGGGGACATTTGCTCTCCATGCTCGGTCGAAATGAGATACAGTACGTGGAGAGTGTATTATTACTAAATCACCCGCAGAGTGGAGATTCCACCCAAGCAATAATTGCAAATTTGTTGCAAAGCATAACAAGCACAAGCAAAGTTTCAGCCAATGGACCTCCGGGTTAAACCCGGAGGTCCATTGGCTGAAACATTGCTTGTGTTTTTAGTCGATATATACAAAATTTGAAAGTTATAGTGTGGGGAAAAACTCCACTCCGCGGGTGATTTAGTTACAATCCACTCTCCACGTACTGTAGAAAAAAATTAAAATCTTCTCAAAATCTCACTCTACTGTAAAAAACAACACAATGTTGTCACTTGCGAGCTGTTCGAAATAGTTAAAACTACCGTAATTATGAGGGCGTGATTTTATAATTGGATGCGATGCTCCCACGGCGCCCAATGCAATATTTTGTAATAGATATGTGCCATATATCGTATGCCCTGACGTTTAATTTACCTGGTACTTGGGCAGCTGAGAACACACATCGATACCCACGGATACGAGATGCGAACATTCACGAACGTTGCCGAAAATGATTCCCACATGGACTTCGAAGATCGAGACACGTCGGTCGTAAGTACATTTCTTTCTGCGTCGCTGTCCAAGAAATACGAAACCTACCGTAAACACCTGCAAGGCAATAAATGCGACCGGTCCGTCGTTGTGTAGTACGTTTGTTTGTTTGTCTGTTTTTTTGTTTATTGAGGTTTAAGGAAATTTTTAATAACCAGGGTCACATCATGTCGGACAGTTGAATACCCAGAACGAACCACCGAGCAGTGGCGAGCAACTGTCAGAGTATCCAACTCGTAACCCGGCAAAAGCAGTGCTAGCAGCGGTTAAAGGCAAGACGTTGTGTACAATGGACGTACAATACACCTTAGTACACAGTTCAACAGTGCCTCCGCGTGGAAAATCGAGATTGGGTATCTTGCCCATAAACACAGCGCTGAGGGCGCGGTGCCGACTACGTCGCAACGAAAATCGACTAAAATCGCGGTAGTAGGAGAGGGGGAAGGCATATGGGTCAGACTATGAAAATCTCGCGTGAGAATCTGTCGAGGTGATGTGCTACTTCAACAATTTAGAAGACAAAATTAATGATCGTGCCACATGGTAACACGCAATCATCTTTCCCGATGCCACCGACACAGGAAGGATGGTGAAAATGGCCACAGCTAGAAGACAACATATGAATGGAATTATCGAAGTATTTGGTTATGTATTGTCTCAAGACAAAACGAGACTATTTATTTATTTATTTATTTATTTATTTATTTATTTATTTATTTATTTATTTATTGTGATTCACGATCTTTCAACGGTCATAGTTATTTCTTGTCGGGTAGTTTTACGGGAGGAGGAAGCCGGAGTACGCCAACTTACTAACCTCGGACAAGCGAAGTTACGAACTGTTGAAGCCATGTCACCCCCGGAGTTCCAATGTGTTCTGTGTGCCATTGGGCACACAGAACACAATGGAACTCAGGGGACGATGTGTGTCATCGATGTGTAGTATGCCTTAGTACACGGTGCCACCATGCTCCCATTTGGTGAATTGGATTATGGGCATGGGCACAACGCAGTTAGATGAAGCGGATCAGGGTTGATCCTACGACCTTCCGTTCTGCAGTCCAATGATCTAATCAACGAGACACAGCTCTCCCGAAGAGTAACAGAGTAAAGTTACTTTTCTTCTAATAATAAGACATAACATAGCGAGAGTGGAGTGCGGTGGGTTAGAAACAACGGCCCGAGGTGGAGCCTTTCTGTATTTAACGCGCGCCTTGGATAAATGCAGGCAAAACACCAACAGGGGACTTTGATTCCGGCTTCGAGCATTCTACCAAAATTGTGTTCTGTATTTATAACACGATTAAACTTGAATTAAGTGAACGAAACTGATATTTTTAAAGAAAAATGTCAACTTCAGCGGTGTCAGAACTTTTTTCTGTTGTAGTATTTCATTCACGTCATGCCGTTACTGAGACCCTTCCAATCAGACGCGTGCTTACATGACATCCTTTCGCGTAATCATGATTCCACACGTGGTATTTGTAAAACACTTCCTGCTGCCTATATTGTATCGCGCAACGTTGAATACACACAGCAATCCCGGAAGAGGGACATAATCGCGAGCTAATAGTAAGATAAAACTTGAATTGAGTGAACGAAACTGATATTTTTATAGAAACATATCACCTTCAGCGGTCTGAAATTTTTTTTGTTTTCTGTCGTAGCATTTTATTCACGCCATAACGTTACTCAGACACGTAACGTCCATTAAGACGCGCTCTTACATGATATTCTTACGCCTAACCATGATTCCATGCGTGGTATTTATTTATTTGTTTAAGGTCACATATTTCTGCACAATGGCTAGTCACGACCACGACAGTTTTACGGGTGGAGGAAGCCGGAGTACCCGGAGAGAACCATCGAGCAACGGCGTACAACTATCAGCTCCCCAACATACTAACTCCCCACAAGCAGGGTTGAAGACAAGTGCACCATTGACGTGCCGTATGCCCCAGTACACAACGCCAACGTGCCCCCCACGTGGGCAATGGGGGTGAAGTGTCTTGCCCAAGCACCCAACGCGGTTGCGCAGGTGGGATTCGAACCAAGGACCTCTCGACTTGCAGCCTGCACCTCTACCTACTGTGCCACCGCGCCCCCTTTCCATGCGTGGTATATCTGAAACATTTCCCACTGCCTGTATGATATAGCGTAACGTTGATTGCGCACCGCAAACGTGGCAGAAAGACATAATCACGGACTAAATACTTCTAATTTGCAATAATCATACACTGAGGAATATGTTGCTTTGGATCTAGGAAAATGCTGGAAATTATGTATCTGAGCTGCTATAGTATGACCGCCGTGGATTGGTCACTTTCCACGGGAGGGCAGTTTTTCTACAGACGAAATATTATTAGCTTCCAAACACTAATTACAGGAATAACCATCAAAAATTCAATTAATGAAGCACCGGGTATAACCCGGTGCTTCATTAATTAAAATTTTGCTGATTATGATTTTTATTATCTGATAAACACATGCTTTGACATCACTGCCCACGCGTGGATTACGACCAGTCCACGGAGACTGTACTGTACATCTTCAGTTCTTCTCGAGACCGACATCGACACCAGCGCTCCTACCCCTCTGGAACCCTACGCACCAATACCTCTAAGTATTTCAACTATTTTTCGGATATAAAACCGCGATAAAAAAAAATCACAGTCTTCAAAAAATATTGAAATGGTTGACTTACTCGTCTTGCGATGAAGGATGCTGCACGCAGCGACTTGCTTCTTGCGTGTTGAACTCTTGTTCTGTCACACTAAAACCAGCAATTATGCAACGAGCACCCATACATCATATCCATAGTAATAAAATGTAATCTCGCGTTCTCCATTTATCAAATTATATGGGAAAATATTCTAGTCAATTCACATCGAATGTTAAAATATGTAAATGCGCTCTCGTGATGTTTGGTAATAAAGTTGGGAAAAGTTTGAGCATAATTCCCTCGGCATGCCGATTATATCGATTTCTAGTTTTGAACTACGAAGCAATTATGAAAATAGTGTTTAATACACAATTATAGAATTCTAGTGGGAAAATACATGAAACATACGAACGAGAACTGGGATCATTACCACACTTCAAGTCTATGGTACCTATAATGTGTTAAACGGTTTTATGAAGCGGATTGCACTGGCGAGGTCTAATCAGGGTCGAGTTACAGCTGTGTTTAGAAATTAGCGCAAGGCTTATATCCTCTCAATCATACCCACCCTCAATGACTAGCCGTTCCTCATTATATCTGAGACCGCCACTACACAAATACAGTTTAGTTACTACAAAAGATGACACAACATATCGACCGAATCGCGTTTGTGTCGCAATCCGTTCGAAATTTCCTCCCGCACAACACTTTCGAATCTTACTAGACAAGAACTGTAATGCAAGTACATCAAATGCCGGATACTTTACAGGCGTGTACCCTGGGTAGGTGCGACGGTAGGCTCCGATTCGAAAGAAAACTCTCAACCCGTTGAGTTTGAGGTCATATTTTTTTCTTTATTGTCGAAATTTTGAAGATGACAACTCTTCGTGCAGTTTTCTGAGGAACGAGGTTGATGGCAGACAGCCCAACTAGATAATTCCAGTTTAGTGGGAAAATTCCTTAAAATGTCATTTGAAGCGGTAGCCGAGATCGCGTTACGCCTTTGCACAATATATCGCCCCTTGAATGGGTCAAGATGCCACCTGCAATGCTTAAAGCATTGCAGATGGCGCCTTGTTCCACTACAGGGACGATATATGGATTTTTCCTTGTCAACCTTGCAGATTATGGGTCAATTCCCGTGTGAATCTCGTCCAGTTGCAAAGATAACTGCGGATGAGTTGTTCACCACTGGAATAATGAGAACAGAAGATTCAAAAGGGTTCCATTATCGTCCATCTACCTTTACTCGATGAACGACAAAAGTGAAGAATACGGGGAATTACAAGGACCCTCAAGGCCGTATATCCTCGAAATAAAGTCACGATTATCTATCCGTTGCGTTTTCAGGCTACCGTATAACACTTTCCCTTCGGTCTCTCAAAGGCCGTTTAAAAGAAAGAGAGACGGACAGAGATGAGAATTGGAGAAGGATAGGGAGAGGGGGGAGAGAGGGGGGGACGGCACACTTCGACTGGTTGCAAAGTTCCCTGTTTGGAATGCTCCCCTTAATTTAGCTAGAGTTTCTCGTATATATAGAGTAACGCCCTCAGTGCCTGGGGGTTTATCTTTTCGTCCATATACTCTCCCAACCGGACAAAAATTGTCATCCCCCACAAGTTGTTCGTTTCTTGTTGGAAAACATTTCGCTTGCGTCAGAACCATTTCGCATTTTGAACAAGCCGACAACAGTGAAACGTTATTTGGTATATATCGTTGCAATGCTGTGTCACCGACCAAAGGCAAAGCCATTTCCCCCATTTCATTTTCGAAAAGTGAGACAGCACGATTTTGTGAGCGTGTAAGCGGACTGGCAATTTCGACCGGATCGCGACCCTGTCCGGACCCGGTCGCAATTTTCTGTCCGCTCTTGTAAGTGCATTATTGTACGCAAAATTGTACGTGTCAATAAAGGCCACCGGATGCATTATAATTCAAAACTAGTGGAAGAATAAAAAGAAATATCATTTTTTTTATTGATAATACCTATAAGGAACTTTTAAGACAATTTTATAAAACGCAAATCACCGTCTTCTCTTGGACTTTTAATGGTCTCAGTCATTTTTCGCAACATAAATATTTATCTTTAGGACGATCATAATTAGCCTAGACACAGCACGAAACGAGCCCAAAAAGGTTAACGAAACCATGAGAATTTGTCTGTTTAAATTCCAACTAGAACTAGAGCTTCGACCTTCCCCATCATCACACATGCGCACATCAAATCTCCTTTCTCGCACCCAACGTATAAATGTGAACTTTCTCCAGAAGATTTTGTACACAACGGTAGCCACCTGCAAATATTGCAGGGCGTTAACACGTGGAACTAATGGCGTTCAGTTCCTTAAATTAACTTCTGGAGTCCAATCAATTTCTTTAATTGAAATGTTTTATTGTGTTTATTGGAGAGAAAGTTTCCCAATCTGGGCCCTAAAGACTTTTGATCGATCCAAAAGTTACAATCAAATGATGCTTTTACACTCAAGAAGCTCTCAACATTTCTACACTTCTTGTTGCACTATGAGTACACCCATTATCGGGTTCTGTTGGAAACAATTATGAAAATAATTAGAAGAGATTCGTTTAATATCAGCGTTTGATCTTTGTATTCAACAGGATAGATTGGGGAGCTCGCGGAACAGCACAAAGCGAGAACTGTACCGAAACCTGCTTTTTCCCGCTAATTTCGTCTGCTTTTCTTGGTTAAGTCTTGATTTCACAATATTTTTTATGAAAGCTCGCCCCACTTGTGTAGTAGTGCATAACGACCACCCAATCGCGACCTGATCGAATAAAATATAACTTTTGCGATCATATGACTGTACTTAAATCATAAATAGAACATAAGAAGAAAACGAAGTCTTTCGACAAATTTGCACACTCTAAAATCAGTTGGGTTAAAAATCAACCCAAAAACAACTAAGATGAGTGAATATGAACCAGCGTCCAATTGGGTTCATATTCACTCAACCCAGATGATTTGGGTTGATTTTCAACCCAACTGATTTTAGAATGCAGTCCGCGGAGAGCGAACGAGTAACAAAACACCCGGGGAGTGAAAGATCCACTCATACAATAAATGTTGCTTCCAGTGATTATGCATACGAATGGCAAGCGACGCTTCTGGCAATTGACCTCCTGGTTTAACCCAGGCGTCCTTGGCTGCTTATCATTCTTACGATTTTTTCTGATATTTAGTGGCTGGCTGGATAGAAACTCCACTCCATTGGTGTTTTAATGGTAATCATTTATCCACGTAAGGTAAATCCGGATTGCAGCAGGCGGTTCATTAAAACATAGAGTGCGGCGCTCGTTAGTTAGAGTATTTGACTCTGGACAGAAAGGCCGATGATTCGATTCTGACCAGCGCCATCTGCGCTATGTCCTCGGGCATGACACTTAATCCCGATTGCACCAGTGTGTGTGTGTTTTTCAAATGACACAATCATGTTTTAGAGGAATTTCCAATGTTGGTTTCTGATCCCCCGCCAGGATTCGAACCCTCGCAACACCGCCTGACAATCAGGAGTCCAGCGCCTAAAGCACTAAACCATTGCATACTAGACCATTGCAGTTGTTACAAATTATTTCAGAGTGTTTGGTTGTGTCATAATTTACCATGGAGTGGCCGAAGTCTCCGTCATTTATATCATTGAAATCATGTCGATTTTTGCGCGAACGGCATTTTTTTTTATTTTCAGAATGGGTTAATACTCGCGGTTGCAAATACTCAGAAGAAAACGTAGTAGGAACGACTCACTAGCAGCCCACCTGCGGCAATTATAGTTTAATTACACCACTGGACAAGCCCATGAACAACGTTTTATTTGGCCAATGGGCGGGGCAAAGTAAAAACATTCATACGATATGAAAAGTATTCATCAGGTGATGAAAAACTAACCTCTAGCAATCATATGCAAGCAAAAGAGACAACAGTAACCCTTTTATCCCGGTGATATGTTCCATATCAATTCAAATGCAGCAACTGGAAGAGTCCATATTCATTATTTGGGGTAGACCAATCGACATTTTCAGCGTGCAGCTTCAAGGCTGCACGTTGAAAATATTATTTTTTTTACCGATACATTATCCAAGCAACCATCCTGCTTAATACAGTTATGATGCATCATGATCCTAGACCGGAAGAGCGACCGCTCGGGTTCAAAAGATTAAAGAACATTAAATTCAAGTGAAATATTTATATCTCCAGACCTTAGCACGAAACAAAAATGGTATACTATTTGATCACACGGGAGAATTTAGTAGTCCATCTAGATGGAAACTAGCCCACGTAGGAATTTACCAGTTGTGAAAATATATGATCTCTGCCGTGTCTCGAACATCAAATCAAATCGCCCATTGGCACAATATTTAAATGAACACTTTATAGCAATAATATGAACTGAACGAATAAGTACTTTTATTGTAATTATATGCAGCACTAAGCAACAAACACTGTGCGGTATACAATCATAAACCACAAGCAACATTTTTGGAATTTGGTATCCCGAAAAATGAAACAAATACATCTCCTGGGATGGATACTATCGGGTTAAACGTTTTAGGGTAGTCAAGTCTGGTTCGCAGACTTGGGAGCAGTTAAATCTTTTGACTGTTCTGTGTTTCGATCCAGAGAAAGTGCTGGGCATAGCCTTTGTTTATACGTTCGAAAACGGGTCATAGACATGACGAGAGAGACTTTGATGGCCCCAAACTCCAACTAAGAGAGTGCAAAGTTTAGGAGGCCCTTTACCAACCAAATGGCGTTTTCTTTTCAATTCAGAAAAGGAACAGGGTGCAGATTCTGCAAGCTTCACCAGCTCTCACAATTGACCATCTAGCTTATTTTTGCTGTCCACAGGTGGCAGGGGAAATATTTTTATGTACTGGTCTATAATACGATGGTGTTAACTTTTGTGACTAAGATACGTAATATTAGGTACGAAAATTGTCGTGCGTTGCGACTTCCGTATGTAATATTACGTACCCCAACTTTGAACCCGAGCGGCTGCATTTTCGTACAGGAACACAATACTTCATAATTTCATTAAATAGGATGGATGCGAAGTGTATGTGTGTGGTAGACCAATTAATATTTTCAACGTGTACGAGGCTGCGCATTGCAAATATTAATCACGAATATTCCAAGACTGCATCTCTTTACCTAGTTGAACACCAAAAAGCAGCGTTCTTTTGTATTATTGCCTGCTCTGTCCAGACATTACGCGGTATTTATACCCATTAACTATTCGCTAATTTATGACGAATGAATCACGTGCAAACATATATGTTTGTTCTTTAGGATTTGCCCGACACCATATGAAGGTTAAATCTTTAATTGTTTTCAAACAATGTCGGGTTTCTGGAGACGACTTAGTTGTTAGGTGCGTAACAAGGGTAGATGTGACGTTTGCGAACGCACCTCCCTAAAATGTTGATCCCATCGACCACAATGCAGAGATAGAGCGCAATATAAGTATGGGACACAAATGGCGTATACATGTATTATATACACCACCATCTCTGGTGAGTAGCGTTACCCATTTTGTAAGGATAGTCGACCTTCCAGCCATAACAACAAATAAATAAATAAATAAATAAATAAATAAATAAATAAATAAAATGGCTGATGTGTATTATACCCACCACCACCTCTCATTGCGAGTGTTGTCTGTCGTGGGGTGATAGTCGACTTTCTGGTAAACGCTCGGTTCCAAATATCGTGATAACGCACCAGTTCGATAATAGTTGGAAATAAAAATGGTGCATCATGAAAATAAATAACACTCTACAAGCAAAAAACTAAACTCATCTTCCCAGTCACTACATCTTTAAAAACATCTCAGTAAATGTATGTCTGTGAAAAACATTGATCCATCTTTGTGGCTGGTTTTACAAATAGAAGGAAAACAGATATCTGGAGGATACCTATGGTTTTTGAGTAGATACCATAATTATTCTCTTGAGTGACTGGCAAATGAAATCCAATTTTTCAACCATCTGCTCGTCACGAATGCAATAATTGTGGTACATGTAACTACTCAAAAAACATAGGTATTCTTTTTTTCTATAAGCATGGCCTATTCTAAAAAAGTCTTTACGTTTATATCCCAAATTAATGCAAAACAATTGATTCGAAAGCGAGACACATTTGAGTTCAAAGGCCATCAGCGTGTAGCCAACGACCCCCATTAAGCGACAGAATTAGTAGTCCGTGAAACAAAATAGTTCCCTCAGCTTTTCGCTAAAAGCTTCACAAAAACGTTAATGGTATTAATTTAAAACCACAGTTTCGGCATATAACAGTAACAATAACTTTTCACCGTGGAATAGCAAATATCTCCCACTTTCATAACATTTTAGCGAATTTATTTCGTGTTAGTTGATACAATTTCTCTGTGATTCGCCGGTTGTACCTACAGTGAAAAATACGATTTTTAACCCTTTACCCAACGTAACGGCCAAAAAACGGCCAGCGCTACTCTCAAAAATCACCAATTATTTTTCATTATTTTTTCCATTTTTTGTCTCAAAAACATAGGTTATGACCCCTCATTGGAACGAGCTCGTCGAGCTCGTTCCAATCATGGATCATAATCTATGTTTTTGAGACAAAAAATGAAAAGCATTAGTTATTCAAGAATTTTTGCTTTTTCATGTTAGTTAAAGGGTTAAATAACGTAATCGTGTGTCTTGTGCCGGTCAAGACGAAAAATACTACGTGAACGTTTTCGCCATTTCCTTATATTTTTAAGCATTTTATAAATAACTTCATGAATTTAGTTGCCTTGTGATTTCCACTGTGTGGGGGTGCGGTGGCTCAGTTGGTAGAGGTGCAGGCTGCAACCCGAGAGGTCCTCGGTTCGAATCCCATCTGCGGCAACCGCGTTGTGTCCTTGGGCAAGACACTTCAGCCCCATTGCCCACGTGGAGGCACGGTGACGCTGTGTACTAAGGCGTACTGCACGTCGATGGTGCACCTGTCTTCAACCAATGCTAACCCTGCTTGTGTGGGGTTGGTATGTTGGGGAGCTGACAGTTGCTTGCCGTTGCTCGGTGGTTCTCTCCGGGTACTCTGGCTTCCTCCACCCGTAAAATTGTCACGGTCATGGTTAGCCATTGTGCAGAAATATGTGACCTTAACCACCAATAAATAAATAAATAAATAAATAAATTTCCACTGTTTCTAAAGTCTCCATGGCAATTTGACGTTTACAGGGTTAAACCAATGCACTCTCGCGTTTTTTTTTTTTTTTGGTTCCAGTTCAAATCACAAAGAGAACATTTAGCCGATAACTGTAATTTTGCAGACAATACTTACGTTTCACACAAACTGCCAATATAAAGTTATTGATCAGTTAAAAAAAAATATCTCATGAACTGTCGAAAACATAACGCCCCAGGATCGAAGAAAACCGGATTCATTTATGTATGTATTGCACATGAAATGCTCCAGTGATGGTGTTCGTTTTCAAAATAATATCAGAGAGTGGTTTTCTACGGTAGCGTATTAGCGCCATTGGAATATATGTTAAACCGTTATAAGAATTTAACTAAACTGATATAACAGCTGAATTAAACAGTTGTAACAGTAAACTGTTATAATATTTATTTATTTATTTATTGATGTTTAAGGTCACATATTTATGCACAATAGCTAATCATGGCCGTGACAGTTTTACGGGTGGAGGAAGCCGGAGTACCTGGAGAGAAGCAACGACGAGCAGCTGCCAGCTCCCCAACATCATAACTCCACACTGCAGCACAGGCAGGGTTAGATTGGTTGAAGACATGCGTACCATCGACGTGCAGTACGCCTTAGTACACGGCGTCATCGTGCCCCCACGCGGGCAATGGAGATGAAGTGTCTTGCCCAAGGACACAACGCGGTTGCCGCAGGTGGGATTCGAACCGAGGACCTCTCGGCTTGCAGCCTGCATCTCTACCTATTGAGCCACCGCGCTCCCCAACTGTTATAACAATCTGAGCAAAACTGTTATGACAGTTTAAACTAGAGATGGTCTGTCGCCCGGGATATCCCCACCGTGGCATACCGCCTAGTGTGGGTGACTGAAAAGGGGCATTCAATTTTTCTAAGTAAATAAACAATCCAATATGGCCGCCAGTCGGCCATCCTGAAACAGAGTGGACACAATTATGTTACGCACTTCCCCTTCCCCTGTGGAAGTCGTTCGCTCCGCAAGTTTACATAAAATAATCCAATATGGTCGACAGTCGGCCATCTTGAAATCGAGCGGAAAAAAATTATTGCATGCACTTCCCCTCATCATGTTGATCATTTTTGTGAAGTGTCATGAAAATGCGGCTAAAACTGTGGAAGTAGTTCACTCCACAAGTTTACATATGCAATGGACCGACGACGACGACAGACCGACAGACCGACAGACGGACAAGTTGGCTCCTATATGCCCCCCTCCCCAAACTTCGTTTTGTGGGGGTATAATAAACTGTTATAAAATGGCGTTGCCTGTCGAAACTGTGTGGCCGCTTTCTTCTATAAATTTTTTAAGCAAAAATCGACAAAACCATATCATGTGGCCCTCATTGGAACGAGTTCGTCGAACTAGTTCCTATGCGGGTTCACATGATATGGTTTTGTTGAATTTTTTTGAAAAAAAAGAAAAATTATTAAAATAATAAACTTTGATATCGTGTTCTTTGGATAAAGGGTTAACGCACGCGTGATAGAACAGATGAGAGCGTGTTTCTGACGTTGCTTAGTCGCCATTTTAAAACTTCAACTTGGTACAGCTTTTTTATTTTACAATGTGTACAATGTCCAGCGGTCTTGGAAGTGCAGTTTATGTGACAAACTGAAGAACGATACATGTGTATGGTTGTAACCAAATTTGACTCCCCTATCAGGACAAACTGAAGAAACAATTTTGGTTCTTGGTGGAACCACAAGTTCTAGGTGTGGATTTTTATTTAACTGGTTCGAAACATAATCTATGATCCTTATTTGCACAAGCTCCTCAGCAAGCCTGAAAATAATTTTCATTGCGCTTCCAGACAAAATGTCAGACACCAAATGAATCATGTCTGTCATTTGAGAATGATATCTGACATATAACAAAATGGAGCTTGAACATTCAAAATAATGTGTTTAGGGTGCACACGTACTTTCAGCTTAAAACTGCTCAGAATTTTTCCAACCACACCTTATTTGGCAGGGCTCAGTGAGCCCTGCCAAACAAGGTATGATTGGTTTCATTCTAAATTGGAACTGTATTTATATATTTATTTATCTATTTATTGGTGTTTAAGGTCACATACTTATGCACCATGGCTAATCGTGACCGTGACAGTTTTACGGGTGGAGGAAGCCGGAGAGAACCATCGAGCATCGATGAGCAACTGTCAGCTCCTTAACATTCTAACTCTGTTCAAGCTCCGTTGAATTGGAACTGAATTACTCTTCAGACATACTTTAGATACATGTATGGCTATATCAAATCGTATTCCTTCACATGCCGTTAATACTGGTGAGCTGTACAGTCACTTTCTTCACACTTCCCAACTTGCTAGGACCAGAAATCACAATCATCATTAATTTTAGGCTTGCTAGTTATGTACATGATGTCCAGCATGTTTGATGCTCTGATCACTGGACTTCATTGATAATTTTGGCATCAGACATTTTGACTGATGATTTAAAACCTCAGCCGGACATTGGCCTTTTTGTACCTGACACTGTCCTTGTCGGACCACTTATTTTCTGGGATGCTTCTCAGGCTCGTTCCATCGAGGGACCCAAAGCTGTGTTTTGAAAACAAGAAACTGGATCAAGATTTGTAATGTTATTCCTGTCATGGAAAGGGACGCAATAAAAGAAAAGAATGGAATGTTGCAGTTGTGGGCGAATTTGAATCTTAATTCAAAAGCGAAGATGCAAATCAGATCGTATTTTGGAGAATCTTTCAGAATAAACAGAGCGCACAACTTGTGAATGTCTATTCCTACTCTGTCGTATAACATTAAGCCAACAGTGACAGCAGCCTCGCTATCCCACAGTTCCGTGGAATCAGTGCCAATAGTCACAATTTTAAAGTAATATTGCGCTTCTGAACTTCTTTTGCTCTCTCCAACTTTAGCTCTTGGCGTAGACTAGAGCGGCGAAAGATCAGAAACAAATTCATCTTAAAAGAATAGTGTGGAAACTTTTGTCAGAAAACATTTGCTGACCAAAAGAATCTTTTGCGAATTGCAGTAAAAATTAATATAGACACTAGGTTTTCTAACCACAGATCCAGATGGCGCTAGCTGTTGATGGAAGTAACAAAACGTAACGTGTAATTTATAACAAATAGATGTACACGCGTACGATGCGCCTCGGTGAGTTGTGGAGATTCCAAACAATTGCCGAGATTAAAGATCGATTGGTAGCAAATATTTGTTTGAGGGGGATAATTTTCTATTGTCGGCTGTGATACCGATTAGAATGACGAGTGATTTTTACATCTGTTCATATTTATTCTTCCACGCCGATATCACCTGCTTACGAGTTTCATGCCGGACCCATTTCCTGTCAAAGTGTTATATACCATACCATAAAACAAACTTCTGTCTTTCACTGACAAAACAAAACAATCTGTTAGTTTTTATGGTTGTCTTTTTACCTATTGTCCTTTTACAGAACTGTGTGCATGATGGTTGTATTTTCTCAATCATATTAGGATCGGATCGCGATACACATACACACCATGGGTCGAGATTCCATGAATAAATTATTGCAAAATCATGGTAATATCGAGAAGAGCAAGGTGCAACGCCACCAGCATCCCACACCAAGAAGTGATTTGCTAAAAGGGGGACAAAGTTGGGATTTTGGGGTTTTATCTGTAGTAGTTCTATTAGAGAGCGCGGTGGGTCAGTGACAGACTGTCTACGCCAGAGGTCCCGAGCTAGATCCCCGTCCGGGACGACACGCGTTGTGTCCTTGGGCAAGGCACTTTATCCCGGTTGCCTACATGGGGGATACGATGACGCCGTGTACTAAGGCGTACTAAACGTCGATGGTGCACATGTCTTCAACCGCTGTAACCCTGCTTGAGCGGAGCTTGAACAGAGTTAGAATATTGATGAGCTGACAGTTGCTCGTCGATGCTCGGTGGTTATCTCCGGGTACTGAGCGATCGATTCGGACTCCCGCGTTGTACCCTGAGAGAACCACCGAGCAACGACGAGCAGCTGCCAGCTCCCCAACATCGTAACCCCGCACTGAAGCACAGGCAGGGTTAGATTGGTTGAAGACACGCGTGCCACCGACGTGCAGTCCGCCTTAGTACACGGCGTCATCGTGCCCCCATATGGACAATCGGGGTTAAGTGCCTTGCCCAAGGACACAACGCGGGAGTCCGAATCGATCGTTCAGATGGTCACCCATCCGATGACTAACCGGGCTCGACGTTGCTTAACTTCGGTGATCTGACGAGAACCGGTTACCGCAACGCCACCGCGCCCAACTGCGCCCCATTGTATTATAGATAAATACCCGCCTGTGTCAAATACCCTTTATAAGAAAAAACTGCTTTTTAGTATATGGCAATTGAGTAGTTGTGTACACGAAAAAAATCATTGTTTATTTTTTATTGTTATTTTAAAGAATTGCTTTCTTTAACCCTTTGATACTTACGTCGTATGACGTACTTACGCCTTATGACGTACGAAATCAAACAGCGCGTTGATACTTTGTGGTCATTTGTTTTGTTATTATTTTTCGATTTTTTAAAGTTCTTACCTCAATTCCTATTTTCTCCCGAATAGTGCTCAGTGACAATCGTTGAGTCAAATGTTATCGCATCTCAAAATACCAATATAATCCTGCTGTCAAGACATCTTAACTGGTTGTGTGCTAGAAGTCACTCTCAGGACTTTCAAAAAATGAGGATACCAGAGGAAAAGACAACACTTTCCTTGGTTATATTTCATATGCAGTCAAACACAAATAATATTTTGTTTATATAAATTTGTTTTTGTACAAATTATTGGCGAGTGCCTGTGGGCACTCTCCAATAATTTGTAATAAAACAAGTTTTGAACAACAAATTCAGACCACCAAAAATAATCTAGCCCTCAATCAGAATACCAGATAATCACTAATGTGAAAAATATCTTATTATTTGTACTTTCCGAAGTTTGACGTCGCATTTTGAAAAACGTTCAAGAGACTGAATTCCTTGTGACGTTTGAACGTTAGGATAATTGACGTCTCAAAGGGTTAAACGAAAGTAATTATTTAAAATAAAAAATAATCGACAAACGTTTTCAACCTATTTCATTTATTATTGCAACACTGCTCTCAAGAAGTTTTTTTCAGTTATGTTTAAAGTTCTCGCCGACATTCAACGATTCAAGAAAGCAGCTGTAAAATTTTAAATCTCGGGCACCCATGTCGGAAAGTTTTGAACCCCTATTTTCGTGTCTATTCGGGAACTAATTATAAAAAGGGTTAACATCTACGTGTAACTGTATTTCATGGTCGCTACTGTCCACACAACTGACCTGTATTGCAAACTTAAGAGACGGAAGTGTTTAATCTATCGTCGTTTACAAAACCACAACACCAAAGTGCCGGTTATACGGACCTGGCAGTTCGGGTCAGAGACCTTCAGTCAGTAAAGTTATTCTGGCTTGGAACCCACCCAATGACTAAGCGCAGAGTGATACCGGAATCGCTCTAATTACAGTAGACACAAAACGGAAGACAGACACATTTAAATTGTCACACGATCTAATGGGTGATGGAATGCAGTCATTTGAACATGCTTCCGTTTTGTTCTTCTCAGAATATCTTGAATGTCTAATGAGACTGAATGTCCGCTGAATCTTTACAACCCAAAGAAACTAGACCGGTTGTGTGCCCACTCATATTATTGTATACACAGAAAAATCCGGTTTCCCAAAGGTATTCTGGAATACCCGGGTTCCTGGAATACCAATAACATTGATTTTCAATAACCTCCCCTTCCAATTTACGCGCCGAGTATCAGAGTGCCAGTTTATCATTAAGTGCCTTAGTTACAGTGCCTGATTCTAGTGCCTTCTCCACAGCAGAATCGTGGTCAAAAGATATGGTTTTATGGTTTACTGGCAGTCCCCAAACGATCGACCTGGATGAATTGTCATCGTCTTTAACCCTTTACCCAACATATCGTCCAAAACGGCCAGTGCTATTCTCAAAAATCGCCAGTTAATTTTCATTATTTTTTCATTTTTTGTCTCAAAAACATAGGTTATGACCCCTCGTTGGAACGAGCTCGTCGAGCTCGTTCCAACGAGGGGTCATAACCTACGTTTTAATTATTCAAGTTTTTTTGCAAGTGTCGTCTGCTTTTCATGTTAGGTAAAGAGTTATGGGTTAGCAAAACTAGTCTGTGAGACAAGAGAAACTATTCAACGACATTCATGTATACTCATTCATATATACTAGCATTCATGTATACTCATTAATTTCTACCGGCATTCACGTATACCCATGTGACGAAGAGAGGTCAGCTCAGGTGTAATAGCTCAATTCTGAGAGGATCACTTTGCCTAAGAAGAAGCTTCGTTTTCAGCTGAGGAGAAATTTCTATTTTTTTTTTCCCAGCAGTCATTGTTTGGATTTTCTGGAGTTCGTCAGTTTTAGCATTGGTGCTTAGAGAACCTTTTATTTTGTATTCGAGAGTACACAAGAACCCAACCAGTATATATGGCATTCAGTCAACCAGTATTTTGGGGTATTCAAAATGTTTGGTTATCTTATAGTACCAATCTTGGTAGTCTGGAGAACCAGTACATTAGGTATTCTGGAATAGCATGTGTCGTTTGGTATTTTGCAGTACCTTTATTTTAGTACGCCAAAAATGACTAGTGAAGTACCACATTTGGAACTCTGTAAAACCTGGATTATTTAGAGTGTAATTCCGAGTCAGCCAACCACGACGTGCTAGTTTACTGAACACACATATCCAGCAGTGGCGTAGCTACATGGGAGGGATGTGGTGGCCGGGGGAAGGAGGGTTCCCCATTTAAATTTTCGCTGACCCCAAAAACATTAGCCCAATGCAAGTTTCATCTAACATAGGGTCCCAAAATGGTTTCAAACATAGGGGCTACACACGCTAAAAATGCCTCAGATTCGCTCTTAGAGCACTACATGTTGCAAAATATTCTCGGAGGTGTGTCGGGGAGGTGGTTTGCTAGTCCAAACTAGGACCTGCCAACCGTTGCCCTCTCCGTTCACGTCCCTTCAGGGTAAAGAGAAGAGGGATTAACGACCGGGGTTCTAGTTAGGAATAGGGCAGACATTCGCAACCCCACGCATAGGCCTTTGTAATATCATAGTTGCCACGCCCCCCCCCCCCCCTCCACAAAATCAAAATGGCTATTGGATCCCTATAATAGAATTCTGGCTGTGGGCCTGATGTTCAGTCACGTGATATATCTGGCGTGAAAAAAAAAGAATGAATAGCCTACGTTTTACGGTGATGATTGATAGGTGTGATGTCAAATAAGCGGTCCCTTGAGGGCCAAATCTCCTTATGATCAACGTAGCAACACAAACAGAGCACATATAGAGAACTATTGACGGAAGACTGTAGAAACTAGATTATTCCACCTACGAGGGGTCAACTGGATGAATTTATTTGTCAAGGAAAACGGATTGAAGTAATATGTTTAGATAATCGATCGTTCGTCAGAATCGCTCATCAGTGCGTGTTTACTGGGTAACTGGCACTTGTGTCGTGCGCATTCGCGCACATAAATCCGAGATCAACCGGAAATCATGCAGTTTTTGAAAATTGGATATAAATGACTCGGGGATACGGTAATCGTGATGAAAGTGCTAATTTCTAGGGTTGAATATTGCGTGAGACAACAGTTGGGAGAGAGAATCACGTTAAATTCGAATAGCTCCGTATTTAAACTGGTGGAAACTGTTGTACGCGGTTTCTCCCGCAGAAATGTGTTACTGCAGTACAGTCGCCGTGGATTGGTCGTAATCCACACCACATGTACTCGGCACAAGCTGGGAAATCGAAAGAAAAATTATATTTGATACCATTTTTGAATCTATGCTGACGTGCCCCTGTGATGGTATATAATATTAACGTTAATATTTATATACCATTATAGGGGCACGTCAGCATCGATTCAAAAATGGTATCAAATATCATTTTTCTTTCGATTTCCCAGCTTGTGCCGAGTACCTGTGATCCACACGTGGACAGTTATGTCCACGCATCTGTTTACCAGATAGTAAAAATCATCATTAGCAAAATTTTAATTAATGAAGCACCGGGTTGTACCCGGTGCTTCATTAATTAATTTTTTGATGATTATTCCTGTAATTAGTGTTTGGAATCTAATATTATTGCGTCCGTGGAAATATTGCCCACACGTGGAAAGTGACCAGTCCACGGCGACTGTACTGTTTGTGGAAACAAGAGTTGGTAGTGAGTATTGAAGACCTGCGAATCTGAAATTTTGGGCCGAATCGATTTCCGAATCCTGTCATGTAGAAGATTTAGATTCGAATCGAATCTCGAATTGTAACTCAAAACGCTTCAAGTTGTAAATATTGCATTTTCAACTGACGTGATAACCGTTACTAATTCCCAGATCCTTATTCGACATTCGTTATCAACCGATAAAGGTTGCCCCGTCACCACACTTTCTCACAAACGTCGATTTTGTCACTCTCCACACATGCAATCCATTGTATTGTAGTCATCGACGGCTCGTCTATTTGAGCAAGTCAACCAAAAATGCGGATTATTCCAGAACGGAACCAAAGTAATAATTCCCGAAGAGGAACCTCCATGTAGTCTACCTCTATCGCTCTGTCCCCTTTACACGACACCTAACAGTCTTGGAGCTATTAAGCCCCGCGTGCACCCCCACCCCCCACCCACCTTCTTGGATTTAAATTAATTCACTTTGTCTGTTCCTAAGGATACCTTTTTGAAAACGTTTGATGTTAAAATGACGAAATGTAACCGTGTAGCCACCGGATGCACTGGAATCAGATGGCCGCCATTTCCACGATTATTTTCCTTGTCATTTTAACCCCTTATCCCTTTACCTAACCTGAAAAGCAGACGACACTTGCAAAAATAATTCTTGAATAACTAATTTTTTTCATTTTTTGTCTCAAAAACATAGTTTATGACCCCTCGTTGGAACGAGCTCGACGAGCTCGTTCCAACGAGGGGTCATAACCTATGTTTTTGAGACAAAAAATGAAAAAAATAACGAAAATTAATTGCTGATTTTTGAGAATAGCGCTGGCCGGTCTTGGCCGTTACGTTAGGTAAAGGGTTAAAATTGATCAAGTCAACATAAATGTGGGTAAGTTACCAATGAATTGTGTTGATAGGATACCAATCTTCCCTTTGAGTCAAAATACTGCAACCATAATCAAGATGGCCACTAAAATGGCGACCCGAAGTAACGAAATAAAATACTTCTTAATAAAATATTGCACTGTTTCTTCAATTACACAGAATGTATTATTAGCAATGGCTTTCCAGCTCCATCTATTACGAGAAATTATTTCCTGATATTTTTAGACCATTTTGATAGATTGTGCGTCTCTTTGAGGCTGAAAATACGAGTAAATGTGATTATATCTAATTAGATCATAAACCCTATAATGACTAAAATCTGTCCAAATGGAGCGTAAAACCTTATAGAAATCCATCCTCGTGGGTTGACAAAGGTAGGATGTAGTACTTTAGACCGTTAAAAGGTGTGTTCGATTCGATGGGAGTATTTTTATGCACCGGAAACTACCCGACATTGCAAACAATTGCCGGGACGGACCTATCTAGACTGCCGTCTTGGGTTGATAAGAACAGCACATAGTGTTATAGGACCAAAGGACCCCCAGAAGAAGTGCTCGATTATATAGGGATGTTTTGTAGGCTCGGATTCTCCCCAAATAAATAAGTTTCGCCTAGCTAGGCCTATTACGAACGATCTTTCACTTATCACATGTCCAGTTCCGGGAGCTCTAGAATTCTGTATCTTAGAGTGGTTCCATCTAATCCCCAGATTTTTAGTTACAGGGCGTTTAGTTGGGAGATACAGTGTCATATGCGGCGAAGAGAAAACAATATTAGGTGAGGCGAAGCCGAACCTAATATTGTTTTCTCTGGGCCGTATATGACACTGTATCTGCCACCTAAACGCCCTGTAACGTATTTATTATGCACGGCATGCTAAAATGTCATTGGAGAAGTTAACTCAACGAATAGTTAAATGATGCGCACTTCTCGAAAAATGTAAACAAAGCAGACGATGTTTACATACGCAACAAGGGGAGTAATTTTGCTTCCGCATTCTAATAAATCACTCGTGACTTGTTCTATAACCGCCAATGTTTTGGGCTGGTTTGGCATTTTATTATAACAGTTTCATTCAATCGAATGCAATGTTTATACGACGGGGCTATTTTATATGGTGGGTCTTCTGTACGACTGCGCTGCAGCATGTACGTACGTGTAAATTAAAAGCTGAGGCGTGTGGATATAATGATAAAACAAAATGGCTGACGGGCACCTAGTATTAAATTAATATTGGGTGCTTTTCAGCCATCCTGAACCTAATATTGCGGGGTCTATGTCTCTTAGTAACTGCATTTGATTGGATAAACAAATTTACTAGCATAATAAGGACAGATACGGGATAAGATGAATGCAGTATTCTTTTTGGGTGTACTAAGACCTGATCCAGAGGTGTCAGATCTGTTAAAGTGGTCTAAAAGTATCCACAAATTGTTGTTCTCAATATATATGGACCGGGAAAACCATTGTCGCTACTATGTCCTGTGTAACTGAATGCAGTGTTCAATATTTCATCAAATATTACCTAAATTCGCTACTTCCGGTCGACATTTTTGTGGTCATTTTGATTATGGTTGCCATATTTTGTCTCAAAAGGAAGCCTAGATTCCTTACAACACAATTCATGGATAACGTACCCAAATTTATGGTGATTTGATCAACGTCATGGGGGTTAGAATGACAAGGTACATAAGCGTGGAAATGGCGGCCATCTTGGATTCCATTGCCTCTAACTGCTGCACGGCCATGATGTTTCATGATAACACCAAACTTATTCAAGAGGATATCCTAAGGAACAAACCAATGCGCATAATGTTAAATCAACGGGGGGGGGGGGGGGGGGGGGGGGGGGGGGGCTTGAGGGTGCACGAGGAGCTTATTAGCTTTCGGCCTATAATGATAAAAGAATCCGAACTTTAACTGGTGGAGAACTGCAAGCCCTTTTTGGAGCTCTACTCTGAAAGGCAGGTATTCCAAATTAAAGGCTTCATATTCCGCGAATGTGCTTCATATTATCTTTGAAGTGAAATTATTTTGTCTGTATGTCTTCGCATTGTTACAATTTGTGGGAGAGTGCCTGTAGGCACTCTCCCATAAATTGTAACAAGGAAAAACCATGTGAAAAAGTTTTCACTACCAGCAATAAACAATAATTCACTACTCGTTAACTCGTTCCACGAGTCTACACTTGGCAATGCCTATATATTATTCCTATATATATATATACGTAATGCTGTTAATATGTGATTCTGACAGAAAATTAAACAGCGATAAGTTCATTGTAACATACAGGACCTGCAACATTAGGGGGGCGCGGTCGCGTTCCGGTAACCGGTTCTCGTCAGATCACTGAAGTTAAGCAACGTCGAGTCCGGTTAATCCTCGGATTGGTGATCGCCTGAGCGATTAATTCGGACTCCCGCGTTGTGTCCTTGGGCAAGGCACTTAACCCCAATTGTCCACATGGGGGATCGATGACGCCGTGTACTAAGGCGTACGGCTTTCTCCACCCGTAAAACTGTCACGGCCATGATTAGCCAGTGTGCATAAGTATATGACATTAAACATCAAAACATAAATAAGCAAATAAATAAATAAATACGACCTGTAACACAAGGACATACATCTAGGCACATTGGTTCTTTTTACAGCAGGGTCTAAACAAGTACCAAAGTGGTACCCAGGCGTTTCGAAATTTTCAAATCGCGAATCCCTCAAGTGGAAACTCCAATTTTGAGGAGAGGTGCGTTCCTAGGAATCGGAATCTCGATCTCATTCGCGCAGAGGAGATCATCAAACTCGGTCACATTAGCATAGAGCAGATTATCAACCCCCCACTCTGCGCAATTGCGATCGAACTTCCGATTCTGCATTCTGCAACGATGAAAAGGTCTATTCGTTTCGGCGCCATTACCGGGTTATTGTTTTTACTGTTTATATTTATACAAAAACATGGCCGATTTCGAAATCTCCGTTGACGCCTCACGAGTATTCAACTGACGATAATTAAAGGATAAAACATAGTTTGGATCAATAAACTCTGCCCAAATGTACATACGTGTACTATTGATTGCAGCCGGTAATAAGGGCGAAAGCTTGATATATATTCGTAATTTAGAGTTTTGAGTTTCCATAAAAACTTGATGGGAACTTTTTCTATATGATTGAATGGTAAGAATCTGAACGTAGATGGGTTAGCCACTACATTCGGGTCGCTGAACTAGTTCGTTCCTAACCGTCGCACCTCCCCCTGGCTATGCGCCTGTAAAGTGTGCGAAGGCGTCTAGATGGATAATCTTGCTGCTGATTGAAGCTGTTTCTATGTAAGTTAACAGAGATTTAATTTTCACGTCATAAAACAGGACTTTTGATTGACCTTCACAAGTTACACAGACTCATAAAGAGTCTCGGCACACGATCAGTTTTCAGGGTTGTGGGGATACAAAAGTGATGATGAAGACAGAATCAAAATTAAGTTGGCTAATAAAATTAAAATGCGACTTGCGTTTCCGTGGCATTGTGGTGAAAACAACCCGTTTTCCACAGTGTCGCGTTTCGTTCGTTTTAGTTTCAAAACGTGTGCACACACAAAAAGCGACCAGTCATCTTGAAAGATGAAACATCCTGTCCTTTATTTGAATCCTCGTCGTATAGTGCTCTTTCTGAACTCTATTATTTGTCATTATCCAAGCGTAAACTCCTGCCGATCGACATGGATTTCATTGACATTATCAACGCGGAATATTTCTTTTGAACAACTTGGTATTTCTATCGGGGTCCAATGCTGTAAAATTTTTACAATTGTATTTTCTACAACTTTATTTTCTACCTATTAATGCTACTGACTAAAATGAATCATTAGCATTTTAAAGATCTGGCAATTTGCCAACTGGCAAATTGACACATCTTTGAAAATGCTAATGGTTCATTTCAACCCATTTAAAGTCATAACTAGAAAATATAATTCTAGAAAATACATTTGTAAAAGTTGTATAGTACTGTATTCGCTCCAGGTTTGAAAGACATTTATCAGCAGGGATATATTGGGGAAGAGAGGTTGGGGCACCCGACGTCGGTTTGTCCTGTCACCCAATGGTGTCACTAAGAGGAGTATGGGCGAGTTACACCCCGAACAATTTTCCCAGTCGGGGCATTTTCGATCAGCTCTTTCAAATAAAGGGTCATAAACTATTTAATATTTTTAGTTATTCAATATGTTTTGGCGCGTATCATTTTCTTTTCATGTTAACACTCTCTAGGACCCACATAATCTCAAATTTCGTATCGAATCGAATCCTGAATCGAATTCCGCCGAGGATATATGTATTATGTAGTGGGTTTTAACGACACTTTCAGCAGCCAGCGTCACCTAGTGTCGGTCAGTTTTGCGGGCGGAAGAACCCGAGTACCCGGAGAGAACCACCGAACAACGGCGAGCAATTGTCAGACTCCCCAACGTACCATCTCCGTACAGGATTAACATTGGTTTTGTGCAGAGGATTTCGAATCCAGTCTCAAACTGAACCTTACGACTGTTCAGATTTTGAATATTACATCTTCTTGCAACCGTCTCCACTCAAGTATTGTATTCAGCGGGTACTCGTCTGTTCTTTCAAATCAATGAGAACGGAATATACTGCGACGATATGCTTCCCTAACGATACGACATGTATTACAATTCAGTGCGCACGATACGATATATATCATGATACACATGATCTCTCCTGGCATACCGCTACAAATGCCAGCTATTTTAGGGACTGCATGTATTCACTTCCAGCAGGGATGTGGCGACATGGGGGGGGGGGGGGGGGGGGGGCAGGTGGGGTGTGGGGGGCTTGGGGTATTTTTTTTTCAATAGTTGGAAATTCCGAGGTCCAAAATCAAATAGTTGGAAATTCAATAAATTAACATTGTTCATGAAAAATATTAAAATTCCAACTTAGTGATGAGAAACTTTGATCTTTTATTTCCAACTGGAAACTTGAGTTTCAAATTTCCTACACTAAAATTGACATTGGCCTCAAAATTCCGACTCTGACATCAATCCGGTAAATATTCTGACCCAGTCACATTATAAATGATGCTTTTTCCGTTTCAGGACTAGTGAAAATTTTCAGAAGAGTTCATAAGCATGTGTATATATATATATATATATATATATATAATCACTTTAACCCTTTACCCAGTGCAGACGATTTCAAAATTCATTATTTTAAATATCAGTTTTTAAATTTTAAAAAAAAAAATTCAACTAAACCATATCATGTGACCCCTCTTTGGAACGAGCTCGACGAGCTCGTTCCAAAGAGGGGTCACATGATATGGTTTTGTTGAAATTTTTCGAAAAATAATATTTTTCAGCAGCTGTATTTGCATATTACGCGGGCGGATGCGTCGATTCGTTGGTTAAAGGGTTAAAAGATATCACCCAGCGCTGCAGTGCAACCACCCATCGAAACTACTCACAGTTGGAATTTACACCGGTGGCACCCCCAGCTGAAACCCTCTAGCCACATCCCTGACTTCCAGTTGTTTACTTCTATTGCAATAGGTAACTTCACAATGTGATAACTCATGGCAGAAGTAATTTAATGTTTTGATTTTATGACCCATTTTCCAGTGTTTGTTTTCTCTCAGAAAGTATGTTCTGAACATTTACTTCCTTATATCTTGTTTGACAGAGCTCGGTGAGCTCTGTCAAACAAGACGTGGTGGATTAATCAGATAAATATTTTGTAAAATAGATAGAATTCATCAAATTCTGGTTAAATGAATAATCCCTTTAAAGGCATATTTATCACTGCCAAAGTTGGAATGCAAAAACAAGGTTTCCTTAAACTAGTTTTCAAAATCCAAGAAATTGTTTGCATGATTGTGTCATGATACATAGTGAACAACAATTGAATCGTGAGCAATATATCGCGATTCAAGCGTATCACGATTAATCGTTGCAGCCCTAGAATATACCAGGATGGAATGAAAGTACTTTCGAGAAGTGGAACTTCCTTGAACATGAGGCGTGATGATGAAGACGTGTCCAAGAAGAAATTATTGTAGGATTTTAAGAACATTTCGATGAATGGAAAGTTTCCCAGACAGCAAAACTCGAATCGACTTGAATCTACTTATTCGGACGAATTCGAATCGAACTTCGTAGTGTCCTAGACCCCTCATCTTGACATGTCCGTATTTTCCTTGTAAAGTTATCAGTCAACTCTCTTTCCATCGATACATACACTATGAAAATGAAATACTAACCAAGGCGGTTCAATACAATGAGACGAAGCTAACACAGAGGGATCTGGGAAGAGATAACATGTCAACTAAGGAGAGGCAGGGGCGTACTGGGCCAAGAAAAGTTACCGGGAAATTCACCAAGTGGGCTCCAGACCCGGACAAAATTTTGGTTTTTCGTACTGAACGAATGTGGCTTCTTTGCATCCGAACGATTAATGGCAGTCCTCATATACACTCCAAAAAATATAGGTTCTCTTTAGAACCAAAACTGGTTCTAAACTTGTCCCTGAGATGGAACCAGTTCTGTTTGAACAGTATTTATTTCAAATCAAATAAATTTATAAAGATTAACATTAAATATTAACAGAATTAAACATAAATTAAAGGGGTTTCAGTCGTAAGTATAGAGCTTATACGAGGTTGTCTCAAATCATTATTAAACAAAGGAGATATGAACAGTTGGCATATCAAACCAGTTTTGGTTCTATACAGAACCAAAACTGGTTCGATATGCCAACTGTTCATATCTCCTTTGTTTCAAAATGTTTGGCGACTGCGTTGAATAAGCTCCAAGTTGACTGCTGAATTTACTTCAGTTCATGTAATATTCTGTTAAAATTGAATGGTAATCTTGGTAAATTTATTTGATTTCAAATAAATACTGTTTAAACAGAACTGGTTCCATCTCAGAGACAAGATTAGAACCAGTTTTGCTTCTAAAGAGAAAACATTTCGATATAATTACATTGTTAATGTAGATATACGTTTTGGGTCCAAATACTCAATTCCAATTGGTCAGCCGGATGAAAACGTCATGATCAAATGCAATTCATTTTCCAATGAATACATATGGTCGAACTGTGACCCACATTTACGGTAGAGCGCTGTTGACAGAATGTAATTCGGGCGGTGTTTGGGCAGGTATTTAACTGTTAGCGCCTCTAGCAGTGGTCAACTCCGCTGCTGTTTCTTTGGTGACTCAGAGTTGTGCGCTTTGTGCATTCAGATTCATTTCGCCTTTTGGTTATTTTCACTAAATTTCACTCACCAACATGGGTGCATCAATTTTGGGGGCACCAGGGGGAAGCCAATGGGGAACACACCGGGAATTTTCCCGGTGGACCTTACGGTCAGTCCGCCTCTGGGGAGAGGGTTTCCAACAAGTCGTCAGTTTATAGTTGGGACGAAGTCAGTAAAGTAGGTCTGGACGATCCTTTGGCGAAGTTTATACAAAAACACCAATTTACTGGACGAATTTCTTAAATGTATTATATAAATGGGAGAAATGTGTGATTCCGTGATTCAATCCCGTTAGAACCTCAAACGTTGATTATCTCCCTTGATATGCAATGCAACTAGAAATTTCCTGTCGCGCTGGGGAGTTTAGCTTCCTGGGATGGGTGGGCCCGCGAGTTTTATTATATACTGAGGGCGATTTGAGCATTCACTTTACGACTTGATAAAAAAAACGATAAAATGATGCCTAAATGCCCGAGAAACATACAAGGGTCTTACATCTTGATTTGTCTACCACACAAATTCACAGGGACGTGGCGACAGGAGGCTGGCGTGGGGTTGTCACCTCCCAATCCTGGCAACAAATTCCTGTACTTGGAAATTCTGAGGGCAAGTCATGAGTTGTTGGAAATTCCATCTATCTAGATTTTAGAGCTTCTTTGGACATGCTGATGTCTCCCTTACTTCCCAGAATTCAAACTCGGTTTCAAATCAGCAAAAATTCCAACTTTTGCTATTTATAACTACAGTGTAAGCACTATCGAGCTTCAAAAGTATGCATGATCGTCGATCGGAGCGAGATTTCTATAGTACATTTACTTATCGTAATAAAAAAAATCCTCGAAATGCACTTCAAGAAAATCACATCATGTAAAATCGTTATCCTGAGTTAATTCCATCATTCACAGTTGCAAAATGATGAAACATCGAAAATTGATCATTCCTGCATAGATCTGATTTAATATTAGGAGAGTGTGAATTTCTCAAAGTTCTCAGCTTGAGCATTTGTTTAGCACACATTCAATTCCCAGAATAATACCAAATAATAATAACCTGATAATTCTATCATAAATGTGTTGACATTTCAGTTATTAGAATCAGTTGTATGCCCCCATTCATTGCTTCATTTTCAAAATGTTTCCCGGTACAGAATTTCGAACTAGGGGGAGGGACCGGGATGGGGGGGGGTCCCCACCCGGTCCCTCCCCCTTGTTGGAATTCTCTAGCCTACTAGTCTCTCCCAATCGGAAACCTCTAGCCACGTCCCTGTCTGGACAACTGTCTATTTTATGAATTGAGGTCATATCACGGTCCTGGGCCGGAAAAGCGGCATTTCGGTTTCAAAGGGTTAATGGTAGAAGGTGGGGCACATTTCAGTATATAATCAACGGGAGTTCCAGCAATCTAGTGGTATATGGATCAGTGACGGTCGACGATTATTACTTCGCACAAGAATACAAATGCGTGCATCTTGGTCATTTTTAATGTTAATGATTGATCGTGCCTCATTGCTTTTAAGGTAGGAGGTTAATGGTCCGGAAGGGCCAAATTAACAGATAATTTGTCTATTGTCGCAATTCCGTGGCCTGTCATTTTGTACCGCGTCTTCAGCTCGCAAAAGGAACTTTCTTGAGCATCCTCCGATGAATAGACGAAACTGTTAGTTTCGCTTTCTCTCATGATCCATCTATTTTGACGTGCATACTCGCAGGTATTAGCAGAGACGAAGTTTGTTCTCCTAAAATGGAGGCTGAATGTAAGTATGGATGGGAAAACCGCTTTGATAGAAAGCGGTTTCAGACAAAACGCCGATATTGACGTGCGTCGTATTTGGTTGGCGAGTATTACGGATTATTCTAATGTAATATTTTAGAAGATTCAAAAACTCGTCGCTCAAAGTTCTTTATCCTCTTGTGACCTTCTTGGTCGTGAGATTATTCGTAAGTGGGTTTAATATATACTCATTGCTCTGAACATGAGTCTGTATGTGAATACCCAAAGCGAAATAAATTGACATGAATATTAATTTGTGGAAGGCACTTAAAAGAAAATGACTGCTGTGTAATGTGTATGGAGTGGATACAGACTTGGACGAAGATATATTGCCACAATACAGGTAGCTACGTGGCCATATGGGAAGGAGGGATTGAGAAAACCCGCCCCCACTCCCTGTTTCCTGGACAATGCCAATGTTATATACATATATGCTTGAAATACCCAATATAGTGGTTCATTTGCTCTTCTCCTGGCATTTCTTGGTTGATTTGCTGAGGTTGTGCTTTCCCTATATCTGTTTACGTTAGCCTTTAAAAAGTACTTGGGGTTCATCAGTTGGCATACTTTTTGTCACCAGGGAAGATGCTGGATATTCAGCGTTTAGGGATAAACACTCCTGACCCGCCACAAAGCTTATATTTTGAAGAAAATCCGAGAATGGATTAACGCCAAAATTCGCGCAACAAAACCAGCGAGATTCGCGTGAAAAAAACTGAGTCCATTTAACTATTTACATAACATACAGTACGTGGAGAGTGGATTGTAACTAAATCACCCGCGGAGTGGAGTTATCATCCAAGCTATAACTTTCAAATTTTGTACAAATCGACAAAAAGCACAAGCAATGTTTCAGCCAATGGACCTCCGGGTTTAACCCGGAGGTCCATTGGCTGAAACTTTGCTGGTACTTGTTATGCTTTGCAACAAATTTGCAATAATTCCTCGGGTGGAATCTCCACTCTGCGGGTGATTTAGTGATAATACACTCTCCACGTACTGTAGCAGCAGCAAATTAACCAATACAGGACTAACATGCCCGGTTAATCCTCGGATGGGTGACCGTCTTAGCGATCAATTCGGAATCCCGCGTTGTGTCCTTGGGTAAGGCACTTAACCCCGATTGTCCACTTGGGGGCACGATGACGCCGTGTACTAAGGCGTACTGCACGTCGATGGTACGCAATTATTCAACAAATCTAAACCTGCCTGTGCTGCAATGTGGAGTTACGATGCAGGGGAGCCGGCAGCTGCTCGTCGTTGCTCGGTAGGTATCCCCGGGTGCTCCGACTTCCTCCACCCGTAAAACTGTCACGGTCATGATTAGCCATTGTGCATAATTATATGACCTTAAACACCAATAAATAAATAAATAATTCCCAGCCTAAAACTAGCAAAACGTTTCTCTAGACTTTCAATATGGAACGGACAGTGTCTGTATTATATGTCACGATGCGCACACTGTTGATATAAGGAACGGAAAAAGTTACATAACATCAAAAATGGTGAAAACGCCGTTTTTCTTCTTTTTAAATGGGTTTAAACCGAGATAAAAACGTTCAAAATGGTTGGGAAAAAATTGTAAAAAGCCGGCTGGTGTGTTTTTATACTACCCAACTGAAAAATGTCTGAAGTTTGTGAAATGATGCACACGTCGATCGTAGAACTTCGTTAATATTTCGAAATTTCAATTTTTAAATGAAATTTCTATACCTTCAGTGTTAAATTTACTGGTAACTTGAGTAAATTAAGGACAGCTAGCATTCCTTTGAATCTTTTCCAATGTCGAAAAGTGTCAGCTTTATGAACCCAGGGGATGAAATGAAGCGGAGAGAGGAACAACAAACAAACAAAAAAATTCTGCTGCCATTGAAATGAGGTGGAGAGGGACAAAATATTTAATGATTCCAATGGTAGCAGAAAAAAATTTCGTCTCTCCGTCCCCAACACACCTCAGTTAGCCTGGCTGTTCCCCTGAACTCCGGAATGGCATTCATGTAACATTGTTTGTCACTGACTGGTCAAGGTCGCCACGGTGAGCATTACTTCTACACCCTTCAGAAATGTTCATCAGATAGGTGTGGGCAAGTATTGAAAGACCGAATTAAGAAAATGCGTGCCAACATTTTAGAAGGTCTTCAATCAAACTACCTTCAGGCGAGATACGCACTTGGAGGGTTACGGGTAGAATACCTTTAGTGGCATGACAGTACTAAATATTTTCCTTTAGGTCCCCTTTATAACGTTTGTGTAAAAATATGATCGCGGCATTTTCGAACATAACATATACAACCTGTATGGCCACTACACATCACCTATACAAATATGACTGCATTGATTTTCAAGATTTTATTGAATAAAAATAGAAAGCTTCAAATGGAGCGTAATATTTCAAAGGACAGTTTCAAAGTTATGATTAGCCCTTTGAACCCGAGAGGCTGCTTTTCCGGTCCATGAACATGATACTTTATAAAGTAAGTATGATAGCTGGTAAGTGAATGTGAAGGAAAGACCACCAATCAATATTTTCAACGTGCAGCCCTGAGGCTGATCGTTGAAAATATTAATTGGTCTGTCCGCAACTAATGAATATGACCTCTTCCAATTGCTGCCATTGAATTGATATGAAAGATATCACCAGCGTCAAATACGCTGAGGTTAGTGTCTTAAATAGAGTGGGTTCAAGGATGAGGGGTAGCGTATATAAATAGATCTATTTTGCATGAAGATACTGCTCCACCACCATTGACACCACCCCCCCCCCCCCGAATAAAAATTATTTTCCATCGAACACCATTGAAAGGTGTGACGCCCTCCCCCCCCCCCCCCCTCCCCCCACACACACACCTCTTGGAGCTTCCGTCGCCTCTGGTTCTTGGAGAAATAGTGATATGAAGCAACGAAAAAATACGATACGATCAGAGAGAAAAAATGACAGTAACGAAAATGCCGGTCACATGCATACTTTTTTCATGGAATCCCCAACAAAAAGAAAAAAGTACCTAAAATTCACCAACTCGTCTTTTTTCTTCCGGAATTTTTAACAATGATGCAATATCTTTTTTCAAGGCCGCTTAGTTCGTACACTGAGTCATGTCAAGTAATGTTACGCTCATTCAATTACATATTACTATTATTCCAAAAGTCGTTTGACTTTTCCGACATCTAAGGATCCCTGATATCAGGTACAGTTTTTACTGACCTTAAATTTGGTTTTCAGATGTAAAAACTATTGTGTACTGAGTTTTAGTGCAGTACATCGGCCATGGACTGGTCGCTTTCCACGGGAGGGCAATATTTCCACGGACGTCCGAACACTAATTATAGGAATAATCATCACCATGTGCTTCATTAATTCAAATTTTGCTGCTAATGATTTTTATTACCTGGTAATGTCATTATCTGTGAACTAGAATATGTTTCAACAGACATATGTTACGTATGTAACCTTTTTTAGTTGTGGTAACGGGAATTGTGAGACAGAAACTATATCGAGAAACCCCGGTACGCTGCTCCCGGTGACGCTGCGATATAGTCCATGTTGCATTATGAAAAAGAAAAAAACTTCCTCAAAGTTTGATATTCTGACATCAGTGCGGAGTGGGTTAAATGTCTAGATGTCAGTATATTCAACA
This sequence comes from Pictodentalium vernedei, assembly GCA_031216915.1. Classification (NCBI taxonomy): domain Eukaryota; kingdom Metazoa; phylum Mollusca; class Scaphopoda; order Dentaliida; family Dentaliidae; genus Pictodentalium; species Pictodentalium vernedei. The sequence continues at coordinate 61,704,144 of CM062292.1, read as the reverse complement.
AGCACTTATTTACGTCCAGAATTATTCCATATATTTACCCCCAGATACTCCCGAATTACATTCTTGGAGGACCGCATTCTCATTTTGTTTCAAGGGGTACCTCCCTCCCCAGGCCGATCGAAAGGGAACTCCTCTATAGATCTGTCTGCGTCTCGATCATATGGCACTTCGTCCGTATTCCGCAAGACGTGCTCTACAATAGGGTATTTCCCCGGTCCCACTCACCACATCACGGCCACGTTTGTACATGACGAGTACCGACTAAAATAAATATTAAGTGAAGTAAAGTTAAGTAAATAACGGGGAACTTACATGAGTCGTATTCTGAAGAAGCAAAATTCTGAAGCAACTTGTCAAGCGGGAAGTTGCCTGGTCTATCATATATAGATATGACAACCGTTACTTATTCCCAGTTCCTTATTCGACATTCGTTATCAACCGATAAAATCGGTTGATAACGAATGTCGAATAAAGAACGGGGAATAAGTAACGGTTTTCGCGTCCCCGTATAAAATACTGTTATTCCTATCTTGTGTTTTGCCACATGTTCCTTAAACTCGAGTACTGTTCATTACTGGCATAGAAAACATCTAGAATTGGTGGAGGGGCAGGGGGTGCACAGCAATAAAAGGGCAACTACACATTCATATATATCCATGGCAACCCATGGGCCTTAGTGGCATGTTAGGAATACAATATACAAAACTATGTTTGGGACCAACGTACCTTTTCATTGATAAAAATGAACATTTGAAGCCAACTATACGCCCTTGTCTCGACTTCAAAGGTCGTAGAAGAGGCAACTCATATGTGGGAATGTTCAGTCACATTTTAAGAGTATAGAGTTTATACACCTCCCTCCTGCTGATACAGAATTTTAAAAAACGTAAAAATTTCTAGAATCTCGATTTATAGTAATAGCGGAAGACACTGCAAGATAATCAAAACGTTCAATTGGGGAGTTCAATTTCAGTGAGGGCTTGCCTGAGAATCAAAGCATTGTTTTTGGCCTTACACAAGTATATCACAGCATAATTCATGGTCAGAATGAAAGCTTGTTGCGTCATTACTCAACATATCAGTTGTATTTGCTGGTCGCATCTCTTTCAAACAGTCAAAATTGCGATATTGCCGACATTCAGTTTCGTGCAGTGTGGGTTCAGATTTTTTGAGTTGTGAGCAGAGATTCAACTGAAGTTGCATGTCAAAAGGCGAATCACAAAGTAATTAAATACAATAATACTACGTTGCGGTTATGGATAATATATATTAGTTGTACAGAGAAATAATGGAAAAAAACTTCTCATATAAGAGAAAAAGAACAAGTTCACAAGTGTTCTTACTCTCTTTGGTGAGTATCAGATGGGGCCTAATGGCTTTGGCCATTGACAACAGAACGCCTGCACCCCAACCCTTATTGGATTGGAAGATGTAGAGATAAATATGTATTTATTTCCCCATCGTGTTTTAGCCTTGCTACCAAATCCAACCCAATGCTCTAAATAATACTTGTTGTTTTAAAAATCATTCCGGATTTTAATTTTTAAATAATTTTTCAGAATAAATATTTTTTTTTCCGATTACTGATAAACGTTTTAAACATTTAAGGACATTGCAAAATCGGAAGAATGTAAAGATTTCATTTGTGGTTTGGTGGTGTACACCCCGAAGTGGGTTCACGGCAAGAATACACTCTAAATCAGTTGGGTTAAAAATCAACTCAAATGAACTGTGTTGTGTGAATATGAACCCATTTGGGTTCATATTCACTCACCCCAGTTCATTTGGGTTATTTTTCAACCCAACTGATTTTAGAGTGTACCTGTGGCATATGCTTCAGTCCAGACATAACAATTTGGCCAGATGCGTGTATGCCTTAGTTTCCATCAAGGCAATAACTTCAAAATCTTATGGTAACGCACAGAAGAACAAGTATCAATGTGTAGAATTCCGGGCTCTACCCGGAAGTCCATTCGCTACAACTTGCTCGTGCTTCTGGTGTATTAATACTGAATATAGCAGTATCTGGGTGGAAACTCAACTCAACAGTTGTATTTATGGCACTTAAGAATGTCTATATTGCATATCACAGGTCTAAGTTTTAATACAACCGACAAACTAAAAACTATGGTTGTCTCGATTAACTGCCGGATGAACATCTCAGAAGCGTACATGGGTCGATAGTCCAAAACTGTTCCTACAATAGTATATGGTCTAGAAAGGATAAAGGCAAGATGTCCATGATCGAATATAGGACAACATGAAAGAAACTAAGTTCGAACCACAAAATACTTTACTTACCACCAACACAGTAGCGACACGTCATCGTTTCGTGAAACATTCATCACGCATGGTTGAATGGCTGAATGAACACTTTAGTGGCGGCCATTACATACTTTATACTGCCGGTATCCTCATCATGCGATATATGAGTGACACATCAGTCCAAATTACCATATTTGGAGTGCAGCCATTCATGAATTGCAAATTGCTTATTTGAGTACGTGCCTTACAGTGAAAATTCGTAATGACACATATAAGATGTAAAACAGTGTGTGATGTTAAATTCATCTACGAGCGATTTAATGGTTGTTATTTGAGATTGCATGTATTATCACTTACTGGTCGTCATTACAGCGGTTACAGTTCAAGGTGCTAGAGTTAATCCCATTTCAACATTATTCTTTTTTTTGCAATTCGTAACTGTACTTTTTGTAATCAACATCATGCCACAACTACACTGCAAAAAATATAGGTTCTCTTTGGAACCCAAACTGGGTTGAGACACAGGCACTCGACGTATTATCGGATTTTATCAATTTTAATAATATATATATTATATTATCAATACTAAAAAAAAGTAAAGGTATGACACTTCCCAGATCGAAATTTTCAACAATCTCTCAAATAGCGAATACCTCGTCGATCTCGCTCAAATAAACGACAAAATGTCGTGTAATTCGCGGACCCACTCAGATTTCGAGCCCAAGATTGACGAAATTTGACCTTTATTCGCATTTATTTCACTTTTTATCGACTGAAACGACGGAGACGTCTATCCACGACCATTCAATTCCGGTACACAAGCAAATTGGAGCAATGAATGCAACGCCGCGCGTTCATTGGTCGTCTACTTATAGCCACAACTGCGGGAAATTCAAAAGTCTGTTTTTGTTTCACTCAACACAACACAAGACGACACAACAACATGACTTCAATCAAAATATTTTATTCGATCTTAAAACAATGTCAAAAGACTCAAAACCCATAATAATGATGTCATGGTAACATAACATATGCAGTTATTTAAAATTAACATTACTAGTCATGCTTTTGATATTTTAATTTTGGGTGTTGTGGGGATGGGAGGGTAGGGGAGGGCATGGTCGCGTGTCATCCACATGCAAAGTACAAAAAATCCTCAATCAAATTCAATAGGACAGAATCAGAAATTCACGTAGTTTCTATTGACATAGTTACTATCACCATAAATAAATGTAGTTTACATGGAAAGTGAAAATTTGGAGGGAGTGGGGGGGGGGAGTGTTCTCCTTCACCCTTCCCACCCCAAACACAGGCACTGATATTTCTAAAACTCTTGGAGAGAGATTATCAGAAACCAGAACAAAGTGGGCAGATCATAATGCCGGATAATCACAACAGAATTTTAGTAACATTTTTCCTTTGTTTGATTATTGTATTATTTGACATAATTCTCTTGCAATGAGATCTAGGACTGGAATTATCAACACAGGATAATGGGATCAAAAGTTACTTGTAGTTATCCTACAACTTATTTCAGCTGATACTGTATGTGCATGTTAGAGTGATGGATCTAGTTGGCGGAGGGGGGGGGGGGGCATCTTTTTCCAAAGGTATGTTATCTCGGGACATAATTATGGCCTGTGGTTATCTGTGCCAAATAGCAATTGATGGTGGACACTTTACCCTTGCCCAAGAATTAAGCAAACTGCATTCTTTGACATATTGGAAAATAAATTTCCCTGGGGAGGCCCTAAGCTCCTCATGAAAGTGGGCCTAGAGAGAGGAAATTAGGGTACCAAGGCTTATTATATGACGGGCCACCTTTCCAAAGTGCCTGGATATTGGTGATGCTGAAATCACAAGCAATGATGGGGGGGGGGGGGGGGGAGGGGGGGGGGGAGGGGGGGGGGGGGGTATTCAGGTGACAATGGCCTTTTTAACTTCACAAGTAAATCTTCAGTCTCTTTACAAATCTGACCCTAAGTTCATGTATTGTTTTTATAAATGCCTCTGAAAATAAAGTAAAAACCAAGAGAAAAACTTAGATAGATAAATTTTGTCTAGACTGATATAATGAAACTTGATTAAATTTAATTTTTTTATCCCCTGCACATGATAAAATTATTTAATTGGTCCAGTGCTGTGTTTTTCAATTTCAAATGATGTTTTGAGACAAGACAATTTTTTTTTCTCTGAAAAAGTTCACTCGAACAATTATGTTGTTTTTTCTGTAAATATTTATTATTTCAAATAGTTTCTTTTCATTTATTGGAGAGTGTCCATTGAGACTGTCCAATAATGGAAAATAAAATATTTCATTCGAATACACTTTCTATTTTTTCCGAAAAATAGCGACACCTTACAGGGATTCCAAAGCCACTATAGTGTCTTTCAGCACTTTTCAGTAAGGCCATGATATAGTGGCTTCCAGCACTCAGCCAGTTGACTGATTGAGTGCAAGAAGCCCACTATCAGGGCTCTACTGAAAAGTACTGAAGGCCTCCTTTGTGGCTTTATAATGTTTGCACTAATTTGTTTCTGTCTCAGCAGAAGAAAAATTTATTAATATGAAAATATTTTGTTACAATTTATTGGAGAGCACCGACAGTCACTTTCTAATAAATTGCAACAAAACAATTATTTATGAGCAATATCGTGCTAAACTAAGCTTCTTTTGCTGGTAGTGTGATTGACATCTTTGAAAGGGGTGGGCAGTTGTATGGGCCATTTTACAGTGTTTAAGGAATGAGGTTTGCATGCCAAAAGTCTCCAAAACAACAACAATGTGAACAAAAAACTCAAGGCAAAAAAACCCTGACATACTTTTTTCAGAAATTATAAAAGGGAAATTGGAAACAGCTGGTTGCAGCATGAGATAATTTCTACATCTCACATCATTTCTTGGGAAGCTCTTTCCGAGAGTTGCCCCAAAAATGATGTGAAGGTTGGAATTAATTATTATCACTAAAGAGAGAAAAACCCAGGAGATATTTTCTCCCTACAATTTACTTCTAACACAAATAAATAAATTGATCTTTTGTCAATTTGTCATGGGGATATTTTGGTTTATAGAATTTTTGGTGCTGTGAGACATTTTTTTCCGTTCCACCCCCCCCCCCCCTCCCCCTTTTTCAAGTGGACTTTTGATAGAAATGTAAAGTTTATAGAGTGCTGCCAGTACCATTTTCAAGAGAGAGAGGGATAACTCTTTCCACACTTTAACCGAATAAATGAAGAATTCCATTATTTGCTTTCAAATCAGTGCTTATGACCAATATTGGAAAGAACTTGATGAGCTCCTTCTAAAGAGGGACAATAAGAACTGTTTTATGAAACAAAAACTGAAAATATATTAAAGTTTGAATGATGAATAGCACATGTTGCATTTTTAAGTCAATTTTATTATTTCATGTTTTTCTGACTGTATTCTACAAGCTCCATTGATTGGGAGGGGCCCAAGAAACAAACACATTTTGGTAAAAACTGTTCAAACTTTTGAAGAAATCTGAAATATAGGTCGACACCAGTAATTATAATGCTTATGTAATCTATTCACACCAATGACAATTAATCCACATCAAAGACATTTCATTCCACACCAGACTCAAAGGACTCCACTCTACATGTACAACAACTTACAAAACTAGTTGCAAATGCAAACATGTGGAATTCCTTGTATGAAATATCTTTCTGATATGGTTCCTCTTCATTAATACCACCGTTCCCTGACAGTAGTCTCAGAAAGCTCTTACTTATTACTTACCAAGATTTAGTGTCATAATCTGGTATTTAAGTTAAAGAGAGATCATTCACAATAGCTTATAATTAATTATTTTAAGCGGTAGCCAGAAAATGTTCATGAACATACAAGTCTTGGAAAAAATGTCCATGGAATCATATAATCACAAATTTTAGCAGCTGGAAAAATGAACTGAACACTTTAAACAGTGTTTTCATTCAAATTAATATGAACAACTTGTAATATTTGTGTAAAGCTTTCCAGGAAAGGATTTTAGGTATGGATAGGTTAGGACTACAGATTAAAAAGATTCAATCCCCACGCAGCAAAACTCTCCGCTGGTATATCCCCCCCCCCCCCCCCCTGTATACAAACTATTGGATGAGTATGAAACTTTTGATTTTTCTTTTGTTATACAGCATGTAAACCGAACATTTTGAAACAGAAAAACCGGAAATAAGATGCTGAATAGATAACCACATTAAAAATTTTGATCTCATTTTTTCCTTATTACAAATATTATTTGAACCATGACAAGAGCTTCCCAGGAAAGGCTGTCAAGGATTGGAATTATAAACAAGGGAAAAATGTAATGGAAATTTTCTTGTGGTTAATAAGCTGAAAAGTTGCTTGGTCTTTTTTGAAGAGCAATAATTAGTTAGTGGGTGGAAATAATACACCTCCCCCCAATTTCTCCCCCACACACACATATATTTATTTATTATTTATTTATTGGTGTTTAAGGTCACATATTTCTGCACAATGGCTAATCGTGACCTCAACAGTTTTACGGGTGGAGGAAGCCGGAGTATCCGGAGAGAACCACCGAGCAACTGTCAGTTCCCCAACATACTAACTCCACACAAGCATGGGGTGTCTTCCCACTAGACCATTTCCCTTTAGGCCAATTCCCCTCAGACCAACTACATACCGTTATTGATTAAGGGTTGATTAAGGATAATTAAGAAAACATTTATTTACTGATAAGCACTTTATTTGATATAAAAATATTTATATGCATAACAAAAAAATATTGGTTTTTCACATTTCAGTTTATAAAATACATGTATCAACAAGCCAGAAAATAAGCAGACTATCGTCTGAAAAATGAGGTTCCCAGAGGGTGAATTTGGTGATGCTACCCTGCACAGCAGGGTAGCATCACTAAATTTACCCTCTGTGAACCTCAATCTGAATTAAGGTCTCAAACATAAACAGAAAGAGGTACCCAGAGGATAAACTGATCCACTGTATGGAATAGCATCAGCAAATTCCCCATCTGGGGACCCCATTCTACAACTGACAGGCTGCTTATTTTCAGGCTTGAATATCAATAACAATGAATACATTTATAAATATTTATAAGTATATCAAATTATTGATATAGAATTATTTTAAAAGAAGAACGCATGAGTTGGTCTAAGGGGAATTAGTCTAAAGGGAATTGGTCTAGTGGGAATGAACCAAGCAGGGTTAGCATTGGTTGAAGACATGTGCACCATCGACGTGCAGTACGCCTTACTACACCTCACCATGCCCCACATGGGCAATGGGGGTAAAGTGTCTTGCCCAAGGACACAATGCGATTTCCGCAGGTGGGATTCGAAACGAAGACCTCTCGGCTTGCAGCCAGCACCTCTACCTACTGAGCCACCGCGCCCCCACCACACACACATACATACAAAACATTTACATCCCACATTGTGTAGGCGCATTTGACTGTTTATCAGTGACAGCGCATCTTACATTTATTGCCCAAAATTGCAAACTGAATCAAATTTTCAGTTTGCTCTCTGCCACAGGCACTCGACGTATTATCACAGTTTATCAATTTTATTAAAATTAAAATTGATTAAATCTGATAATACGTCGAGTGCCTGTGCTCTCTGCAGACCTCTTGATAGATACAGGGGAAGGGGCCCATTAGCTGAAATTTAGGTGTTTTGTTCTTTCTAAAATGTCGAGACTTAGGTTCTTTGAGAAAATCCACTCCTTCGGGGTTTAGATTATATTCAATAAACCCTTTGCAGGATGTTTCAAATTGAATTGTTCATTTTCCTTCAGATTGTCGATGCACAGTGGTCAGCTTAAACACAGGAAATCTAAGTTCTACTGCAGATATGATGAAGTCTCCTAGGTCATTAAAATTCACATTGGGTACCGGTCGCAGCTGTTAGAAATCTCCACATAAAATCATCTGAATACCTCAAAAAGCATTTCGGTGGTTCCCTCTTGTCTCCTTACAAATTGTGTCTATTTGTCGAAATACTTTCAGGGAAAGCATAGATACTTCGTCGATAATAATCACATCTGTGTACAACATCCTCTCCTTTACATCATGATAATTGTCATCAAACTTGATTTTCTGTATTAAATATGCGTCAGAAAATCTGTCGTCCGCCAAAACAAAAAATCTGTGAACAGTTATTGAATCGCGAGGCAAATTTGTGCTTGCCAATGCCATACCTGTTGTTCCCAGTGTATAAACGTTTTTGTTCATATGTGTCAGTCCAATGTTGATCTTATTCAGGTAAAATGTTTTTCCCATTCCAGCCTGTCCGGTTATTATAATATTGTGGCCTTTTTCAGCAGCAATTACAATTTCTGAAAGCGACATCTTCGAATGAACTTCAGTATAAAATGAGCACGTTTTCATTGTTGACCTCCAGTTATATTTAGAGTGAAAAATAATGTGTTGAATTTTAAATTGACCAATGAACGCGCGGCGTTGAATTCATAGCTTAAATTTGCTTGTGTACCGGAATTGAATGGTCGTGGATAGACGTCTCCGTCGTTTCAGTCGATAAAAAGTGAAATAAATGCGAATAAAGGTCAAATTTCGTCAATCTTGGGCTCGAAATCTGAGTGACTCCGCGAATTACACGACATTTTGTCGTTTATTTGAGCGAGATCGATGAGGTATTCGCTATTTGAGAGATTGTTGAAAATTTCGATCTGGGAAGTGTCATACCTTTACTTTTTTTAGTATTGATAATATAATATATATTTTATTAAAATTGATAAACTCCGATAATACGTCGAGTGCCTGTGGGTTGAGATGGAACCAGTTCTGTTTAAACAGTATTTATTTCAAATCAAATAAATTTATAAAGATTAACATTAAATATTAACAGAATTAAACATAAATTGAGGGGGTTTCAGCCGTAAGTTTAGAGCTTATACGAGGTTGTCTCAAATCATTATTAAGCAAAGGAGATATGAACAGTTAGCATATCGAACCAGTTTTGGTTCTATACAGAACCAAAACTGATTCGATATGCCAACTGTTCATATCTCCTTTGTTTCAAAATGTTTGGCGACTGCGTTGAATAAGCTCCAAGTTTCGTGCTGAATCTACTTCAGTTCATGTAATATTCTGTTAAAATTGAATGCTAATCTTGGTAAATTTATTTGATTTGAAATAAACACTGTTTGAACAGAACTGGTTCCATCTCAGGGACAAGATTAGAACCAGTTTTGGTTCTAAAGAGAACCTATGTTTTTTGCGGTGCACTACTACTCCAACTGCTACCTACTTCTACAGCAATAACATTATAGCAACCACCCTCACACCACCTCTACAAAAATAACGTCCCAACAACCACCACCACACAAATCCCACAACAATAGCACCCTAACCATCACCACCACACAGGTGCCACAACAATAAAGCCCCGACAATCGCCATCACACCACCCCTACAACAATAGCGCCCTGACACGACATTTCTACAACAAGAACACTCCAGCAATCACCATCAAACCACCTCCGCAACAATCACATCACCTCTACAATAATAATGCCCCAACAATCGTTATAACACCACCTCTACAACAATAATGACACAATAACTGCTATCATACCACCACTATAACAACAACGCACCAACAATCGCCATCACACCACATCCATGCCAGTAACGCCCCAACATTCACAGCACACCAACTCTATAACAATAACGGCCCAACAATAATCACCACATCATTTCTACAACAGTTACGCCCCAACACTCACCATCACACCACCTCAACAACAATCACCACAACACCACCTCTATAGCAATAATTGCCCAACAATCGCCATTGCACCACCGCTATAATAATCATTATTACACCACCTTTTCAACAATAGCGTCCCTAACAATCGTCATCACACCACATCTAAACAGTCAGCATCACACCACCTCTACAACAATCACCATCACACCACCTCTACAACAATAACGCTCCAACAATCGTATTTGTACCACTTCGACCTCTAACTCCCTCTTCTACCTCTGCAACTGTAACACACTAACCATCAAAATCACAACAACCCCCAAAACCATGTCCATCACACACCACTATTTCGTTTTGTACTAGTACCTTCTGCTACCACCTCCAAAACCATCACCATCACACCACAAATACGACTTGCACTTCCACCTACCGCTACCACCTCCAAGACAATCGCCATCACACCACTAACACGACTACCTCTCCTGCTACCTACAGCTATCACCTCCATAATAATAACATCCCCACAATCACCATCACATTACCCCGATAACAATAATGGCCCAACAACCACCATCGCACCACTACTACAGTTAAAACTGGAAGTCTTGTCATGAAATGCGCGGAAATAGAACGTCGATCTGCGCGATAATCTGCGCGTTATGACCAAAGTGAGGCTATCAAATTCTGTACATATGGCATGTGCACAAGCAATGTTTCAGCCAATGGACCTCCAGGTAACCCGGAGGTCCATTGGCAGAAACATTGCCTGTGTTTGCTACGAGTAACCAGGAGAACCTGCCGTGCTTTGGATGCCATTCGATATAGCAATTGCGCGCAATTCCTACGCACAATTAAGCCTAGATAAGCGCACAGTTCATGACAGGACTTCTAGTTTTAACTGTAATGCTATGGCTACTAACTACCGTTCCCATCTCTAAAAACTATGTCGCCCTATCTATCACCACAACAACCAATTTAACAACACAGTAACAAAAAGTACTACTGTTGCTTATAATGACCCACAGAACCGATACCGTGATTTTCTGTAAATTCTTCCATGGAAAGAACTTTTCACAAATACTGATGTAAGTGAGGGTCAAATTCCGCGACAAAAAGCGTCACAATCTGAATGATGGACATGGGAGTATATCAACTTAAAAATCCGCTTGAGCTTACAATGCAAGCTACATCGGCAGCAGTAACAGCAGCAGCAGAAGCAACAGCAAAAGCAACAACAACCACACACAACAACGGTAACGACGGCGGAAGTTACCGGGGAAGCTCCATTTCAATCATGGTTTATGATGCGACGAAGGCTCATGAAGGATGTGGGAGTATTTGCACATGATCTCTTCAGCGAAAATATTCCCGCAGTTTTAAGATTATACCCAACTTAACGGACAAAGCCGTCCAGCGATATTCACAAAAATAACCGTTCAACCACTGATTCAACTTTCATTATTTTTCTATTTTTTGTCTACAAAAAGTAGCTCATGACCGTCATTGGAACGAGCTCGTTGAGCTCGTCCCAATGAGTGATCATAAGCCATGTTTTTTACTCAACAAATGAGCTATTCAAGAGTTTTGTTTGGAAGTGTTGTCCGCCTTTCATGTTAGGTAAAGGTTAAATGGGCTCCTCCAAATGCTGCGAAAGGGAAACCAATTTACAAATCGTCCCTCGAGTTCCAATGTGTTCTATGTGCCTACTGGCACATAGAACACATTGGAACTCATGGGACGAAATGCTAACAGAAGACTGGCGCAGGTGACGTAGCAACATAGATGGCCTCTGTATTATCCATGATAAATACCTTAGGAAGTGGACGCCCATTTGTTAGCAGTAGTACCGAAAGAAACTATGGCGTACAGATTTAACACTGAACACTTCATAGACATTGGTTCGCCAGAGAAAGTGTACGCCTGGAAGGAATATGGCGTAAAAATTTATACCGTGTTATATTTGGTAGCATTTTGTAATCTTTACAGTCAGCTCGAATGAGATAAATCCCTGAGCACAAGAATTAATATCCTCTCTAATTCATTGCATTTGCGAGATTTCTCCGCGTAACATTTGTCGATTGCAAATAGTTCTAAATCGTCTTGAAAATATTCATGAGTGCATTTCTCGTGGTTAACATTTACATATGTGGATTTTGCAAATACAGTCGGTGTAATTTCAGAGTTGTTTCCATGGCATTAATGCTTTTAATGTCCATATCATTTGAAAGATAATGGAACTCGGCGTCAGTCGCAAGATCTCATTTACGCCCTTCGTGATAGGCTTGTGTAAAACAGTAAGTAAGTAAGTTAGTAAATAAGTAAGTAAGTAAGTATATATGTATTATTACCACTTTATCGGGCGTTCTCTGAGACATTAGCAAAGTTTAACAGGGCATTACAAGAACGAAACGCTCAACTTTAAAAAACAACTGACGTATCGGGCCGTTAATGGATTAAAACTCTCATCAACATCCCGACACGTCACGTGATGTTTGTCCCTTGCTGTCGTACACTTGGAAATGGAAATGGCTTCACCTAGTAGACAATGTGATTATTATTTAAATAGTTAAAGATTTAAAACGCCCAGCAAAGCTAGTCCCATAAGAACAAGCAGCTGTATATTGTAAGTAAGTCTCTATACATTTTAAGCCTTTATTCCTGACTTAAAAGCGGTAAATATCGGGTCTGTTTTTAACTTTTCTTACTCCGTTACAATTGAAAGCGTACCGGTGTCGATCACGTGATAATCACGTCACACCGGTTTATTTGACAACAGACGATAGTATCACCTGGCAAAATTGAAAACTTTAAAAATGTCATGTATGGTACAGGGTCAAAACTTTCTCAGAATCCCATTGGTAATAATAGTAATAACATGACTTTGTCGAGCCTTGTAGTTTATTAACGGCCCAACAGGTGTGAATAACAGCCCTTCAGCTTATTAACGGCACTCGATTCGTCTCGGGCCTTTTATAAGCTGGTGGGCTGTTATTCACACCTGTTGGTCCGTTAATACAGTTAAAACTCGAAGTCCTGTCATGAAATGCGCACAAATAGCACGTCGATCTGTGCGTTAATCTACGCGTTATGACCTACGTGTTATGGCTGTCAAATTCTGTTCATATGGCCTGCGAACAAGCAATGTTTCAGCCAATGGACCTCCGGGAAACCCGGAGGTCCATTGGCAGAAACATTGCCTGTGTTTGCTATGATCAACCAGGAGAACCTGTCGTGCTTTGGATGCCATTCGATATGGCAATTGCGCGCAATTCCTACGCTCTGTTAAGCTTAGATAAGCGCACAGTTCATGACAGGACTTCTAGTAAACCACAATGCCTTCCAAAGTCATGTTATTGTTATATTAACGTGACATATGCTAAATAAAGAAAGACGTGAAAATGTACAACATACTCATCCAGCCCACTGAGCCTTTTTCTCACCGTGTTATAAAAGAAACTGGTTTGCATGTTTAGGTTACACCCACACTCTTACCCTCACATGCATCTCACACACTCACCCGCATACAAATATCGTCACCATACAGCCCCCACATACACATCCACGCATACACACCCGTGCTGTAGCGTGTGATCCTCTCCTCGGAATGAGCTCATTAAACTCATTCGGCGGAGGTGTAACAGTCTACAGGGCTGTAGATCATGAGGTTGAGAAGGGTGTTCTCGTTGACGTTGGAGTGGGGAGGGGGAGGGGGAGGGGGTGAAGGTTCTCCCTGTAGAAATTTTAGACTATTTGAGCTTCCCCCAGAATGAAATATAAGAGCCTCTTACAGGCGCGAGGCCAGATATCAATATTAGTGGGGTGTGGAACACGGAATTTTTGGTGAGCCAAGGATTTTCATGCCGTGGATATGTCTCGAAGATTAAAGCCTTGAGTTAGTTAAGTCTGAAGGTGGTGTGCCTCTCGCGTTGGAGGGGGCGATAATATGCCCCAAATAGCTCTATCTATTTCAAGACATTCTGAGGCTCGAAAGAGCACCAAACGTCGTATATCATCTGTAATTTCATTGGTTGATACCCGTGTAGGTCGTAGAAATCGGCTACCAACATCTGTTTGATGATAGCAGCAAACTAAGAAAGGGAATCTTGTCCGTAGCCCTACGCATGCACGTCAAGGACAGCAAAATGAGAAATGTCCTCCAGATCGGGAGTTCGAGCCATCCCGAAGGCAACCTAAACGCACGGTTTGTATTGAATGGACACCTCGTACTAGTAAATGAGTTTTGTTTTGGGGTGGAATTTAGATGCAAGTAAACAATGAATTAAAATTGGAAACAACATAAACCAGGACTGCAGGGAGGAGTAACTTACGGCTCAAGATATAAAATCTGTCACTTTACTTGCATGTTTGGGATTTTAAACACTTTCCACATTGAAAGACGTTTCTAATAAATTCCAGCCACCGTCTTCCAGTTTACTGTTTGCTCATCTTGTATAACGCAGGTTAATTCGTATCCAGGAATTGCTTATTGTGTTTATTGTGTTTTCCTTGGGGGGAGGGGGTCCTCCTCCCACTGCCCTCATGGGGTAAACTTATGGAATATGATTACCAAGCAATCACTGTTCTGTTATCTACACTATCTACTCCTAATTGCATCCATCATAATAAGCACTACTGTTTATTTTACACGCAAAGCGATTATGCCTTTCTCTCCATCTCTCTCTCTCTGTCTCGCGGAGACGTTACAACCGTTACTTATTCCCAGTTCCTTATTCGACATTTGTTATCAACCGATAAAATCGGTTGATAACGAATGTCGAATAAGGAACTGGGAATAAGCAGCGCTTGCCACGTCCGTCTGTCTCGCTCTCTCTCTGTCGCTGTTCTTTATGGATTCCTACGATTTTCGAAACAAGGACCTATAATTTGGCGTTGCGTTGTAATTTCGTAACAAAGCATGGGCTTAAATACCACCCAATTACGCCTTCACAAGGTTTAGCGCAATTTGAGGGATATTTGTCCGCCGGGTATTCTGTTCACACGAACATGAACGAGGTCATTCAATGCACGCACTGCCAATTCCTGGTGAAAATCTTATTGCAGTTCCGAGAACACGAAACCGAAATTACCTTTCAAATGTCGTGGTTATGGAGTTCAGTATTTTCTTATCACCAACAACAATGGGGCCGCGGTGGCTCGTTGATAATGAACACAGAATTCAAAGCGGGCGGTCGACAGTCAGGGGCCTGACTTCTGGCGGTGGGGTGACACCCATCCCCTTCCAAAGAAAATCTTCCGATCGTGGGTTTCGTCGGGCAGAGGTTGGGAAAGAAATTATCAAAAATTATGAAATACTAAGTCGGTTAGACGTCTTTGCTTGTCCGACGAAAATATACACACGTTTTGGAGTACTCTGTTAGATAAAATCTCTTACTTTCCCAACAAAGTATACACAGATTAGAATGTGCAATAAATGCACTTAGTATCTTTGTAGAATTACACATCCACCCAGGGAGAGAAACTAATAACAATGAATGTTATGGCCATGACCCGTTGAAAGCACTCAGATGATTGGGCACCTCTATCTGGCTGGTGTGTAGCTGTTGTATGTTTTAAATACTGTGGTACTTTATCAATGGGAAATATAATTGTGTGCATAAAAGTCTTTGATAAAATCAATTAGGTATGTTCCAAATAGTTCGGAGATATGGCCGAGCCGTCGGGCACCGACATCCTACGCTCCCCTAACCCTACACGCACAAACATAAAATATTAGTTACGGTCCTGTCAACAATTCGACCCCGAACCGTACAATCTATATATGCCGAGTCAAAAAAGAAAGTATAATAAACTCTGAGGAGCAATTGTTTTAGTATTATCGACTTTAATCCCAAACAAATTATTGTAAATTCATATTTCGAGTCTAGCTGTATGAATTTACATAATTTCACGTTCTTACCGTTGCCAGCGTCACGTCAGGACGTTGCAGTTCAGACATGGGGTGAACTGAAAAGTTCCCACATGCAGTCAATAGCGTGTATGTCCACCCTTTGCCTCAGGGATTTCAAGACATCGACGGCGCATGGACCTGATAAGTCTCTGGATGTCGCCCTGTGGTATTGCGTTCCACTCCTTCCTTAGAACATTACGTAAATCGCCGAACGTCTGAAGATCATGAAGTCGTACCCGACGGTCCAATTGATCCCAATGCTGCTCGATTGGCGACATATCTGGAAAAAGTGGGGTCCAGGGAAGAAGGTCGATGCTCTGCTCCTCAAGAAAGTCACGACAGATACGCGCCACGTGACATCGGGCATTATCTTGCTGGAATAACTGCAATCCGACGTTAGTGTTGAACAACGGGACAACAACAGCGTTAAGAATTTCGTCCCTATATCGCTGTCCATTACACTACCCCCGCCGAAACTGTCGCATTCCCGCATACAAACATCAGAAAACCGTTCTCATCGTCAGCGATACACTCTTGGCCTACTATCAGCGCGCCGTGGAGAAAATCGTGATTCATCACTAAAAAGAATTGTGCTCCAACGATGCTGAGTCCAGTGAACACGCTGACGTACCCATTCCATTCTGACGATACGATGACGTTGGGTAAGGATTGGTCCGTGGTATGGACGCCTACTTTGGATGCCGTGTTCAGCTAGTTTGTTGCGGACAGTTTGTGCACTGATTCTATTGTTAGTTCTACCAGGAGTAATTGTTGCGTCCTCGTCGCTGGAAGGAAAGGAAGCAATCCCGCAAGTGAGACTCCCGATGTGTCGGTCTTGTTCAGGGGTCGTAACTATTGGTCGACCTGAACGCAGTCGGTCGGCAGTAGATCCAGCGGTTCTATACCTTCCAATGAGACGGTAAATAGTGGCCACAGTGACTCCGAGCTCAGCAGCGAGCTCATGTGGAGGTATCCCAGTCTCATGCATACCAATGGCACGCAACCTCTGATTTTCGGTTAACCTTGGCATTTTTTAAAATGTCGGAAGACAAAAACTAGCGTGTGTTCTCAATAACCCAGGCTCTCTAGCACAACATAATACAGGGAAAATCGTCGGCCACCCATTCAATTTGATATTCTCGGGTATCACGTGCTATTTTGAAATACGTAGCAAAATTGTATACGGTTGGGTGACAACAGCAACATGTCATTAAACTCTTTGCACGACTTCTTGTCCACAAACATGCAACATTAGAACTATTATATTTCATCCTTTATGCTATTTTTCACATTTGTTTCTATTATACTTTCTTTTTTGACTCAGTATATGTTGTGTCCTCGGGCAAGACATTTAATCCGACTGACCACGTAGACGTAGGCTCCTTCACGTCGACTACGCTCTTGCCTCAACCGCTGCTAATTCTGCCTGTGCCTGCTTGGTAAGTTGGGGAATCTGTTTAGTGGCTCTCTCCGGGTACTCCGGCTTCTTCCACCCTTAAAACTAAAAGACATGGTATGACCCTGTCTACTGAAAGTATCGTCAAACCCCAATGGACAAACAAAAAATATCACGAACAATGCCGGATTACTGATAATGCAAACTGTTTCAGATATGTACATTGATTGCAAAATGTGATTTTACGAAATCTGTTTACAGTGTGATCTGAAATTCACCGGCGATTAGGGACATTGAGGTGTGGGTATGGGGGCGGGGGGGGGGGGTCAACAATTTACAACCATTAAATATCCGATGTGTGTGCAATTTGTACACATGCTTGTTCCGGATTGTAAATTACTGGAGACCGGCCTCAACACCGAGTCGACACCATTTTATTGGCTACTCTATATATATATAAAGTGTAAGAACTTAAATGGAGGAAAGGGACAAAAGCAATCAAGGGACGTCACGAGCGGATGCAGGGGGATAGTGGCTCTCCCATCCAAATTTTTTTTATAACTCACATATTTTTCAAAAGCACTGAGACCAGTGGATGTGGTGTTATCCGCTATAACAATTGGGCACCCACTGCAGGAGGTAGTAGACGTCCGTGTTATCGGGGATAATACGGTGTCCCTTGCGTGCAGCTATACCTCCAGTGCGGGGCGGAGATGACAACCGTTACTTATTCCCAGTTCCTTATTCGACATTCGTTATCAACCGATTGTATCGGTTGATAATGAATGTTGATTAAGGAACTGGGAATAAGCAATGGTTGTCACGTCCCCCGTTGCGGGTGCCATGTGACACACCTTTTAGTTGGCTTCCCTTTTTCAAATTTGAATGGATCTAGATAAATGCGGGATTTTCGTCCGTCGGATATTTCGGTTCACACGGATATTAAAGAGGGAATGCAATTTATACTCTGTCAGTTCCAGGTAAAAAATCTCATTGCAGGTCTGGGAAACATAGTGATAATTTGCGGAGAAGCCAACTGACAACTGAAGGCTCTATTTCCCCAAAATGCTGGCCTCCCAGCACACCACCGATTAGAATGTAATACCCCCTCTCGTGCTCGTCCCAACTAAGTGCGTTGCATAATGCCACGCATCATGACCCGTGATAGAAATTTGACGCTCTCCTAAACTCATGAAACTGATCAGTACATTCTCTTGGGCGCACAGAGGCGGTGGACGGTAACCAGATGCTACCCACAGAGTAGAGCCCCAACACCACTGGATCTGCAAGAGCAGTGAGTGTATGACAAAATGTTTTCATATATGTTCTTTTCCACTAATATACTTATAAAGGGCTTCGTCATGTTAACCAGTTCTGAAAAAACAAGTTCAGTAATAAAAAATGCACCCAACAAAGGCCTGAAGTGGAAAACAGCCTGCGGCGGGCGGAACAATATTAAGTGATTAAAGTGACACAAACTGTGGTGGATCCAGAAATTTGGATTTGAGCTCGAGTACGGAAGACCTGATGAGAGAAGAAGAATCCAAGACGACACATTTGATAGGATTTTGAGAACATCTCAACGATTCATAAATTTCCGCATCAGTCGCATATTTGACATCGATTTGTCGTATTTATTTATTGTTTATCTTACAATCAACATGCATTTTGACTGTATTAACTCCGCAACTGTAGTGTATCCGACCCCCGATACAGATGTTTGTATCAGGTGGTCGGATACAAGCACGTTCCTTTCGCGTGAGTTCCATTTTTTTTTCTTTTTGTTCATCCGTACGAATAAATAGTTCGTTATATATTCATCTACATTCTTGACTTATCCCCAGTATATTGTAAGATAAAATGATTATTACCATTATGTGGATGTACAAAATATGTATCCGAGTCTCGCTCCTGGTTCTAAGCATAGATCACGACTCGTCTTCGACTGGTCGTGATCTGCCCTTAGAACCCGGAGCTCGACTCCGATACATATTTTGTACATCCACATCATGGTAATAATCTCTATATATTTATTTATTGGTGTTTAAGGTCACATACTTATGCACAATGACTAATCGTGACCGTGACAGTTTTACGTGTGGAGGAAGCCGGAGTACCCGGAGAGAATCGACGAGCAACTGTCAGCTTCTCAACATTCTGACTCTGTTCAACCCCACCCCATACCACCCATCTCTCCCATAAGGATAGTCGGCGATGTTTATAGTACAGCCGCCGTGGACTGGTCACTTTCCACGGGTGGGCAATATTTCCAGGGACGCAATAATATTAGACTCCAAACAATAATTATAGGAATAATCATCAAAAACTTAATTGATGAAGTACAACCCGGTGCTTCTATAATTAAAATTTTGCTGATGATTTTTATTACCCGGTAAGCGCATGTGTGTAGATCACTGCTCAAATGTAGATTCCGACCAATCCACGACAACTGTACTGTGGCTTCAATTTACAGTACGTGGACAGTGTATTATCACTGAATACCCTGCAGAGTGGAGATTCCACCCAAGCAATAATTGCAGATATCTTGCAAAGCATAACCAGCACAAGCAAAGTTTCA
Organism: Pictodentalium vernedei; assembly: GCA_031216915.1. NCBI lineage: Eukaryota > Metazoa > Mollusca > Scaphopoda > Dentaliida > Dentaliidae > Pictodentalium > Pictodentalium vernedei. The sequence continues at coordinate 61,684,260 of CM062292.1, read as the reverse complement.
GCCAGTGGAACTCCGGGTTAAACCCGGAGGTCGATTGGCTGAATCATTGCTTGTGTTTTTTGTTGATATGTATAAAATTTAAAAGTTATAGTTTGGGTGATAACTCCACTCCTCGGGTGATTTAGTTACAATCCACTCTCCATGTACTGTAGTATAACGGGAAACGCACCTATATATAAGTATGTCTAGTCCGAAAACGGTCTTTCCAAAACATTTGTCCATCTCGCAGCACTAAAAACTAGCAAACAATATTTCGATTGTGAATGTTCAAAAATCAATAGCGTTCTATCTTACACACTTCGTCCATCATTGTAACGTTCATATATTGACTTTGAGAATGAGATATCACTTACAGCTTAACTGAAGCACAGAATTCATGCGATTTTTACAGTATGAATACAAAAAAAATAAATATTTGAGTACAAGATAGTTTCAACACACGTTAGGCAGTGAGGTATCCGTGGAAGAAGACATGGGGAATGGCTGGTGGGATATGGTGGGGGCAGCCATCCCAAAGAATTCTATGATTCTAGTTATAGTTCTGTCTGAATATTTAATGATATCGTCTGTGTGCGTTTCATATACAGTTAAAACTAGAAGTCCTGTCATGAAGTGTGCGCTTATCTAGGCTTAATTGCGCGTAGGAATTGCGCGCAGTTGCCATATCGAAAAGCATCCAAAGCACGGCAGGTTCTCCTGGTTACTCAGAGCATACACAGGCAATGTTTCTGCCAGTGGACCTCCGAGTTACCCAAAAGAGTGCTTGTGCACAGGCCATATGTACAGAATTTGATAGTCTTACGATGGTCATAACGCGCAGATTTACGCACAGATCGACGTGCTATTTGTGCACATTTCATGACAGGACTTTTAGGTTTAAGTGTAGTCGATGTAAATATTATGCACATTTGAATTTTCGCGATTACGACTTTTAGTCACAAATTTTCTGAAAAATTGTTTTATTACAGTGGCAGAGGTGTAGATGGGGTGGTTCGGGGTGGGGTGATATCGACATTACAAAAGTAAAAAAAAATGCTGTACATATTCAGGTGGAAAAACTTTGCGACCACCACCCCCCCCCCCCCCCTCAACATATCAGGAATATCCATGTACGTCAATTAAGGTTCGAATGGACACAACACAATAATAAAGCTAGGTGACGTGGTGATATTGAGATATAGACACCCACCCCTATACAGTTGGACTGCTGGAACCACATCGGGAAACGTCGTTACTCAAACAGTTACCTTCCCGTCCAAAATGGCTTTAAGTCAATCAATGTAATAACTACGCCCAATCCGATGTCGTGAAAGCAGTTGGCGTTTACCTTGCACGAAAAATAGTAGCTCTTTACCTAAAGAGTCGACTGCATCCGCAAGCATAATATACGGAGTTTAAAAAAAAACAATTCACAAAAAAATTCATAAAGACCCTATCATGTGATCTACAGTTAAAACTTGAAGTCCTGTCATGAAATGCGCACAAATAGCACGTTGATATGCGCGTTAATATGCGCGTTATGGCCCAAGTAAAGCTATCAAATTCTGTACATATGGCCTGTGCACAAGCAATGTTTCAGCCAATGGACCTCCGGGTAACCCGGAGGTCCATTGGCAGAAACATTGCATGTGTTTGCTATGAGTAACCAGGAGAACCTGCCGTGGTTTGGATGCCATTCGATATGTCAATTGCGCGCAATTCCAACGCGCTATTAAGCCTACATAAGCGCACTATTCGTGATAGGACTTCTAGTTTTAACTGTATGATTGGAACGAGCTCGACGAGCTCGTCCCACTGAAAGGTTACATAATATGGTTTATGGATTAATTTTTCAAATAATAAATACATATCGCTAATGTGAAGTGATCTGGGTCATAGTATCACGTCGAGCTGAAGAGGTCAGATCGCAGGATCAAACGAGCTGCCGTAGTCAGCGAGTGTGATTCGACGATCTGACCTCCTCAACGAGAATTGATGCGACGGCCCAGATCACTTCACTGTGGCGATAAAAGGTTTATTATATGACTTATAGTTCCACATCGCATACCAACGCTAGCACTAACAATTCCCTCAGACTTTTTGGGTAAATTGGATTGAAGTAAAAAGAACTATTTTTGTTTACACATATTTGGTAACAGACGAACACTTCTGGGGAATCCCCCGATGAGAATGATACGCAACAAAGTGAACAGACAACTTTCAGTCAACCAGGACCGCCGTTCGAGCGCACCTATTCCAGCTCGGAGTAAAGTACTATCTGCGATCGGAACAGCTAATTATGCGAATTTCTAACGAGCCCGTAAATAGTCCGTCATACTATAGGGATATGGAATCGGATTCCACACTGTGGATTGTCCGGGGACCTGGAAAAGATCGTCAAACAGTAGTGATATATTATCGGTTAAATTACATAGTCACATCGCGGGGGGGGGGGGGGGGGGGGGGTTAGGGGGGGGGGACACCAAAAATTTGCAAGACGTGACGTGGGGGTGGGTGGGTCTCTTGAGTGCGCCAAAAATGTGCATTTCCAACTTGTGCAATTTTTGGAATTTTTTAAAAATATATCAATATATCAGCTAATATATACCATCATTTGTGTTTCAAACCTTAAAGATGATGTACATCACACTCTTAACATAACTGCAACATCAGGAGGCTTTATATGTGAGAATATTGAGCTTAATCTGGGAAGATGTCACACGTTAGTAGGGGGTGGGTGTCTTGTTCGAAATGTAGAAAATGTGCAGACACTATTTTGGGAAAATTCTCTCTGATGCACTAAATTCAAGTTATTTATTTATTAATTTATTTATTTATTTATTGGTGTTTAACGACACTTTAACAACCAGGGTCATATCGTGTCGGTGACAAGTTTACGGGCGGAGGAAGCCAGAGTACCCGGAGAGAACCACCGAGCAACGACGAGCAGCTGTCAGCTCTTCAACATCATAACCCACGACTGTACTGCACACTGCACTGCGCTACTGCGTACTACACAGCTCACACAGGGTTAGATTGGCTGAAGACATGTGTACCTCGGCGTGCAGTACGTCTCAGCACACAGTGTCATTCTGCCTCCATGTGGGCAATTGGGGTAAGTTTATTTTGGATTTTAATGGGAGAGTGGGGGTGGGTGTCTGAGAACGGTAGTAGAAAATTTGCACGTAGTGGGTGGGTGGGTGTAAAAAGGAGCCGAATAAAAAATAGGACGTCACGTCTTGCAAATATTTAGTGCCCCCCCCCCCTCCCCTCCCCCCGGTCATATAATATATTTTGATATGTGTGTTGGGTAAAGGGGTGATATCATATAACATGACTTTTATAAGAATGAGAAAAACTGTGAATGGCGTAGATAATGTCACGTTGTTGGGTCTTGAATCCCCAATTGCAGTGCACCTTGTTGGTGATTAAAATTGAATATGGTTTCGGCCCCTATTTGGGGAATTTTATGGGTGACCATGTGACATCATAAGTCACGAGACCAGGTATGTTACACTGGCTGTTGTGGTAGCGAATATGAGCAGCCACTATTTCGAAGAACTGTTCTTATTGCTAGCTTATTTGGAGAAATCATATTCCATCTCTCTTGAGAGCTCAATTGTATCACCAGTATACTACAAACAACTGGGAGACGATACCTATTTTTCAAGATGAGTGGAAGGGTCGGTTGAGGAGCCACTCTTGTGAACATATGGTCCCATTGTCATTTGACAGCAATACCAGTACACTGCAAAAAAAAATATAGGTTCTCTTTTGAACAAAAACTGGTTCTAATCTTGTCCCTGAGATGGAACCAGTTTAGTTTAAACATTATTTATTTCAAATCAAATAAATTTACCAAGATTAGCATTCAATTTTAACAGAATATTACATGAACTGAAGTAGATTCAGCAGTAAACTTGGAGCTTATTCAACGCAGTTGCCAAACATTTTGAAACAAAGGAGATATGAACAGTTAGCATATCGAACCAGTTTTGGTTCTGTATAGAACCAAAACTGGTTCGATATGCCTGCTGTTCATATCTCCTTTGCTTAATAACGATTTGAGACAACCTCGTATAAGCTCTAAACTTACGGCTGAAACCCCCTCAATTTATGTTTAATTCTGTTTATATTTAATGTGAATCTTTATAAATTTATTTAATTTCAAATAAATACTGTTTAAACAGAATTGGTTCCATCTCAGGGACAAGATTAGAACCAATTTTGGTTCTAAAGAGAACCTATATTTTTTGCAGTGTAGTACATTAGAAGATGGTCATTCGATTGTCAAAATATATCGCGGAGCCTCGCAAGCATATTGTCTTTCGAGTCTCTTACTCTCGTCGTCTTTTCAACACTCCGCCTACAATAACCTCTATCGTATAATCAATTTGATATCGGGACCCCTTTTTCTCGAGATGAGTCTTACGAGGAGTCACATATCAAACAGGCGATCTAATTGTTCTTAAGTGTATCTGGCGAAGTAGTCGTTCATATTTTTTGGCGCACCACTTGGAGAACCCATATGTTACATTCGAGTGAATATTGGCACATGCTCTAAAATCTGTAGCACAGGCAGCCTGCATTCGACTCCTGATACTATTCGTATAGCCTGACAGAGAAGATGCTAGTGATGTTAGAATCACTGGATGCCAAGCCTAAGACACATAGTGGTTCGAACCAGAACCCGTAATGGTAGTTGCTGACCGTTCAGTCAGTGCGGAGCTAGTTGGGGGAGCATATATATAGGGCATTTGCTCCCTAAACGTAGACTTGGAACCTGATTTGCCCCCGTTCACCACACACACACACCCATTCTCATCCATACACACACCTAGACCCTTTCTTCCTTACGCACTCACACCCTCTCCCTCACACTACCTTACTTTTGAGATATCGGAAATGAAGAAGCGCGAGAAATCGCGCTTCTACATTTTCAAAGCCCCTAAAAAGTGGAGATTAAGCCCAAAAGTATACGTTTGAAAGCACAATGCAAATTGTTTTATTACACACCTATTCTATGAAATCCCCATCCACATACAGCAGCACTAAGCCATGCGAAAAAATGACAATCTGTTCCGCACACATGCGCAATAACAATTTGAATCGCTAGCGATAACTGGAAATAGTAACTCGGGCTCCCCTCACAAATTTGGTTGACGATAAAATGTGTTCTTTTTGTTGACTGTACAGTTGTCAAATCAGTTGCTGAGTGTCCTTCTAATAATTGCTTTTATAGATGTGAAGGCGTGTAATAAACACAGACGACACACGCGTGTGACTGCGTTAATCGATATGGTACTTGTGCCATCGCGGAAGGTTAAAACTTGAGGCCTGAGGCCTTTCGTTTCATCCTTCCGCACTGGCACTCGAATAACCGATTCACACGCGTGTGTCGTTCTGTGTTTTTTATGGGAGGAGGCCATGCAAGAAACCCTTCAAACAAACCACCTTTGATTATTGATGGTGCCTTAGGAACTCGCGTAGATGTCTACGGTATCTGAATGCAATGTTGTTGTGCTTTGATCCCAAAGGGTCACTTGCGCGCTTATCCCTATTCACGGAGAACCTGTCCCCAACATGCCCCCACGTGAATTGTTTTCTGGCCCAGCCGTTGCTTACAGTGATAGGGGCTGTTGTAGGAAGCTGCTGCACTGAGTGAACTCAACCATATTGGAATATTATTTATTTATTTATTGGTGTTTAAGGTCACATATTTCTGCACAATGGCTAATAATCATGACCATGACAGTTTAACGGGTGCAGGAAGCCGGAGTACCCGGAGAGAACCACCGAACAACGGCGAGCAACTGTCAGCTCCCCAACATACCAACTCCACACAAGCAGGGTTAGCATTGGTTGAAGACAGGTGCACCATCGACGTACAAGCAGGGTTAGCATTGGTTGAAGACAGGTGCACCATCGACGTATAGTACGCCTTAGTACACAACGCCACCGTGACCCCACGTGGGCAATGGGGATGAAGTGTCTTACCCATGGACACAACGCGGTTGCCGCAGGTGGGAATCGAATCGAGGACCTCTCGGCTTGCAGCCTGCACCGCTACTTACTGAGCCACCGCGCCCCCCGAACCATATTGGAAGCACATCACAGAGCAGATAGTGTGAGCTATTATGCAAGTCAGTTGTAATGCTGCAAGTAAGCCATAGTGGTGACGGCTCTGGTACTGAACGAAGACAGGGGTACTCGAAACCGATCAGTGGATTGTGATGGCCATGGTACAGGTCAGCCATAATGTATCGGGGTGCGGCAGCCAAGAAACCACAATCAATGAGATAGAAGTAGAAGACATGAAGTTAAAATATATGATTCTGGGATAAAGGAGATACATGGGTGGCTTAGGAGCCAATACCCGTATGTTTCCATGTTTTGCATGTGTTGCAAGCATATACATGTATACACTACTAACACAGAAGCACATATAATACTCTTACGGGAGTATCATTGAAGGACTCTTTATAGACTGACAGGCAGGTACATGGAGGCAATCTGATTGTTTTTTCTCTCTAATGGTCAACGGCATAAACGATAAGTCGTGACAGGCTTAAAGATAGCCGTATGTAGGCATAAACAGACATAAGAAAGCAAATATTAGATAGAATAAATTGTTGGAATAATGTAGGGAATATTAAGGTGGGGTTGTGGGTGACCAGTAGAAGATAAGAAGTAGTTGAAAACGAAGATGTTCTAAAGGTTTTTATCTCACAACATCCTCTCTTTCAGCTACTCTTGATCGTCTACTGGTACGCCAACAACACTACCTTGGGCGTTTTAGGTAATTCTAGTCATCGTGGAGTCGTTTCGGAATTCGAAAGGTGTTATTTGTCATCACATATGGTAATTGTCTGCCCAACGCTAAAAATGATAGCGCGATACAGTACGCGGAGGGTGGATTGTTACTAAATCACCTGCGGAGTGGAGTTATCATCCAAACTATAACTTTCAAATTTTATACATGTGGACAAAAAACACAAGCAATGTTTCAGTCAATGGACCTCCGGGTTTAACTTTGCCTGTGCTTGTTATGCTTTGCAACAAATTTGCAATTATTGTTGGGTGGAATCTCCACTCTGCGGGTGATTTAGTGATAATACACTCTCCACGTACTGTATGTCCATTGCTCAGCCGCAATCTGATTAGATATATTTCGTCAGGTTAGGGTCGGACGCATCACGATTTTTCACACGTATCCAAATTCGAATCGAAGAGGGTCCGGCGTATCTCACTACCTTATTTTTGAAATATCCCCTCAAAAAGAGGAGATTTACTCCAAAAGTCTACATTTAAAGCACAATACAACTTGTTTTTATTACATTCCTATTCGATAAAATCCCCATCTACAGCAACACTAAACCATGCGGAAATGAAAATATGTTCCGCACACATGCGGAACGGTAGTCGTTGACCGGCTATTTTTAAACAGAAGCGGAATTTCACTGGAATTTTCTACAAATCGTGCACCGCAATTAAAATTTGAATAGCTAACACGGGCTCCCCTCACAAATTTGGTTCACGATAAGTGTTCTTTTTGTTGACTGTTGTCAAATAAATTGCTGGGTGCCCTTCTAATAATTGCTTTTATAGACGTGAAGAAGTGTAATAAACAGATTTTTAGATCTAATTGAATCTCGATTCGAATTCGACAAAAGGTTCGAAACCGAATCGAATCTTGACTTGAATACATTTTCAATTGCTACTATTTTACGGCCCCGTCAACACCAGTATTAGTATGCGTACAAGACTGTTTCGTACCATCACACCGCAGGTACAGATAGATGCACCTATCACTGGTTTCTCAAAGATTAATACACCGAACGACACAAGCGTGTAAATGGGTTAATCGATATGTCACGAATGCCAGCGCGGAAGGATAGAAGGAGGGCCCACATTTCTCGAGTTTTATCCTTCCGTGATAGCACAAGTGCCATATCGATTAACCCACTTCGCGTCTATAACACAATTATTAGAAGGACACTCGGCAATTCATTTGACAACTATTAACACAGACAACACGTTTTATCGCCAACCAAATTTGCAAGGGGAACCCGTGTTAATATTTCGTCCCCTGAGTTGCAATGTGTTCTATGTGCCTAATGGCACATAGAACACATTGCAACTCAGGGGACGATTTTCATCTATCGCTAGCGATTCATTTAGTAATTACGTTGCACAATTTGTAGAAACATCCAGTGAAATTTCGCTTCTATTTCAAAATAGTCCTTCAACGATTTCCGTTCTGCACATATGTGCGGAACAGATTTTTATTTTCCGCACGGTTTAGTGTTGCTGTAGACGGGGATTTCATAGAACAGGCGTGTAATAAAACAATTTATTCATATGACAACAAAAGGTATTCCGTGCAGATTGTCGACGTGGACAATGCATGGGACCGATGCGCAACGTCCTTTCATTAATATTAGAACCGAACTGGGAGGAGTTCTGATGCATTGACATTCGAATTACTCGAAGCGATCGCTTTGAATGTATCACTACCAAAATGAATTTTGACATCTTCTGTTCCTAGTATTCTAGTCGTCACAACTCACCACGCAGTTATCTCACCGACGGGAATAGGTTTAAACGAGAATTGAGCAGGCATCACCAAAATAGACGAAAAGACAGCCATATATCGCCTCTTTGGTTTAGAATCTTTTCACAGATTCAATTAGATTCGAAACCATGGCGATTATTCGAAAAAATTAAATCCCTGAGTGTTTTGGATTTCATACAATTTTATATTGTCGACTTTCTGAAGATGACAACTCACCCTGACGTTTTCTGAGGAACGAGATTGATCGTATCCATCGTAACCCGATAACACAAATGTAGTCGGAAAATTAAGAAAATTGTCATTCGAAGCGATTGCTGAGATTGCCTTACGTCAAGTTTGCACATCTACTGCCCTTTGAGCGGTACGAGGTGCCATCTGTAATGCTGAAGCAGATGAAGATGGTGCCTTGTTCCTCTTCGTCCACCTCTGTGATACAGTATGACTGCCGTAGACATTCCGCGGGTGGGCAATGTTTTGACGGGCGCAACATTATAAGATTCCAAGCACTAATTACGGGAATAGTCATCAGACATTTAATTAATGAAGCACATGGTACTACCCGGTGCTTCATTAATTACAATTTTGCTGCTGCTGATTTTTATTACCTGATAAACGCATGCGTGAACATCGCTGCCCACGCGTGGATTACAACCAGACCACGCCGACTGTACTGTACATGGTCAATACTCCTTTGAATGTTGTCCCGTTGCTAAGATATTTGCGAGGTGAGTTGTTAGTACTAGAATATTTACCCTTCGAGACTTTAATTATCCTGACGTTCAAACATCACTGGGAATTCAGTTTTTTCAACGTTTTTCAAAATGTGGCGTCAAACGTCGCAAAGTACAAATAACAAGATGTTTTTCACATTAGTGATTATGTGGTTGAAGACTAGATTTTTTTATGGTCTGAATTTGTAATAAAACAAATGTATATAAACAAAATATTAATGATGTTTGACTGAATATGAAATATAAGCAAGAAGAGTGTTGGCTTTTGCTCTCGTATCATTTTCTAAAAGCCCAGATAGTGGCTTCTAGCACTCAACCAGTTAAGAAGTCTTGACAGCAGGATTATGTTAGTATTTTAAGCTACGATAAGATTTGGCTCAACGGTTATCACTGAGCACTATTCGGGAGAAAATAGGAAATTGAGGTTAAAACTTTAAAAATCGAAAAATAATAAAACAAATGACCACAAAGTATCAACGTGCTGTTTGATTTCATACGTAATAACACGTACAAAAGTATCAAAAGGGTTAAGACCAGAGGTCCAGAAGATGCCAAACCTCGTGTTGGTAGTGACGCATACAAAGCCATCGCTACGAGTAATTTAAATGTTAATACGTCAGAACCCCGTCCAATACGACGGTTATAATATGAATAATAGTACGCTAGACATCGGTCCCATGCACTGGTCCAAGCGTACATTTCTGCACTGAAACCTTTGGTTGTCATATGAGTTAATTGCTCAACCTTTGAGAAACGAGTGATTGGTCCATCTACTTGTACTTGCAGTTCGACGGTACGACAAAATCTAGTATGCATATTAATTCTATGTTCAAGTGGGGGATATACGTCACTAGTAAGATAACCGAAATGTGTTTGCAATTGGAAAGTGGATTCGATTCGCGATCGATCCTGTTTAGAAGCTTTAGCCTGGCTCGATTCGACGTTCGGTTTGAACGAAAAATTGTTCTTCAATAGCATGTCAGGAGCTGGAAGACCCTTTTCTTATGGTTCTCATTTATGGATCGCATGCGACGTCATAGTCACGTGACCCAGTTACGTTATGTTTGATTGTTATGGTAGCCCACGCGAGCTATCATTTTGTGACGTTATCCCCATAGAGATATGTGGTGCCAGTGCACATGCGCAGCACGTGTTGTTAGGATGATGCGTGTTTGCGCCATCCATTTTGTTTAGTAGAGCCGCCATCTTGGCGTGTATGGAAGCACCTGGTTACTATGTAACCCAATGGCCAACTGCAGGACGTGGGTATGTTCGGAGACTATGTTCGATTTAATGGATGTATATCTAATTACACAAATAGACCCGCCGAGTTTGACTAGTTCAGATTCCTTCGGAATTCTCTGCCCTGCTTCTATCTATGTATCTTTAAGCTATGATATAGTTTCTGTCTACCCAACCCTATTTGTCTTAGAGTAGTGGAGCATATCAGTTGGAACAATTTTGTTTATTGTTACTATATTTAGTTTTACTGGTCATTTCATGCTAGTTCTAAACCTATTCCAGGTACTCCTGTTCTCATTCCGAACAGCATAAGTCATTTCATATATCCATATCACTCACACGTTCCACTTTACTGCAACTGACTAACCAATCAGATCACTCTATTTATCTAATCCGCGCCCACTGTCACAACGTTCTCTAAAGCAGGGATTCCTAAGAATAAGACCAGCTGTCAATCGTGCAGTAACTAGAACACGCAATGTTGGGACGACTTGAATCCCATCGAGAAAATGAGCTATCAAGCATTTGCTCTATCGAGTGACTCCACATATGGCTCTTATCCTCACATCGGTATATTAAGATACCTACGGCATGACTACTATACATATCCTAGCTCGTACAGTTAAAACTAGAAGTCCTGTCATGAAATGCGCACAAATAGCACGTTGATATGCGCGTTAATATGCGCGTTATGGCCCAAGTAAAGTTATCAAATTCTGTACATATGGCCTGTGCACAAGCAATGTTTCAGCCAATGGACCTCCGGGTAACCCGGAGGTCCATTGGCAGAAACATTGCATGTGTTTGCTATTGGTAACCAGGAGAACCTGCCGTGGTTTGGATGCCATTCGATATGGCAATTGCGCGCAATTCCAACGCGCAATTAAGCCTAGATAGGCGCACTATTCGTGACAGGACTTCTAGTTTTAACTGTATATGGCACCAGATCCTATACGGATCCTGGCTTCTGGACCATCCATCACATTCACAGCTCCAAGGCCACTGCTTGTCCATAGTCACTATCATCTGTCGTCTGATCAGCTTCCATTGTAGTCACCCAAAGCTATAGTTTTCTACCACCCTTCCTTACAGCTTTGTACATTTACTATGCCTGACTATCTCGGTAACCAGGGGCGCGGTGGCGTTGCGGTAACCGGTTCTCGTCAGATCACCGAAGTTAAGCAACGTCAAGCCCGGTTAATTCTCGTCTGGGCGATCGATTCGGACTCCCGCGTTGTGTCCCTGGGCAAGGCACTTAACCCCGATTGTCCATATGGGGCACGATGACGCCGTGTACGAAGACGTACTGCAAGTCGATGGTGCGCATGTCTTCAACCAATCTAACCCGACCTGTGCTGCAGTGTGGAGTTACGATGTTGGGGAGCTGGCAGCTGCTCGTCGTTGCTCGGTGGTTCTCTCCGGGTACTCCGGCTTCCTCCAACCGTAAAACTACAACGGTCATGATTAGCCATTGTGCATAAGTATGTGACCTTAAACACCAATAAATAAATAATAAATAATTATATCTCGGTAACCTAGAGTCCCTTATATCCTAATCGAGGTACTTGGGAACACGAGGCCATGAGGGCCATGTGGAAATCTCACAATCAGGTATAATCTTTCATCTATGATATCCTCACCTGATTATTGAAAGACCAGGTCCCCTGGCACCCCACTTCCAGCACCCGTAACTAACAAACGACTGGCCATCGGTACCCCCTTTCTATCGTATAAGGCCATGAGGGCCATGTGGAAGTCCCTCATTGAAGTATAATCTGCCATCCCTTTGATCCTCATCAATCGTATGAGAAGAAACTTCTGTAACTTCATTTAGCACCTGTGCGTCTGGGACGAATTGTTTAGCGATAAAGTCGTGTCTCCAGGCCCTTCTAATACCACATATGGATCTTTAACCTCGACGGAGTGTAACTCTCTCTGATAAAGACAGCCTTTTTAACTTTGTTAGTCGAATGGGGTTGTAGACTGAAGCAGTATCCCGGCTACAGTTGATGTAGCCAGAGCGCATGTGGTCAAACTATTTAAATCTTCAAACACAGCAACAGACGCCGGCAGTTAATCCGACCTCCAATTCTGTTCTTCAGCTATTATAGCTTTTCTATTTTTGTCCTGCCTACTCAGAAACATAATGGGATGTCATCTTCCACACTCTTAAGGCTTGTATAATACGTATATTATACAGTCAGAAATGATGAGGACCAAACTCAAACGGCTTTGATGTCACGAAAATTTGCTGGAAAGTCTGTCACAGCGTAACAGCTTTCAATTCATCAAACTTTATGGTATTTCGTTCATATTCCGGCTCTTGTTTTCTGTCAATAATAACTAAATTATATTGGAAATATTCAATTTGTATTCGCGCAAAAATGCGCACATCATCAACATATTCAATTCTCAGACAACAAAGTTTATTCTTCAAAAAACGATCGGTGATTAAAAGTCGTCAAGAAATTGAAAAGCTTCGAGAAATGTTTTATTGCTTATTTATAACAACACCCCCCCCCCCCCTCCCCCAGTCCCCCACTCCCGCCATCCTCAAGATGGCGGTGATGGAGAGAATTTTCTATATGTGACCATCAATGAACGTTCCAGCAGTCAAATTGTACAAAGATCAGTGAGAAAATCACATATGTGCGGCAATGGCAGGAAGACAGCCTTTTCGACTTTTTTTCACCTGTGTGGCCGCGTAAATTCATGGCTCTATGAGTCAGTTGGTTTCGAAAAACAATGCGACTAATCGTCTCCATTTTAAAGTAGTTTATTTCATTAACCCTTTACCCAAAGCAGACGATATCAAAATTTATTATTTTAAATATCATTTTTTAATATTTATCCAAAACTTTCAACAAAACCATACCATGTGATCCCTCATTGGAACGAGCTCGACGAGCTCGTTCCAAAGAAGGGTCACATGATATGGTTTTGTTGAATTTTTTGGGAAAACTAATATTTGTTCAGCTTCTGAATTTGCATATTACGCGTGGCCAATTCGTTGGATAAAGGGGTTAAAGCTGAAAAAGAGATATGGGTCTCAGGCACCTCACCCTGAAATTGAACCCACTCCTTGAACCTTGTTAATGGCGTGCAGTGTTTTTCAACGTTAGTTTAAAATCATGAGACTTTAAAATAGTTTTACCTTTTCTGATTGGCGTATATTTATTTGCACATGTTCTCAACAAAGCATTAAAATACAGTGTCTGTTTATTCTATTTGCTTTGTAAACATTCAGTTTTCTCTGGTCTGCAGAAAATATCTCATATATTTTGGGAATTGTATTTTTGTTTCGAAGATGATGCACACATTCAGCTGAACACAAATGTATTTCATATTTCTTTATTAACTGGTAGATTGCTGGAAGCCCATATTTGGGCTTTACTCTAAAGTGCAGGTACCACAGCTTGAAGGCTCATATTCAATGCCTGTGCTTTGTATTATGTTTGAAGTGATATTATTTAATCTGTAAGGGTTTGCCTTGTTACAATTTATGGGAGAGTGCCCATAGGCACTCTCCTATAAATTGTAACAAGGCAAACACATGTGTACAAGATGTGATAGTCAAAAAAAAATTAGCACTCTACCAGTTAACTGTTTGAGTTTTGGTAGTCCAAATTTGAGCTTTTTTCTGAAGTACAGGTAGAACAACTTCAAGGCTTCGTATTCTGTGGCTGTGTTTGATAAAACTTTGAAGTGAAACGATACAACCTATATGGATTTGGCTTGTTAAAAGTTTTAGTTTCGCGCGCTTCGATAGTACAGCGCGAAACTTTTGTCTCGGCGACAAGGGAAATAATCAGGGTATTACAGTAAGAGTTCAATCATTACAGCCATTGGTAAATTAATAATTAAAAGGACCAATGGTCTGAGGGTTATGTTTCAGACGTATGAGCTATGTTCGGAGGTTCTATTCACTTTAGCCAGTTCTTGCAGCAGGTTAACGTTTAATTTCGCTTTCATATTATTAGATGTTGTATTCGTCTGTCTTGCTTTTAGGAGCTAGCAGATAGGCTTTGTTCTACGGCTTACCCCGCAGTAGGCATTCGCATTTGGGTGCGGAACATAGGTTTCCATAATGTTTTCGACCTTAACGGGTTTTTATCTATGGTTTTTCCTGGCCGGCGATGTCGGTGTCACTGGGGAGTTTAAGTGCTAGACCACATTGTGTTGTAATTGATCTCCAAGTGTATTTTATCTTTGTACAATCAATAAACCGGCTAGCTGTACTCTGGCTATGTTCAACGCAGTTGGATGTGTTATTATTGATAAAGAAGCGTAGACTTATGGGTGAGTGCCTACAGGAACTCTCCCGTAAATTTCATCAAGGCAAAAATATGTGAACATTTTTTTCTGATCAAACATAATTTAGCACTGTACCAGTTATCAAACTCAAAATAAAAGTAAGGACCTCCCTCCCTCGTTGATTTGAAAAATCAATTGCTCGACAACCAAATGTATTTTTTCCTTTGGCCTAAATTACACATTATGTGTTGAAAATAATCTCAAATTAGAGACGATTAGATAGAGAGTAGTCAATTTGTTTTGAGCGTTACGGTAAATACTTCATCGAAAGACGGGACGTGAGTAAATCACGAGGGCGTAGCCCGAGTGATTTACAAATCACGTCCCGTCTCGAGATGAATTATTTACCGTAACGCTCAAAACAAATTGATTACTCTGTTTATTACATGACATTTGGAATAAAGAGGTCTTTTACTATAATAATTCAACTCAAACTATTGTCAGATATAATCCAATTTAGTGTAAACACGGAAACATTTCTAAAATTAGCAGGAAGGAAATACGAAATAGTCCTGTCTCGAGGCGAATTATATACCGTAACTTGCCGTAAGAATGGGTCACTCTCTTTAGTAAATGACATTTTAGACCAAAATGTCTTTCATTAAAAATAATTCAACACAAAATATTCGCAAATGCAACTCTGAAATACTTCTGAAATTAGCGCGTATGAATTCATCACTTTCTGTGGAAATGGCCCAGTTTTATTTTTGTGACTTTTGTTCGATATTTTACTATTTTATGTGGCGTTCCAGTCGCATTTGGGGAATGACATTCAGCCATAAGATAAAACATTTCTATTTGGATTTTGTCAACTGTGCTAACGAACCTGCTCATAGAGAAAAGAAAGAATATTTAAAAATATTCAGAAGGAAAATTCATTTTAATTAACTGATGTGGAACTGGAAAACAAAACATCAACAAATCGGTGGGGGCGTGGCTTATATACGTCAGTCGTTCCAAAGTTACTATTGAAGTGACATAATTCACTCGTGACATTACTACTTTTTAATCAACATTAAATTCAATGCAAAACGAACTGAGGAATGTAATAAATATCAAATATTTGACCTTCCTTTACTAAAACCGACCTGGGTATTGAAAAGCCCCGGCTCAGATCAAGATCTAGAATTAGAGATACTCCTTTCCAATGGTTAAAGAATGCATTTCGCGAGTGTCGAAGCTACTCGCGAAAATATCGTATATTTCGTCTTCACAAGTGAATGATTTCGGTATTCACTACAATTTGTGTATTTTATATTTATTACACGTGCTTGGTGTTAATCTTTTCGCGAAAATTTGGGGAAAGACAGCGGATGATGAATTTGACAAAGCAAGTACACTGCAAAAAACTATAAGTTCTCTTTAGAACCAAAACAGGTTCTAATCTTGTCCCTGAGATGGAACCAGTTCTGTTTAAACAGTATTTATTTCAAATCCAATAAATTTATAAAGATTAACATTAAATATTAACAGAATTAAACATAAAGTGAGGGGGTTCCAGTCGTAAGTTTTGAGCTTATACGAGGTTGACTCAAATCATTATTAAGCAAAAGAGATATGAAAAGTCGGCATATCGAACCAGTTTTGGTTCTATACAGAACCAAAACTGGTTCGATATGCCAACTGTTCGTATCTCCTTTGTTTCAAAAAGGAATAAGCTCCAAGTTTACTGCTGAATCTACTTCAGTTCATGTAATATTCTGTTAAAATTGAATGCTAATCTTGGTAAATTTATTTGATTTGAAATAAATACTGTTTAAACAGAACTGGTTCCATCTCAGGGACAAGATTAGAACCAGTTTTGGTTCCAAAGAGAACTTATATTTTTTGCAGCGTAGCGTCATAGGACTATCTAAACGGATGACACTTTCTACATTAAATTGGTCCAATTACATCACATTGTCAAAGTTCCATTATAAAATGTTAACCGAACCACGTAATTAAAATAGCCAACGCTTTTATATACTGGATGGTTAATTCCTCACGCAAGTGAATATATATTAGCCCGTCAGGGCCAACTTCCTAAAATCTATTACCGTTTTCAGTTCAGTGGCTTGGACCCAGCTCTATGTCTGGTGGAATTGCTGCTTGACATGGGCGATATAAAATTAAATTCAAGCTGTTGCATCTTCATTGATCTCCATCAGATGAGGTGGGCGGGTTTAAATGCTGGGAGCATAATCAATTATTTTGTATCTCACATATATTCTGTGTAGCTTAACCCTTTCGCTGCTACCGGTCCATATTGAGTACGGCACCAACTGTTGACGGCCTGTGCGATAAGTCTGTACTCCGTACGGAGATACCACATACATGTACAGGGAATGGATATCATAGCACGTTGTTGTTCTCAATAGAACGCATGTTATACGAAATGCAAGCGATAGACAATATGGCATTATCCATTTGTTCTCAACCATTTTTCGCGTCTATGCAAATTCCGAAATACCCGAGGCGAACGAACTCATTAGTCCAAACTTGTCCCAACATATATAATTGTTTTTTTTTGTTGTCCTGTCCCACACGGCGACAAAACAAAACAAAAATTATATAACGGCCTGTGGAGCAAAGTTTGAACTACATGGTCAGTCCGTTAAGTAGGAACTAAATTCAAGTCCTCTAGACGTCTTTTCTTTTGAGATTTATGGAGTGTGGCTGGGAGTAGTTTTGGAAACATTGTTGAACTCAGTCAACCTTGTTCCAATATACAGTACGTGGAAAATGGATTGTAACAAAATCACCCGTAGAGTGGAGGTATCACCCAAAGTATCACTTTCAAATTCTGCACATATGGACAAAAATCATAAACAATGTTTCAGCCAATGGACCTCCGGGTTTTACCCGGAGGTCCATTGGCTGGAACTTTGGTTGTGCTTGTTATGGTTTGCAACTAATCTGCAATTATTGCTGTGGTGGAATCGCCACTCCGGGGGTGATTTAGTGATAATACAATATCCACGTACTGTATAATAACAGTTTTAAATTTACAAAGACGCGAACGTTATTGGCGCTTTCATTTTTTTCACTTTAACCCCATTCCCTCCAATATATGGTTCAGCGTAGGATATTACCAACTTGCACAGCAGCGAAATAGTTAAGAAACGATACATGAACCCAACATTTTGTGTGAAAAATGCACTAAATGATACAGTGTGTAGTAATCAGGACACTTTTCAGCACGAAACGACATTTGGTCGTTCCACCCAAAACGCAAGAAGCTTGTCATACTATTTCCTGTACCCACAGTTTGAAATTGATATTTTAAACTTTTTCTCTTCAATCGAGTAGGCACACAATACGGCTTGCCAAACTGCTTTCTCCTTCAATTCTTAATATAATACACATTTAGGACTAACAAGACCATAGAAATATTTGACAACGTTCTTTTGTCTCTCTCATCGGAGACAGACACTGGCAGGGGCGTCCCAAAGAAGGTTATGTAACGATATTCGTGGCTTCTCAACTCATTGAGTAGTCAAAGAGAAGAAGAGAGGAAACAATATAAACCACACTTCTTTCCGGCTTTGATATACCCTTCACACAAACGCATCTCTTGGTCAATCTTTGCTTGGTGTGTACGAGTTATTCCCCTTGCTAGTCACGACGTGTAATCTACCCGTATTTGCGATATACAAAAATTTTTCTAATCTCAAGAAGATTTCGTCAGCTATTTATATGACTTGCTTTTTTCAAACCAATCACTAGCAGTGTTCCAAAATAATGATTTACATCAGTTAGGATGTTCGTTAAAAGCAGGGGTTTACCCTCCGCGAACAACCGACAAACCCGATAAATGTCAGCTAATTTGCTTGAGCTTCAGCACAGAGTCGAAGTTCGACTCGATCCGATTCAAAATCCTCTCAATAATTCGATTTGACTCGAGTTATGCTGATTCGGAAATTTTCAAATCACCGTGATGAGATGTTTTCAAAATCCTACGAGATGCCTCCGGTAGAAATATTCTTCTATCATTAGACCTCCTGTTTCGGAGATCTGATGATAGAAGCTGAGTTCGAGTTGGTCTCGGTTACGGATCTATTTTTGTCTGGAATATTCCGTCTTTTTCACAGGCTTGTTCAAACAAGCCAATCGTTGTTAAATACAATTCTTGAACGGAGATTGAGCAATTCAATGTAATCCATGTCTGTAAGAGTATACAATATCTACAACTTGATAAACGGTATGGTTCGATTCAAGATTTGATTCGAAAGTCTTTGCCCAATTCGCTAGGGGATTTTATTCCACACAGAATTTGAGAGTCGCAGGACGTTAATTTATTAATGAGGTGAAAATTCCGCTGCGTGAGTGGCTTTTTTTCTTCGTAAGTATCTACGTTCGCGCACTTCATCCACGTTAACCCTTTACCCAACGTAACGGCAAAACTGGCCAGCGCTATTCTCAAAAATCGCCAATTAATTTTCATTATCTTTTTCATTTTTTGTCTCAAAAACATAGGTAATGACCCCTCATTGGAACGAGCTCGTCGAGCTCGCTCCAATGAGGCGGTCATAACCTATGTTTTTGAGACAAAAAATGAAAAAAATTAGTTATTCACTAATTTGTTTGCAAGTGTCGTCTGCTTTCCATGTTAGGTAAAGGGTTAAAATGAACGAATCGAGTTCGTGCTCGTTAAGATGCTCTGCATAATTTAATCGTACCTTTTTACATTATGGATGTTTTAGCGAATCGGGGACGACATGTCCGTGGACAAAATGTCTATGGCTATAATGTTAACATTATGTCTGCGCATTATATCATTCGGTGTTTTAAACTAGGAGTTGTTTTTGTAACATGTACATGTATACATATTGTCCAACATTTTGAATAATTTTACCTTGCAGATTGCAGGTTAAAACCATTGAACGATGTACATGGTGCCCTACAACTTAGTCAGTTGATCACTGTACACACTTTTTACGGCTTTACAAGAAATTTTGTTGGGTGTAGGTAATTAATATTTTTAACTTATAGTAGAAAGGTTGCAGGTTGAAAATACTGAAGATCTGTACGGAGAGTGTTTGAATAAATACCCAAGACAAAATTCGTCAAGCCCAAACCACGCGGAGAAACTTACACTAAATCCCTCAAGGCAAAACCCCCCAAGACAAAAAGCCTTGAAGACAAAATCTCTTAATAATTTTTGTTTTTGAAAAGCACAACAAATCCTTTCATTTTATGCGAAAATTTTATACTTCTTCTTCCTATTATTATTAAATCATTTTCAACAAAGTAATTGTTGTGAAAACTTCCAGTTCTTTGGCAGCAAGTCCCATTGTTTATTTGCTAATGGAACAGGGCGTAAATTTGCAGAATGCAGTTTCAAATTTTATATCTGCATTCTAAATTAACTTCAAATGTATGCTGTTTGAAAAGTGTTGCTGGACACACTGTTCATAGACACTTTGTTGGTTAATTTAAGTCTTTGTACGTTAGTGATTAACTGATAAGGAGTTGCGACCGCCATCTGCCTGCCGATTAGATGAACGCACAAATGGCCAATTGTGGGTAACTGTGTCAGATAGTCACAACCAAAAGGAGTAGTATGCTCACGAATGCATAGAATTGTGTTAATTTTACAGTACAGTCAGGTTGATTGGTTCATTGACCTCAAGAGAATGTCACTGTGTGTATTAAAACAAAAATACATCATCGGAGAGAAGGTAACAGCGTAGCGTCTTTGATCAATGATCAGAGACGCCATGCTGTTATCCCTTTACCAAATACAAAAAGCAGACGACACCTGCAAACAAAATTCTTGAATAACTAAATACTTTCATTTTTTGTCTTAAAAACAAAGTTTATGACCCCTGGTCGGAACGAGCTCATCGAGCTCGTTCCAAAGAGGGTTATAATCTATGTTCTTGAGACAAAAAATAAAAAAAATAATGAAAATTGAATGGTGATTTTTGTAAATAGCGCTAGCCGGTTTTGGCCATTACGTTGGGTAAAGAGTTAACTTGTTTCTGCTGATGTATTTCATAGAGTCATCACATGAAACGTGGCACCTGTGCCTTGAGCAGCTATCAAGAGGAAGATCAGATCAATTAATGAGATAAGAGCAATCATGATTCCAATCATTGTGGCAACTTATTAAGCCTGACACTACTTGTATGAAAACGTGAATCAAACATAAATACAAACAGTTTTCATCAAATGGTGTTCCAAGTAACAATCGGCCCGAACCGATGTTCAAACACTCCTATCGATGATCAACCGATGGCTTAAAATCGGCCGCACATCGATTAATCGCTACCCAGAACTAATGCAGCTCAACACCTGTTGGTGTATGAAATTTCGAGAAAATGACCAAAAAGCTAAATGGAACTGATTGCACAGACTGTGAATATGTCGAAAGACATTCTATGTGGACTGCCATTGACAAGCTGGAAACGGCTTCAATTGGATGCCTTATCGGCGGCGAGAAAGCAGAGCATGTTTTACGAATTTTGCCTGAAAGTGCCGACCTGTTATCTCAAGAAAACAACTCCCACCCACCCAGTTAACATACACAAAGGTAATTTTACTTTGGGGAAGTCGACTGTGTTAACTTGTAGAGTGCTGGAAGCCCATATTTGGGCTTTATTCTGAAGTGCTGGTACTGCAACTTAAACGCTTCAAATTCAGTGGCTGTGCTTCATATTATCTTTGAAGTGATATAATTTACTCGGTCGGGTTTTGCCTTGTTACAATGTATAGGAGAGTGCCCACAGGCACTCTCCTATAAATTGTAACAAGGCAAAGACATGGGAACAAATTTTGGTGGCCAAAAATAATTTAGCACTCCACCAGTTAATCGGCTCTACAATATGCGTTTTTCTTGGGTTTAATATCATCTGATATTGTATCGATCTCACCTCGATAACTGTTTGTCTGCAGTTGCTGCCACTTCCATACAGTGTGAAATCAACTCCAAATTGGAAAATAATTTGTCCACCAGCATTCAAAGTTTGGAGCAGACGCGACACTAGTCGTATCCAGCTTGATAAATACGTATTTAAATTGAAGCTGGAACGTTGGATGTCAGGGATTCATTTCCGGTAGGTTTTGCAGCGCTCAGTTGCGATTCCTTCTTCAGATTCCTCGTCGGTGTTCGGTTTTGAATACAGCCGAGAAGTAGGTGAATATCAAACAGCGTCTCCTGGTGATCGTCAAACGTTTTTTATCAAACCGAGTCTTGGTTTAAATAACTGTAAAAATGACAACGTATTTTAAAGGAAGAGATAAACAATCCCGTAATCATGTGATACGAAATGATCTTGGTTACGTGTTTGCAACAAACATTT
The DNA here is from genome assembly GCA_031216915.1 of Pictodentalium vernedei. Lineage (NCBI taxonomy): Eukaryota > Metazoa > Mollusca > Scaphopoda > Dentaliida > Dentaliidae > Pictodentalium > Pictodentalium vernedei. The sequence continues at coordinate 61,662,136 of CM062292.1, read as the reverse complement.
ACCAGGAAAGTGCTCTAAGGATCCATTCCTGGTTGGTCGTTTGTATATAACATGATGAGCATTGTCCAATTGCGTGGCGTCTTGGGGTGTCATCCTTCCCCAAATCCCCACATTAGCCGTGAATATGCTGTACTGCGATCTGCATGGGAATTCAACTGGTAAAATTATAGATGACAAACAATCAAACAAGTGGTACATTTACTACCCAGTACAAACAAACACTTGTAGCTGGAAAATTAACAGTTCAGAATTTGTTAACAAAATTTCCCTCCTCTTGAAAGGATTAATGCCTTTTTAATGGATGTCTTGACTTTGATTTGTTTTAAATCAAGACTGCTTCCTATCGTAAAGGTTACAATATAGTGTTTTTTTCCATTGACGACAGTACTAATCTTTCCTCCTCTCCCCATCTTATCAAGCTGATTTGGGCAAAAACAACCATCTATCCATTTAGTTTATCATCTCATGAAAAAAATATACTGAAAAAAATGTAGGTCGCCATATGAATTTTGCCTTTAAATTTGGAGCTTCCTGTACTCCCGTCCAGTTTCGCACTGAATGAAATAGACATATTTTTACCTACCCCCACCCAATTTTAATCTTCTCTCACACATTTCAGAAGACAATAGTCACCAATATTTTATATCTTTTCCAAAACATGCACTTTAAAAATTTTATTCACACTAAGCTCGGTTCATTTTCCACCAATCGGATAATTCCAGGAACTTTTATCCTCCATTGAAGGTTGGGTGTAAACCTCTAGAGGTGCCGTTTGCACGAAAACACTGTATTGTAACCAACAGACGCATGCACAAGAATGTTATTTTCATTTACTTGAGAGTCAAGAACCAATACGATATAAAAATATAATCCTTCCGGACATAACATTGTGTTACGAACTTACCCTTCAGATAGGTTACGTGGATCCAACCTGGCTTACCTTTCGTTCCGTCTATCTTCTGGTCAATGGCGGCCCTGTTTCTGAAGCAGTGATCTCAAAGATAGCAGCAAAACATGGTTTAACAGAGCTCTCTTTAGCTCTTTCCCTCCTGTTGACGGATATTCCCAACCGGAGAGCAAATCTTTGGCAACTATAATAAATAAAATTTGGGCATTTTGAATTCAATTCACCTACTGTAAATTGAATCAAGGTGTTGTCCAAACTATTTCTGAGTTAAATTTCAAAACGGTTTTATTAAATGTAGTCATGACTGCTTTACATCCCACAGGTGTTAATTCTGCGTGTGGGACAAAAAGGAAATAATTCTGAGATCGGCATAACAAATTATTTTTGGCAAACATGTTTTAGACACCACCTCCATACCTCTGCCAACCTAAGATTTCAATCTTCGGGATATGTTTGCAAGATAAAAATGCTTGTACCCCTATCCAAAGTTCGCTGTGCCCGCTTTTGTACATACCTGGCTACTCGTCCAGCATTACCACATTCGATAGAAAAAAAAAAAACTTGGGCAAAACACATATGTTGCTCACATCATTATTTCGGATATATGGAATAAGTTTCTATTATGTCAAACCATTTTCTTATTCCATGAGCTGGATTTATTACATCCCACAGGTGTTTATCTGACGTTTGGGACAAAAAGGTAATAATTCTGCGCTCGGCATAACAAATTATTTTTGGCAAACATTTCTTAGCCTTGTTTTCCATTTTTTGTTTTTCATTTGCTGTGGGGCACAGGAATCATCATTTACGAATACAGTTTGACCTGAAATGCTAATACCGTATATACATTCATCTTTTTGATTCGTGATGGAAGAACGGAGTCCTGACGTCATTTTGAAAGCCAGTACTAACACTACAAAGGAACCATTGGGAATAAAGCGGAACGTTTTCTCCGACCAGGGACGTAGGAATCATTTCAAACTTGGGGTGGGAGGGTTATTCAGATAATAAGTACACCTATCTTTGGAATTAACGTTCCTTTAGATGAAGAAAAATATTTGGCTCCATATTCAACAAATTTCTAAATTTATTAGATATCGAGACAAAAAAATGTACAAAAATAAACCTTTGTGAACAGTCGAATATGATGCCTTTCAGAGGCTTCGAAATTTGACTGCAGAGACAGGCACTGGATCGAAAACATTCCGTCCCACTCCACCCCCACATCAAAAAAGATGAAGAAAAGAGAAAACATAATGATAAAAAATACGCACGCGTGCACGCACGCACGCACGCTCGCACGCACGCACTTTGCTTCAGTTTTTGTGTGTTTTGGGTGAAATTCCCGTGAAATTTCAGTTATTGATTCTTAACGCCTTGTATAGAGGTGGTAACGGCCAAGACACTTAACTCCTTGCATGCTGCTAGCAGATATTCCTGTCATGGACAGCATTTCTCTTGCCATCGAGATATGTATAATTTGGGAATATTTAATCCAATTTGCACCCTGTAAACTGAATGGATTGTTTATCTAATGATTTCTTGAGTTAAGTTTAGATTAATTTTTCATCAAATCTAGTCATGGCTGCTTCAAAGCAGCCATGACTAGATTTGATGAAAAATATTTTTAAAATACTCAGCGGGTTAACAGTTAATTCCGATTGCTCACATGCAGCACAGTAACGCACTTGCCTTCAATCGATGCTCTCTGCTTGAGCTTGGTTGCTATGACGAAGTGTTTGGTGGTTTCTCACCACTGCTCAGTGGTTCGCTCTGGGTACTCTAGCTTCATCCACCCATAAAATTGTCCGACATGGCTGTTGAAAGTGTCGTTAACCCCTTATAAACAAACAGTCAAACAAGTGGTACATTTACTACCCAGTACAAATAGACACTTGTAGCTGGAAAATTAACAGTTCAGAATTTGTTAACAGAATTTCCCTCCTCTTGAAAGGATTAAAGCCTTTTTAATGGATGTCTTGACTTTGATTTGTTTTAAATCAAGACTGCTTCCTATCGTAAAGGTTACAATATAGTGTTTTTTTCCATTGACGACAGTACTAATCTTTCCTCCACTCCCCATCTTATCAAGCTGATTTGGGCAAAAACAACCATCTATCCATTTAGTTTATCATCTCATGAAAACAATATACTGAAAAAAATATAGGTCGCCATATGAATTTTGCCTTTAAATTTGGAGCTTCCTGTACTCCCGTCCAGTTTCGCCCTGAATGAAATAGACATATTTTTACCTAACCCCACCCAATTTTAATCTTCTCTCACACATTTCAGAAGACAATAGTCACCAATATTTTATTGATTTCCAAAACATGCACTTTAAAAATTTTATTCACATTTAGAAGCTCGGTTCATTTTCCACCAATCGGATAATTCCAGGAACTTTTATCCTCCATTGAAGGTTGGGTGTAAACCACTAGAGGCGCTGTTTGCACGGAAACACTGTATTGTAACCTACAGACGCATGCACAAGAATGTTATTTCCATTTACTTGAGAGTCAAGAAACAACGCGATAAAAAATATAATCCTTCCGGACATAACATTGTGTAAGGAACTTACCCTTCAGATAGGTTACGTGGATCCAATCAGGCTAGCCATTCGTTCCATTTATCTTCTGGTCAATGACGGCCCTGTTTCTGAAACAGTGATCTCAACGATAGCAGCAAAACATGGTTTAACAGAGCTCTCTTTAACACTTTATTACCTCCTGTTGACGGATATTCCCGCCTGGAGAGCAAATTTTTGCAACTATAATAAATAAAATTTGGGAATTGTGAATTCAATTCACCTACTATCAATTGAATCAAGGTGTTGACCAAACTATTTTCGAGTTAAATTTCAAAACGGTTTTATTAAATGTAGTCAAGACTGCTTTACATCCCACAGGTGTTAATTCTACGTGTGGGACAAAAAGGAAATAATTCTGAGATCGGCATTACAAATTATTTTTGGCAAACATGTTTTAGTCTTGTTTTCCATATTTGTTTTTCATTTTCAGCCATGACTGGATTTGATAAAACTATTTTAAACAATACTCAACGAGTTAAGAGTTAAACTAAAAAATAACACGACACATTGTATGTATTCTACAATTTATTCATATAACTATTTAGGGGTTTAACCCTTTACTCAACGCAGAGGATATCAAAATTTATTATTTTAAATATCGTTTTTTCAAATTTTTCAAAAATTTCCAACAAAACCATATCATGTGACCTCTCATTGGAACGAGCTCAATGAGCTCGTTCCAATGAGGGGACACATGATATGTTTTTGTTGAAATATTTTGCAAAGTTTAATTTTTTCAACTGCAGAATTTGCATATTACGCGGGCAGATGCGGGCGATTCATTAGGTAAAGGATTGAGGACACATTCAACAGCCCGGGTCAAATCGTGTCGGACAGTTATAAGGGTGAAGGAACACGAAGTACCCGCAGTGATCCAACGAGCCGCGGCGAGAAACTGTTAGTCTCTCCCAACGTATTAACTCTTCACAAACAGGGCTTGCAGTGGTTAAAGGCAAGCTCACCATTGGCATGCAGCACATTTTAGCACACAGAACCACCGTGTCTCCAAATGGGTAATCGGGAATAAGTTGTCTACCCAAGGTCATAACGCAGTTACCGCTGGTCACGTTCGAATTGCCGGTCGCACAGTTTGAAGTTCAATGCCCTAACCCCACCGTGCTCCCCCATTCTAGTGAGGTATCAACATCGTGTTATACCTTTTCTTTCACTGCGAACCTTGATTTGATAGGCTTTAATGAGACAATGGTTAGAGAGGGTGAAAGGACTTACTAGATCAAGGGGTATGTGTGGATTGGAGAGGGGCGGCCAGAAGGTCAAAAAGGGGAGGGGTATAGTTATGTATATCACAAATCAAGTAGAAAGTGAAATAATATGGGTAATAATCAAGATAATGACAAGTTCCAAAACTGTATTCTGGCCACTCCAAAGTGTATGTGTGGCAATCCTGTGAAAATGCTCATCACTCTCTCCTGGTGCGCCCTCGATAGTCTGACCTCAGGATTACACTACTCGATTCTCTTCGAGATTTTGATATATTATCCGGAACTGATCTCTTGTACGGTAAACCCACACTGACAACAAAACAAAACGAATATATCTTTCTGAAAACCCAAGCGTTCATCCTAAATAGTGGCCGCTTCAATTGAGTCATTATATTCTCGACTAGCCTCTCTCTTGCACTAGACGAGACGTACTATAAACGTCTCATCCCTCACCCTTTAACTTGCCATTCAAGAGCTTTCGTAGAGAAAGTCAACAGTGTCCAGCCCTATGTATTCCCTGAGTAGAGACCCTATTACGTACATGGCTGCCTGTTTCAACAACTTACATTTTAATTGTAAATAGTGTAAATCCCTATTCATTTGTGAACCAATCTATATATCCTGTAGCCGCATCTATGTATTGTTTTTCAGTTGTATTAATGGAGAGGAGAGGAGTTAACATAAGTTGTATAACTCGTATTCCAATCCTTTTTGCAAATTTATGGCAAATAAAGTATGTTTAAACTAATCAAGATGAAAAACTGAAGTTGGGGAAGGCGTCTCCCCAGAATGCATGATGGAGAGCGCAGAATATTTATCTGACTTAGTATGTTGAGACTTTAGGGTGGGGGAAGTACAAAATACAGTCATCAAGTTAAAAATGGCAAAACATTAGGCACTAATAAATTCAATTCCCAAGGAGTTTTAAAAAGAGGAGGGGCCATTATATGAACATCTTACTGCACTATTTGACATGGCAATCAAAAGGAAGATGTCCCGACAGAGTGGAAAGAAAGCAGGGTAACATTCGTACACAAAAATGGACATAGTGAAGTCTAAGATAATTACAGATATATATGTCAGCAGCAATACTGGGAAGGTATTCTGCAAGGTTCTGTGTGGAAGGCTTGTTGAAATTGTCGAAGGAAGAGGATTCATGGTGGAAATCCGGAATGGGTTCCAGAAAGGGAGAAGAGTCAATGACCACTTGTTCATACTATTACAACTGACAGAATCAACGAAAGTCAATAACAAAAAGATATTTATGGCCTTTCTTGATGTGAAAAGTCATGTGACAAATTATGTAGAGAAGGAATGTGGCAGAAACTTGAGGAATGAAGTGTTGTTGGAATCATGAAAGCACTATACAAAGATGTGCAGAGTGTATGTTACCTGGGAAACATCACAACGAAGGCGGTCCCAGTGGAGGTAGGCCTTAAGCCCGGGTGCATCTTGTCATCGATTCTGTGTGCATTGTACATAAACGATTTAGGAGATGATTTGATTGCAAGCGCAGAGGGGGTAAAGTTCGGAGAGACAAAAATCCCAGGGTTTTTCTTTGCCGATGGCATGGTTTTATTAGCCGAGAGTTTAGAGGTACTGCAAAAACTGTTAACCATAGTAGGAATGTACGGAGGTGAATAACGTATTTAACTTAACGAAAACAAAAGCAAAGTAATGCCTGTGAGACGTAAGGTAGTTGATTCGCAAAGATGGATGGTGGTGACGAGGAAAACAAGGATATAACAGTGGGAGAAACGGGTAAATATGAATACTTGGGGTGAATCTATGTGTTACAAGTAGAGGCATATAGAGAAAGCATACAGATAAACTTAAGACACAGGCGAAAAAGAATACTCAACCAGTTAAAACGTCTGGGAAGAAATAGCTTTAACAAGGTGTTTGTTGGAAAAACTATTTGGGGGAGCGTGGGATTACCAAGTCTAACATATGGAGCAGGAGGATCCCTCAAAATCAAATGGTATTGAGGAATTTAGAGATTCTACAAAATGATGCGGTTCGGTAGATAACCGGATCAAGTAAAGCAGCCGCACTTGAATCAGTCAGAAGGGAACTCGGGCGCATGCTGGTTCATCCAATCTCGGATGATTCCGGTTTGCTGGTTTCGCTTTTTGCTAGTGTTCCTGATGTCGAGTATCGTTAAATATAAAAATGCATATCAAAATGCGATGCGATACCTCTTAGATTACTCCATGTCTTTCAATTGGTCATCTTCGTGATACACATGACTGCGAGACGAGTGCAGTGTACATGGAGAGTGTATTATCAATAAATCACCCGCAGAGTGGAGATTCCAATCGAGCAATAATTTCAAATTTGTTGCAAAGCATAACAAGCACAAGCAAAGTTCAACCAATGGACCTCCGGGTTGTACCCGGAGGTCCATTGGCTTAAACATTGCTTATGTTTTCTGTCCACATGTACAGAATTTAAAAATAATGCTTTGGGTGATAACTCCCACCCCCACCCCCCACCCCCCCCCCCACCCGTGTGATTTAGTTACACGTACTTTTTTTGCGAGAGAGAAAATTTGGTGATCAGTGAACAAACAGCATAATGAACAACCAATAATTAACTCTTTCAACACGGTAGGCATAAATTTTTGTGGGAGCAAAAAATTGGTAGTGGACGAGCAGACGATATAAAGAGCAAAACATCTGAAGCGAGGCTCTGTAGGAATTTTATCAGCAGCTCGACAACAGCAGCTCCCAACAAGCCAGGTTTGTTTTGCCCATTTCGTAGTTGACGGTATTAGCATTGACTGAAATGATATCTTCCAGGGCGCCAGTGTTGAAAGGGATAAGGAGGGGGTGTTAATTTAATACAGCAGTCCCACTGGGCTGTTGGTTTACAATATTCATGAACTCCCCTTCAATTACAAAAATGGATTCGGTCAGTGACTACATATAGACATTCCCAGTGAGGACAGAAAGCGGTAATCTATATGGCTGTTTTCCAATTCAATTGCCTATGGCTGTGGTAAAATCTCGAACACATCCGTCAATTTCTTTCTACTCTGTCGTCGTTAGTCTACCCGTCACTGCATTTTACGGGTAAATATCTTCTTTGAAAACTAGTCTATTTTTCGAAAGGGCGGTAAAAGACTAGCATTATCAAAACTTATTCTGCTGTGAAGTGATCCAAGATTTGCAATCGCAAACATTCCTACGAAACAATCTCGGTGATACAGTTACCCCTGGCGGTGAAGTAGGAAATTTGATTTCAGAACACTAGAACCAATTTCCGCTTGTATCGCTTGAAAAAAATATCGTTGAACCTGAAAAACATGCCAGAAGACATTGAAGTGTTGGGGAATATTGAATTTGAGCAGCTGAGAATGGTGGCAATTATTGAAAACACAGATCACATGTCAAATTTGAAAAATGGACTGTCCATGTCAAAATGTCAAGATATTGTTGCTTCTACTGTGGGCTTGCTCTAATAGCAGGACAGACATAGGAACATCGGGGAGGGGGCACATGAGGCGAGAGAGAGAGAGAGAGAGAGAGAGAGAGAGAGAGAGGAGAGTGAGGTACGTATCTGAAACCAGCACACGCTAAAATCAGTTGGGTTAAAGAATCAACCCAAATCAACTGGATTCAGTGAATATGAACCCGTTGGGTTCATATTCACTTAATTCAGTTGATTTGGTTTGATTTTTAACCCAGCTGATGTCAGAGAGCAGGAGGCTGTGTACAGACTTTGCTCTTAAGATGTGACCGAAGATGCACTCGTTTCTCTCCACCTCGGCATCTAAAGTCGAGATAAATACACCTTTTTGGCTCCGTATTGACTATATTTCAAAGTTTCGGCCTAATGTAGGCAACGTGTTAACTATGCAGCCATGCCAGGCATGCAAACGGCACACGCCAGCTGTTGATTCTAAGTGCGTAAAATTCAGCCGAGTCCTAGCAGGGGCGTAGCCAGGCTTTTCAATGTTGAGAGCTACACAGTCAACGGTGGGGTACGGGGGGGGGGGGGGCACCCCCGGGAAATTTTATGAATTTTCAAACCCCTAAGCTTCAATCTGAGGCTTTCTGCGCACACAAGTTGAGCGAAATTATCACAAGGGAAACGCTTTTTTTATGACAAGTGACGAGTTTTTCCCGAGTATTGCGCTTCACCGACGAGGAAAGTACCACGTTTTCGTGACTGAACTCATAGAGGACCTGCAAATTTTGGAGACGCTATTTTATGAGATCGAATCAGGCAAAACATTACCGTTTTGGTCAAATGCATTTTCATTCTCACATGCTCAAATTGTTTAAGTAGCATACTGTCAAAAATATTTAGTGGGCAACCAGATTAAAACATTAGCCTGTTTTAGTATTTCATAGTCCATACTTGTTTAACGTAGACAGAAGCAGGCAACTCTATGTTCAATTCTGGAAGTTAGGATTGTTGAAAATAAAATCGTTTTTTAACATCTGACCAACTGTCATCATTTGATAAACCTTGCCCCATGACCCAGACTGGTAAAGCCTCAATACTGTGAGGATATGAGTCTATATTGACCACAAACTTGCAGAAAACGCACCATATTTTGCAGACGTTTCTGAAGATAACCTGCTATCACTTTCCTGTGATGTGAAGGCTGTGGACACATAATACTGGAGGAAATGATATAGATATAGAGACCACACCTGTCAGCATTTTTAAACTGTAGTGAATACCGAGTAGGACTGTGAACATGTGGTCTAACATGTTGAAAGTTAAAATAATCATATGTTTTTGGCGATTTTTTCCAACCTCCACGCCAACACCCCCCCCCCCCCCCCCCCCCCCGCCCTCCCCCCACACCAGTTTGCGGCCGGGTCTCGGCGATTTAAACAACAATGGGTCGAGATTTAAAAAATAAAATGTTGCAACATCAAGACAGAGTCGAGAAATTCAAACGAAGATATCATCACAGAATCAATGCTTTATAGGAACCCCAAACGGGCCGTAGGCCCGCAAAGGGTTCCACATACCCAGTCAGATAAATGTGTTCCAGAACAGAATTCTCTATAGCCGTCAATGTGATTTTTGAAGTGGACAGTAAATTTCAGTAAAAAAACCACGTAACTTCCGGTGTCGAATTGCCCATGCAATTGCAATTGGCCTGGCCCCCTCTGGGAATCAAATGTTTTTTGTTTCGCCTCAAAGCTTTGCGTGATACATTGGCCTACATATCTACACTTCAGGGGTAACCAGACCTTCTCAACCGAGAACCGCGACAAATCAGCGGCCGGCCAAAGTGTTACTATTATTACTCGAGTTCTGTCCTTCTGGAGGTTTGTCAACATGCTCAGCTGATGATCTCGTCATTTCAGATCGAACTCTCAGTCCTGATTTCGTTGCAGCTTGTCTGCCAGTGATAACCTCAATCGAAAAAAACTTACATATAACCGATAATATAACTGATAATTGTTGTTATATTGGTGCGATTGTATACAGATATGCATTGACACGTACCTCGTGAAATATCAAGATGAACAGAAACTCAATTGTTGAATTATCCTAATGTTAAGGTGTTGTAAAAGTAAGGAAAAGTTTGCTTGAAAAAAGGGTTTCCGGACGTTTCGTCCGCAAGCAGAGTCGTCCGCTTGTCAAGGAAAATATTGTCTGCACATTTTCTACATTTCGAACAAGACACCCACCCCCTACTAACGTGTGACATTTCCCCAGATTAAGCCCAATATTCTCACATATAAAGCCTCCTGATGTTGTATTTGTGTTAAGAGTGTGATGTACAACATCATCTTTAAGGTTTGAAACACAAATGATGTCATATATTGGCTGATATATTGATATGTTTTTAAAAAAATGCACAAGTTGGAAATGCACATTTTTGGTGCACTCAAGAGACTCACCCACCCCCACATCACGTCTTGCAAATTTTTGGTCCCCCCCCCCCCCCCCAGGACCCCCCTCCCCCTGGAATAATTGCAAAATTATAAGATTATGTTACGGAACTTAATATAACAAGTTTTGATGCATTTCTTAATATAATTATAACACGTTTTGATGCGTTTCTTAATATTATTAATTCCTATAATACATTTGCTAATAATTTCGGGATTATTCATTGTAAAGCGCCGGTGATGCTCTTCCAAGAATAATTGCAAAATTATAAGATTATGTTGCAGAATTTTAATAAACCATAAATTTTGATGCGTTTCTTAATATAATTAATTCTTATAATACATTTGCTAATAATTTGGCTATTATTCATCGTAAAGCGACGGTGCGCCTCGATGAATACTTGCAAAATTATAAGATTATGTTGCAGAACTTAATATAACAAATTTTGTTGCATTTCTTATACAATTAATTCTTATTATACTTATGCTAATAATTTTGCAATTATTCACTGTAAGGTGCCGGTGGAGCTCTTCAATGAAAAATTGCAAAATTATAAGATTATGTTGTGGAACTTAATATACCGTACATATACTTTAAGAACTTTTACTATAATAATATAATTTTTATTGGTAATCCATTGAATAAACAGTAATTAAAATTTATTAGATGGCTGGATAGTTTATTTTGTTCTGACATTTCTGTTTTCAGAATTTCATACACATATATGAAATTTAATGCAAGGAGGTACATTAAGATCTATTACAATGGAGGTACATTAAGATATATTACAATAGGTAATATACAATAAATTATACAATAAAATTATTATATAAATAAAAAATGATTCAAAATGCAATACTTGAATACTTTCCCCCAGCGAACGAGTTTCGGACGTGTTGGGTATAATTGTAGAGGACGACTTGGGTAAAATTGCAGCGGACGATTTGGTTAGCAGACGAAATGGGTGTAATTCAAAAAAGTGATAATCATAGGTTGCTTTCAGTCCTGTTAGAAACCAAAACAAAGTAATAATGTGTTACTTTTTGGTGCATCTGTATTTCTGAACAGTGCTTCGTAGTTTCAAAAACTAAAAAATGGAAAATAATAACCCTTTTGGATATTTACCGCCATTGAAAATGGCATGTCATCTTTTTTCGGGAACTGGGGGAATCTTCAGCCTGGGGAGAACTAGGCCCAGGGAAGAATCATCCAAAAGAAAAGCAGTACACATCTGTTAGGATATTTTAGGTACGCTACGATATTCGTTTTAACTCCTGAAAATAATTCTTAAAAAAAATATTAATAGATTGTTCGATAGTAATTGAAAAAATATTAATATAATATATCGTCGAGCAATTATCTCTGCAGTAAATTCACATTCAATGTGTTCTGTAATAGGGCCTAATTAACGTCTCTCATCTGTTAGAATAATATCCAATCACTTCGGCTCCAAGTCATTTCGTCCTCTAGTCAATTCAACCTCAAAGTCATCTCTGTCCTAGTCACTTTGGTCCCTTGGTCATTCCGGCACCATTTTAAGTGTAGAGATCTATAAAGATCAGTGCATAGTTCATGTTTAGAAATAATGGGTAATTACCTTTATTAAGTAATGTTCAGTTATTTGTATTTACATAGTGTACAGAACAGTTATACATGACATTAAAAATTATCCATGTGTTCAATTTTACATACATTTAAGATGCTATCTGTATAAGTAAAAGAAATTATTTTACTTTGAAATTTTGCAAAGTACCGGAATATGCAGTCATTTATTCATATTGTTATGCACAATTCCTAGTCACCTTCCAGTTTGAGGTTCACAGGGTTTCTTTTTCTTTCTTTTTTTCTGAAACAACCACCAAACTGCGATTTTGATACTACCATAAATATGTCCACATTTTCTAAAACACAGAGCAGAATCCTTGTAGTTATGCGCAATTCCTAGTCCCCTTCCAGTTCACTGTCCACGGGGGTCTGATCCCAGTGCCCCACTTCCAAGGCGTACACTCAAACCAAATCACATTACTTACCCTCGCTTCCGGCTCTCATAGATTCATAAGCAAATAAAATTATTCAGGTCACAAGTGATTTCAAATCCCACCTAGTCCATGTGCATCTTCGACATGCTGAAACTTTTCTTTTATTTATTCATCATGAAAGAAAATCTACTAGACATATATCATGTATACCTGAATATCTAATTGAGAGATATATATGTTGAAAAAAAATTAAATAGAAAAATGTTAAAATTCAAACAATATTTGAAAATATTTAAAGAGGCCGAAATGACCTGGTATATTGGGGCTGAAGTGACCTGAGGCTGTAATGACTGGGGCCAAAATGACTTGGGGCCAAAGTGACTGGAATTCATGAGAATTGCATCCAAACTGTCCTCCAACAATTTGACCCAAACTGGATACTAATCTAACCCAAACCATCCTTTGGCAATTTGCCCCCAAACTGTTCTCCAGAATAGGGACACATGATTCTTATTGATTTATTTATTGGGGTTTAATGACACTTCGATAGCCAGGGTCACTTCATGTCGGACAGTTTTACAGGTGGGAAAAGCCAGAGAGAACCACAGAGCAATTACAAACATCTAACGTACAAACAGCACACACGCTGGGTTAGCATTGGTTGAAGACAAGTGTACGATTGACATGTAGTATGCCTTGGTATGCAATGGCACTACGTGGGCAGTGGGAATGAAGTGTATTGCCCAAGGAAACAAAGTGGTTGCCAAAGGTGGTATTTGATAGAGGACCCTTTGGCTTGCAGCCTTCACCTCTAAGTACTGAGCCCTTTAACCTTCAAAACTGTATAGTACCAGCTAAAACATTTTGTAGAATGACCACATGAAAATTTCACAAGTACATAGTTTCATTATTACTTTGTGATATTTGTTTTTGTTGTACAGTGGAACCCTGTTAATTGAAGAGCCACTTTGCCAATAACATTATTCAATTAGTAGGAGTATTCAATTAACAGGGATTGTGTCACTTTCCTGTATTCCAGAGATAAACTTAGCATTTATTCTATTATATTTTGTTTGACAGAGCTCCATGAGCTCTGTCAAACAAGATATAATAGATTAAATGCCTGTATTGAATGTACTGAGGCCAAATTGGTCTATAACCAAAGGAAAACTAGGAAGAGTCAGGGCAATTTCTCAACATGTTACAAGATTTTTTATTCAATTAACAGGAGATTACTCTATAACCTATATTCAATTACCAGGTCAAATTTGTATTGGAGGTAAATGGTTTTGTGTTGGGAAATTATATTCTATTAACAGGGATACAGTTAAAACTAGAAGTCCTAACATGAAATGCGCACAAATAGCATGTCGATTTGCACGTTAATCTATGCGTTATGACCATGGTAAGGCTATCATATTCTGTACATATGGCCTGTGCACAAGCAATGTTTCAGCCAATGGACCTCCGGGTAACCCGGAGGTCCATTGGCAGAAACATTGCCTGTGTTTACTATGAGTAATCAGGAGAACCTGCCATGCTTTGGATGCCATTCGATATGGCAATTGCGCGCAATTCCTACGCGCAATTAAGCTTAGATAAGCGCACAATTCGGGACAGGACTTCTAGTTTCAACTGTATACAATTAAGATTTATCCAATTAAGTGGGCACAACTGTATAACCCCCCCCCCCCTCCCCACACACACACCCCAATCAAAACCATCATTCAAAGGTCTTGGATTCAGAAAATTTGATTTCTTTATTTATTGGGTTTAACAACAATTTTTACAGCCAGGGCCACCCAACAGTTTTACTGGGGGAGGAACCCAGCCAGAACACCCAGAGAGAACTACCGAGCAACAATGACAAGCAACTGTCAGCTTCTCAACATTGTAACTCCAAGCAAGCAGGGTTAGCATTGGTTGAAGACAAGTGCACCATCGATGTGCAGTACACTTTATTTCAGTTGCCGCAATTGGGATTCGAGCTGAGAACCTCTCACAGCTTGTTTTGGGAAGGTTTTTTTTGTTCCAGCTTTATTAAGGTTTGTTTCATATCGCACTTGTAATTTTGTCATAATTAGTAATCATAAATCCTTAACATAAAACAATAGAAAAAATGCATAGAATATTTAAAAAAAAAAATTCTGTGAGGATTTGACCACAAGAGGTGATGACATTCGACCACGACTGAGACCGAATATTCTAAGAAAAAGTATGAGGGCTGAATCTTCCTGTGACTGAATATTCATGAACCCCTTTTTTCAAACTAAATTGCCCATTACTTATAAAGCACCATAACTAAGGCAAAAACAATACTAGGAAATTTCCAAGTCTGAAATTCTATAAATTCCAAATAATTTACACAAATTATATAGCAAAATGAAGGATGTGGTGTATAGTATGTGTGCATCTCACACACTGGCACACAGTCGCCATCAGACATCAGCGGATCCAGAAAGTGTGCTATCGGTACCATATTTGTACCATAATTGATAATAATAAAATAATATTTCATAAGAACAACAAACACAGGAATTCAAAATGCAGCCTCAAGGCAGCATGGTGGTGAATGCCAATGCTGTCCCATTGTCCTTGAAAGGGGGAGTCCTTTACAAAATAGGTTTTTGTTTTGTGATACTCTGGATACTCCCCATTTTTAGCTCAGCTTTGACAAAGTCATATTTAAGGTTGTGTCATAGCCCATTGTCCGTCTGTTTGGGAACAACAATTCAATACGACTCGGGCTTCCGTCTGTTTGGGAACAACAATTCAATACGACTTGGGCTAGAGGTTGTATTTATGAACCGATCTTTACCAAACTTCTTGGGTACCTTTGTTATCACCGTGGGACGAGAACGAGTGTTTTTGGGTGCGGTCCAAAATGCAAGATGGCCTCCAGCAGCCATTTTGTGCAGAAATTAGTGCAATCAGTGTTTTGTACAGAACTTCTGTATGAAAGTTCTGATTTGAACAAATTTTTGTATGAATGTTTAGTAACATGGAGTACATCACATATAATACAGGTTTTTTTCTCGTGCTGAAATTATGCAAATTAGATGAACTTTAATTTATTCAGTGCTACTTACATGTATACCCATTAAGTGCACATGCCAATGCGGCTCGGGCTAGGCTGTATTTATGAACTGATCTTCATGAAACTTCTTGGGTAGCTTTGCTATCACCTTGGGATGAGAATGAGTGTTTTTGGGTGGGGTCCAAAATTCAATATGGCTACCCGTGGCCATTTTGTACCGAAATTAAGTACAATCAGTTTTTTGTACAGAACTTCTATACAACTTGGGCTAGAGGCCGTAATTATGAATCGATCTTTACAAAATTTCTTGGGGTACCTTTGTTATCACCATGGGGTTAGAATGAGTGTTTTGGGGGGAGTCCAAAATTCTAGATGGCCGCCGGCAGCTATTTTGTACTGAAAATGAAATTACTGCAATCAGTTTTTTGTACAGAACTTCTGTATGAAAGTTCTGATTTGAATAAATTTGTGTATGATTGTTTAGTAACATGGAATACATCACATAAAATACAGGTTTTTTTCTTGTACAGAAATTATGCAAATTAGACAAACTTTGATTTATTCAGTACTACTTATACACAGTAAGTACACATGTCAATACGGTTCGGGCTAGGGGCTGTATTTATGAACCGATCTTCACCAAGCTTCTTGGGTACCTTTGTTATCACCTAGGGACGAGAATGAGTGTTTTGGGGTGCGATCCAAAATTCAAGATGGCTGCCAGAGGCCATTTTGTACCAAAATTAGATACTATCAGTTTTTTGTACACAACTTCCATACGGCTTAGGCTAGAGGCTAGAGCCCGTATTTATGATCCAATCTTTACGAAATGTCTTGGGTACCTTTGTTATCACCGTGGGATGAGAGCGAGTGTTTTTGGGTGCAGTTCGAAATTCAAGATGGCCACTAGCAGCCATTTTGTACCAAAATTAGTGCAATCAGTTTTTTGTACAGAACTTCTGTATGAAAGTTCTGAT
This sequence comes from Pictodentalium vernedei, assembly GCA_031216915.1. NCBI lineage: Eukaryota > Metazoa > Mollusca > Scaphopoda > Dentaliida > Dentaliidae > Pictodentalium > Pictodentalium vernedei. Next base: position 61,645,561 of record CM062292.1, on the reverse strand, counting down.
TTGAATAAATATTTGTATGAATGTTTAGTAACATGGAATACATCACAAAAAATACTGTATAATACAGGTTTTTTTCTCTTGCAGAAATTATGCAAATTAGATGCCCTTTGATTTATTCAGTGCTTCTTATACACTGTAAGTGCACATGTCAATACGCTAAGGCTGGAGGCTGTATTTATGAACCGATCTTCATGAAACTTCTTGGGTACCTTTGTTATCACCTTGGGATGAGAACAAGTGTTTTTGGGTGCGGCCCGAAATTAAAGATGGCTGCCGGCTTTCACACTGTTGCTTACTGAGGTGAAGTCACTTTACCATTACCAAGCTACCTACTAAATACCAAAGGGAAGATTTTTCAGTGCACTCTTATTACTTCAGTGCCCATAATTCTCAAATATGGCATTAAAACCAATCACATACTTATACTGCTTAAATCTATTCACATAATCAGAATACACCATCAGGGGTGCATTAACTCAGTAGGTAGAGGTGCAGACTGCAAGCCGAGAGATCCTCGGTTCGAATCCACCTGCGGCAACAGCTTTGTGTCCTTGGGCAAGACACTTCACACCCCACTACCCATGTGGGGGCAAGGTATGCTGTGTACTAAGGCATACTGCATGTTCTTGGTGCACCTGTCTTCGAACAAGGCTAACCCAGCTTGTGTAGTATGTTGGGGAGCTCACAGTTGCTTGCCATTGCTCAGTGGTTCTCCTGGGGTACTCTAGTTTCCTCCATCCATAAAACTGCCATGGTTACAATAAGCTGTTGTGCAGATAAATGTGACCTTAAACACCAATAAATAAATAATAAAAAGAACACACCACCTCATACCCGTTTAGACTCTCCAGTTTTCATTCACCTTGGTATCCCTCGGTTTGCCTTGGTGTTTAGTATGCCCACCAGAAAAGGAGTGATTTCTTTTTCTAAAAGAGCAAAACAAGAAACAGTAATTTCTAACAGGTAGTAACGAAATAATTTTCATGAAGTGCATAATTTTATCTTAGTTAATAGCTGAAAAAACGCAGGGTGATATTTGCAAATCTTATTTTATTACTGGCACCAGGTACTGGTAATGAAAATTGCTGTTTGTCATCAATACTTGATCAAGTTTCTGACAAAGCACATTATACTATTCCAGTATGTTAGCGACTGGACATAAGCACACAATTTGATGTTGGTTTACCACTATATACTGGTGCTTAGCCAGGAAATCTAAGTTACATGTAGGGGCAAGAGTAATATCTAGTGGGAGTGGGGCCGGGTAATAAAGAATATGATGCACAGAATCACCTGAGCCACATAGCAGTGAGATAGGGGTGAGGACAAGAGGGTGTGTGACCCTCTCATCAGTGGAGGGGTCAGGTGCACCTCTCTCCCCCCTCCCCCAAAAAAAATTGAAATTCAAGACAGTAAAACACAATTACCTTGACTCTGTGTCCATAATAAGTTGCGAACAAGCATAAATATCTAGATATTAAAATGTCTTTTGGGATGTTCATTATATGGGTTAACAGGAGAGAGGGGTGGGGGCATGAATGCAATTGGGGACCGAATATTCTCAGAAAAAGTATGAGGGCTGAATCTTCCTGTGACTGAATATTCATGAACCCCTTTTTTTCAAACTAAATTGCCCATTACTTATAAAGCACCATAACTAAGGCAAAAACAATACTATGAAATTTACAAGTCTGAAATTCTATAAATTCCAAATAAATTTACACAAATTATATAGCAAAATGAAGGATGTGGTGTATAGAACCCCAAAAGTATGTGTGCACCTCACGCACTGACACACAGTCGACATCAGACATCAGCGGTTCCTGAAAGTGTGCTATCGGTACCATATTTGTACCATAATTGATAATAATAAAATAATATTTCATTAGAACAACAAACACAGGGATTCAAAATGCAGCCTCAAGGCAGCATGGTGGTGAATGCCAACACTGCCTCATTGTCCTTGAAAGGAGGAGTCCTTTACAAATAGGTTTTTGTTTTGTGATACTCTGGATACTCTCCATTTTTAGCTCAACTTTGACAAAGTCAAATTTAAGGTTATGTCATGGCCCATTGTCCGTCTGTTCGGGAACAGCAATTCAATATGGCTCGGGCTAGAGGCTGTATTTATGAACCGATCTTTACGAAACTTCTTGAGTACCTTTGTTATCACGTGGGACGCGAACGAGTGTTTTTGGGTGTGGTCCAAAATTCAAGATGGCCTCCAGCAGCCATTTTGTACAGAAATTAGTGCAATCAGCGTTTTTGTACAGAACTTCTGTATGAAAGGTCTGATTTGAATAAATTTTTGTATGAATGTTTAGTAACATGGAGTACATCACATATAATACAGGTTTTTTTCTCGTTGTGAAATTATGCAAATTAGATGAACTTTAATTTATTCACTGCTACTTACATGTATACCCAGTAAGTGCACATGTCAATACGGCTCAGGCTAGGCTGTACATTATTTATGAACTGATCTTCATGAAACTTCTTGGGTACCTTTGTTATCACCTTGGGATGAGAATGAGTGTTTTTGGGTGCAGTCCAAAATTCAAGACAGCTACCCGTGGCCATTTTGTACTGAAATTAGGTACAATCAGTTTTTTGTACAGAACTTCTATACAACTTGGGCTAGAGGCCATATTTATGAACCGATCTTTACAAAATTTCTTGGGTACCTTTGTTATCACCATGATGTTAGAATGAGTGTTTTTGGGGGGAGTCCAAAATTCTAGATGGCCGCCGGCAGCTATTTTGTACTGAAATTACTGCAATCAGTTTTTTGTACGGAACTTCTGTATGAAAGTTCTGATTTGAATAAATTTCTGTATGATTGTTTAGTAACATGGAATACATCACATAAAATACAGGTTTTTTCTTGTACAGAAATTATGCAAATTAGATGAACTTTGATTTATTCAGTGCTACTTATAATCAGTAAGTACACATGTCAATACGGATTGGGTTAGGGGCTGTATTTATGAACGGATCTTCACCAAGCTTTTTTGCATACCTTTGTTATCACCTAGGGACGAGAACGAGTGTTTTGGGGTGCGATCCAAAATTCAAGATGGCTGCCAGTGGCCATTTTGTACCAAAATTAGGTCCAATCAGTTTTTTGTACACAACTTCTATATGGCTCAGGCTAGTGGCCGTATTTATGAACCGATCTTTACGAAACGTCTTGGGTACTTTTGTTATCACCGTGGGATGAGAGCGAGTGTTTTTGGGTGCAGTTCGAAATTCAAGATGGCCACTAGCAGCCAATTTGTACTAAAATTAGTGCGATCAGTTTTTTGTACAGAACTTCTGTCTGAAAGTTCTGATTTGAATTAATTTTTGTATGAATGTTTAGTAACATGGAATACAGTTAAAACTAAAAGTCCTGTCCTGAAATTCGCACAAATAGCACGTCGATATGCGTGTTAATCTACGCGATATGACCATAGTAAGGCAATCAAATTCTGTAAATATGGCCTGTGCACAAGCAATGTTTCAGCCAATGGACCTCCGGGTAACCCGGAGTTCCATTGGCAGAAACATTGCCCGTGTTTGCTAAAGTAACCAGGAGAACCTGCCGTGCTTTGGATGCCATTCGATATGACAATTGCGTGCAATTCATACGTGCAATTAAGCCTAGATAAGCACACAGTTCGTGACAGGAATTCTAGTTTTAACTGTACATCACAAAAAATACTGTATAATACAGGTTTTTTCTCTTGCAGAAATTATGCAAATTAGATGACCTTTAATTTATCAGTGCTACTTATACACTGTAAGTGCACATGTCAATACGCTAAGTCTGGAGGCTGTATTTATGAACCGATCTTCATGAAACTTCTTGGGTACCTTTGTTATCACCTTGGGATGAGAACGAGTGTTTTTTGGGTGTGGCGGCCCGATATTAAAGATGGCTGCCAGCTTTCACACTGTTGCTTACTGAGGTGAAGTCACTTTACCATTACCAAGCTACCTACTAAATACCAAATGGAAAATTTTTCAGTGCACTCTTATTACTTCAGCACCCATAATTCTCAAATATGGCATTAAAACCAATCACATACTAGTACTGCTTAAATTTATTTACATAATCAGAATACACCATCAAGGGGGCATTAGCTCAGTAGGTAGAGGTGCAGACTGCAAGCTGAGAGATCCTCGGTTCGAATCCCACCTGCAGCAACAGCTTTGTGTCCTTGGGCAAGACCCTTCACCACCACTACCCATGTGGTGGCAAGGTATGCTGTGTACTAAGGCATACTGCATGTTCTTGGTGCACCTGTCTTCAAACAAGGCTAACCATGCTTGTGTAGTAGGTTGGGGAGCTCACAGTTGCTTGCCATTGCTCAGTGGTTCTCCTGGGTACTCTAGTTTCCTCAATCCATAAAACTGCCATGGTCACAATAAGCTGTTGTGCAGATAAATGTGACCTTAAACACCAATAAATAAATAATAAAAAGAACACACCACCTCATACCCGTTTCTCTCCTGTTTTCCTTCACCTTGGTAGCCCTCTGTTGCCTCGGTGTTTAGTATGCCCGCCAGAAAAGGAGTGATTTCTTTTTCTAAAAGAGCAAAACAAGAAACGGTAATTTTTAACAGGTAGTTACGAAATAATTTTCATGAAGCCCGCAATTTTATGTTAGTTAATAGCTGAAAAAAATGCAGGGTGATATTTGCAAATCTTATTTTATTACTGGCACCAGGTACTGGTAATGAAAATTGTTGTTTGTCATCAATACTTGATCAAGTTTCTGACAAAGCTCATTATACTATTCCAATATGTTAGCTACTGTACATAAGCACACAATTTGATGTTAGTTTACCATTATACTTGTGCTAAGCCAGGATATCTAAGTTACATGTAGGGGCAAGAGTAATACATGTATCTAGTGGGAGTCATAAAGAATATGATGCACAGAATCACCTGAGCCACATAGCAGTGAGATATGGGTGAGGACAAGAGGGTGTGTGACCCTCTCATAAGTGGAGGGGTCTGGTGCACCCCCCCCCAAAAAAAAAAAAAAAAAAAAAAAAAAAAAAACAACAAAATTTGAAATTCAAGACAGTAAAACACAATTACCTTGACTCTGTGCTGCTGTGTACTGGTCACTTTCTGTGGGTGGGCAATATTTCTGCGGATGCAATGATATTAGTTTTCAAACATTGTTTACAGCAATAATCGTCAAAAATTTAATTAATGAACCACAGGATACAATTCGGTGCTTCATTAATTAAAATTTTATTGATGATGATTTTCTATTACCTGGAAAAAACATGCATGGACATCATGCACTGCCCATGCAAGGATTATGACCAGCAACTGTACTGTATGTCTGTGTCACTGCTATAAGCAGGGACTAATCTAAATGGGTGGGTGTGTTTACAAATATTCATATTTTTTAACCCCTGATAACAAAGTAATATAAGTTTATAAACAACCACACAATTGACTTTTAATTACAATACTCCTAATTCCTATTAAACATATATGAATGTTTATTAATTTTGTGGAATTTTTACACTGTGTATGAAGCTTATTTGGGCCTGTATGTTTGTTAAAATTACCCTTCCACTACGGAGGACTTTTTGAAATCAGTCTACACTGGATTGTGTGGTATTCCTTTGTGTAAGACAGTGTATTCATTGTAATAATATTCATGCATAAGTTCATGTTCTCGGTTTGTTTTAGGCCTCATAATCTACAGAATAGCTTGGATGGAGGTGTATTCCATCACTTGAGTGCAAGAAGGCTTTGCAATGCTACATGTATAGCATAAACCTTGTTGCACTCCAGGGACAAATTTATCAGTTTTAATAACATGGGTAAAATATCGGACATGAACCGTTTAATTTTTTTTTTTTTTAGCTCACTTCGCAAAGTCAAGCAGGGCTTATCTAATCACTCTCCATCCATTGTCCATCCATCTGTCATCCATCAACACCATGTTTTGGTCAATTCAAGTTAAAGTTTGTGTGAGTAATGGTACCAAATGGGTATTACATTTTTGTTTAACTCAACATGCCCAGCCCCATTGGGAGGGGGTGGGTTAAAATGCTCCCAAAATATTTTTAAAATCTTATGAACCAGTGGGTACAGTGACTTTATATTCGTTATGGAACTACTTTTTGAGGTGTAGAATCACGCTTGTTCAAACATACTTTGTGAAGCAATATTTGGCTTTGTAATGGCAGTGGTTAGATTTTTGGTACCACCCAAAATTTATATTTTCCGAACCGATGGTCCAATTTGAATGAAATTCAGTATCGTGGTAATATTGAGTCATAAGTACTTACCTCATGCAAAAGAAACCCTGCATCCCCATGGGAAGCCCAGGAGCCAAAAATAGAAATGTTTTCAAACTCCCATGTTTCCCAAACCACTTGGAACAGAGAACTGTTATGTGGTATGAAGCATCCTTAGAACCAGTAGAATTGAATGGTAAAAAAAAATGCCCTCTGTTGTTGTTAGAGAGTTCTTCAGAGGGCATCAGAATAATGTTGGTGGAGCATTTTTGCAAACATTTTAGAAAATCTTTTCTCAAGAACCAATGTTCAGAATCTTTTGATATTTGGTATACAGCATCCATAGAGGGGTCAGATACAAGTTTGTTAAAATGAAGCCCATTCGTTCATATTTGGACTCAATGCAGGAGCCCAAATTTTATGGGGAATTTTCTTTAAAAATCTTCTTCAGAACCACGAGTCAGAATTTTTTAATGTTTGGTACCCTCATTGTTATGATGGTCAGATTGAAGATTGTTCAAACCAAGTCCCTATGTTAATATTTGGGCTTCCTTTGGTAGCCCAAATTTAACTTAGGGCTGTATGGGGAAGTTTTTTTTTAAAAATCTTCTTCTTCAGATCCACCAGTTAATGCTTTCGTATTTGGTATACAACATCTCTAAGGGGGGAGGGGTGGGAGTGGGGGTGAGATTCAAGTTTGTTCAAATCGGGTCTGTAGGTTAAAGTTTGGGCTCACTATGGTAGCCCAAATTTTAACTTTGTGCAATATGAGGAAATTTCTTTAAAATTTTGTTCTTCAGATCCACCAGTCAGAATGCTTTCATATTTGGTATACAGCATCTCTAAGGAGATCAGATTCAACTTTGTTCAAATCGAGTGCCTGGGTTGATATTTGAGCTCCCTATGGGAGCCGGAATTGGCCAAGTAGCTGAAGAATTAGACATTTTTTATTCAGTACCCTCAAGAGGTGAAGAGTAATCTACTAGGTTGTATCAAGGTGCTTGAGAGGGGAGCTCCACATTTTACATCATAATCAACTAAAGGAAAAGCATGATGCTTGGACTGTTTTTGTCACTCCTGAGGGCCTCAAAGATTTGCAGTGTATCCTATGGAGATGGATTGCTTAATGTAGATTCATTCTTGGACTCTTATATCGTGTTCTGTTCTCTGTTTATATCGTGTTCTGTTCAAGGTGAGCGCTTCAGGCCCTGTGGGGCCTCTTGTTTATTTAGTTATTGGGTTTTAACAACACTTTCGAAAGCCAGCAGCTACAAGTTTCTTCTCTCCTTGAACCAAGCATCTCGCCCAACTGCAGCACTCATGGTCCACTGAGTTTTTAGCTCACCTGACTTTCAGTCAGGGTGAGGTGTAGTGATCACTTGCCGTCTGTCGTCCGTCGTCCGTGAACATGGTGTTTGCGTCTTCTCCTCCAAAACTGCTGAACTGATTAATCATTTAAGTGAAATGTGAGATGCTTGTTTGCTATGACATTGCATTTTGATTTTGCTTAAATCAAGTTGCCCTGCCCCCAGTAGGGCCATGCCCCAAAATTTTGCCTAAATCTTAAAAAAATCTTCTCGTGAACCAGGAGTAGCAGAGATTCGATATGTGGTGTGCTGCTTCCTTTTGAGGTGTAGACTCAGTTTTGTTCAAGAGAAGTTTGTGGGTCTTTATTTGCCTTCATTATTGGAGGACATGTATTTTTGCCCCGCCCAAAACTTCTGTTTTTCGAACCAAGAGGCTGATTTGAACCAAATTTAATTTTTGGTTTTATTTGATCATAAGTAATTAATTTATGCCCCAAAATATTTTCCCATCCCCCCATGGGAACTGCAGTAGCTAAAAATAGAACAAAATTCAAAACGCACATATCTCCAAAACTACATGGCACTGAGAATTCTTATTTGGTGTGAAGCTTCCTTGGGACCAACAGAATGGAATGGTCTAAGCAAATTTCTGTCAGGTCAATCATGGGGTACTTTTTCGTGACTTTGAAAAAATGCTTAGTCAGCATTCTGTAACACTGTGGGTAATGAAGAAAGCATTTAAGACTCTTCTTCACCCAATTCACTCCTCCAAAACCTTTCAGATTTCACATATACCATCTTTGCAAGATTTTTTTACACGTTTATTGAAATCAAATCCCTGGGTCCATATTTGGCCTCTATGGGAGTCCAAATGTTGAAATTAGTGCAGTATGAGGAATATTCTTTAAAAATCTTTTTCTTCAGAACCACCAATCAGAATCTTTTGATATTTGCTATGCACGCACCATCATTAGGCGGGTGAGATTTAAGTTTCTTCAAGCCAAGCCTATATTTTGGCTCACCAGGGTTTTGCAAATTGCGAGAATGGTGATTTCATTCCTCTGATGTTCTTGCAAATGCTTGTTAAGAAGATCCATATTTACCATTCCCCCAAAAATATAAGCATTTTTTCATCAGATAAAATTTAATAAAATTAAATTAATTTTAGAGCTGAAACAATTAAAGGGTTTTCGTGATTGATTAATCGCATGGGTTAACCTTGGTTAACCGATTAATCACTTGCCCCAATAGGTAGCTAAATAATTGCTGTACCGTTGACCATTTATATAATTAAAACTTTACTCAGCATAATGGACAAAACCAAGCAGCGCCATATACAAACATGTCCATTCCAATTTTATTATATTTTCAATTTTTGTCTCAAAACATAGCTTATGACCCCTCATTGGAACAAGCTCATTGAGCTTATTCCAATAGGGGGGGGGGGGCATAAGCTATGTTTTTGAGACAAACATTGAAAATCTTTAGAATTTCTTGTGCAAGTATCGTCTGCTACCTGCATTTGGTGAAGGGTTGAGAATGACCGTTTTCAGCTACTGATACAGTATAATGATCATGCAAGTGAACAAGTATTTGGCACGTAACTGGCATGCATTTCTCTGTCTCATGCAATTGATTTGAGCCAGTGTGACAATGTTTGCCTGTTTTGGAGCAAGTTTTTTCCGTAGTTAACCCATACAGGGTATTTTTTGTTTTTAAAAATTTGATTAACAGTTTCCATCTTGGTTTCAAAAAGTGATGATAAATAGTGAATATAAGCTTACCCAATATGAAAGAAAAATTGTTAGCAATTGGACATTTTTGTATAGCATTTTGCGATGTGAATCCAGCCATCAAATACCCTGCCATATAGTACCGTACTTCAAAAGTAACGGTTAACCGATCAATTACTTTTTTTATCAATCAAGATATTGATCATTGGTTAGTCGATTAATCGGTGTGAGCCAGTGTGAGATTCAAGTTTGTTTACGCCAAGTCCCTGGGTTCATATTTGGGCTCACTGTGGGAGATTCAAGTTTGTTTACGCCAAGTCCCTGGGTTCATATTTGGGCTCACTGTGGGAGCCTGAATTATAACTTAGTTCAAAATGAGGAATATTCTTCAAAAGTATTCTTCACATTCAGCAGTCAGAATGTTTTTATATATACAGTATCCTTAGGGAGGTGAGATATAAGTTTGTTAAAGCCAAGTCCCTGGGTTCATATTTGGTCTTCCTGTAGGAGCCCGAATTGTACCAAAATTTCTATTTTCCAAATTGAGAGGCTGATTTGAAGCAAATTTGATATGATGGGCTTATTGGGTCGTAAGTACCTAATTTATGCCAAAACATTTTCCTGTGGCCCTATGGGAATTGCAGGATCTAAATATAGAAAAAATTTAAAACGCCCATATCTTCAAAACTACATGGCACTGAGAATTTTTATTTTGTGTGACGCTTCCTTACAAACAGCCGAAAAGAATGGTAAAAAAAAAAAATTGCCATCAGTTTTATCATAGGGAAGTTTTCCAGGACTTTTGCGGAGTCATCATTTTAGTAATGGGAAAAACATTAAAGAATCTTCTTCTCCCATACCACTGCTCCAAAGGCTTTCATATTTTGCATATAACATCTTTGGAAGATTTATTCACAGGTTTGTTGAAATCAAATCCCTGGGTCCATATTTGGGCTCTCTATGATTAGATTAGTGCAATATGAGGAATATTTTTTAAAAATCTTCTTCTGATCCACTCTTCAGAATATTTTGATATTTGGGATGCTGCATCCTTAGAGGGGTGAGATTCAAGTTTGTTTGAGCCAAGTCCCCGGGTTCATATTTGGGCTCCCTGTGGGAGTCCAAATTACAACTTAGTTCAATAAGAGGAATATTCTTTAAAATCCAGTGGTCAGAATCTTTGGATATTAGTATATAGAAGCATCCTTAGGGATGTGAGATTCAAATTTGTTCAAGCCAAGTCCTTGGGATCATATTTGGGCTCTCTGTGGGAGCCTGAATTATAACTTAGTTCAATATGAGGAATATTCTTTAAAAATCCTTTTTTTTTGAGATCCACCGGTCAGAATCTTTGGATATTTTGTATAAGCTTTTCTTATGAGGGGCAGATGCAACTAAATGTTCAAATAAATTCCCTGGGTTGATATTTAGGCTACCATGTCAGGTGAATGCCATCAGGCCCTCTGGGGGCTCTTGTTTGTTTTCTGTTTGACAACATTGCCCTGGCTCTTCTAGGCTCTGGGCTGGCAAGTATTGAGTATTTTATCAAAAAAGTGGTACTCAAGTACTACGAGTACTGAGTACTTTGGACCCAGCCTATCACAAGTATATTAAACATCAAAGAGTATATTATATACTTGAAACAAATACAGTACAGTGGCAGTGTACTGCTCACTTTCCATGGATGGGCAATATTTCCACGGATACAAATTCATACAATAATATTTGATGCCAAACACTAACTATAGGTATAATCATCAAAAATTTAAATAATGAAGCACCAGGTACAAACCGATGCTTCATCAATTAAAATATTGTAGATGATGATTTTTATTGACTGGTAAATGCATGAGTGGACATCACTGCCCACGCGTGTATTACAACCCGTCCACGGCGACTGTACTGTAACTTGTCCTGTTTGTGAACATATTTTCTACAATTTCACTCCTTTTGACAGAATGCATGCCTGTGGGGATTAAAACCAAAATAGTGAAAGTGCACTTGTGGATATTTGCAGCACAAGCACAGCACTAATGAATCAATATTTGATGATTTTAGGAATTTTAACAGTGTCATGAGACACCACAGTAGCAGGTACTGGTCATTCTGTTGGAAAAAATCATTGTTTTATGACTCGAGGTGCCTTAACTGAGAAAACTTAGGCTTTTTCTTACAAAGATTACAGAATATCAAACACAATGTGAAATGTGTTCAGAAGCAAGAATGTGATTAAAAAATAATGGGAAATTCATGTCACCATCAATTTATTTATAAATTAATAAAGTTTTTTAGTTCACCTGAGCAATGCTCAGTGGGAGCTTTACTGATCACATTCTGTCCGCCGTCCGTCCGGCGTTAACTTTACATTATTCAAATGTTGCGTAAATGTTTATTACCTAATGCCAATTCAGATTTGTTCAAATGAAGTTGCCCCCTTCTCCTGGGTGGTGCTATGCCCCCAAGGGGCACCAAAATCTTCTCATCAACCAGCATTAGCAGAGACTTGATATATGGTATGCAGCTTCCTTTTAAGGTGTAGACTTGGATTTCTTTAAGCGAAGTTTGATGGGCTATATTTGGCATCGTTATGGGAGGGGCAAAATTTTTGGCCCCGCCCAAAATTTCTATTTTCCGAACCGAGAGGCTGATTTGAATCAAATTTTATGTGAGGGCTTATTGGGTCATAAGTACCTAATTTATGCCCAATTTTCTTTTTCTGTAGCCCCATGGAAACCACAGGAGCTAAAAATCGAAAAAAGTAAAACGCCATATCTCCAAAACTCCACGGCACTGAGAATTTTCATTTGGTGTGAAGCTTCCTTATGACCAACAGAAATGATTGGTTCAAAAAATTGCCATCGGTTTTATCATAGGGTAGAGTTTTGGGACTTTGAAAACACTTTTTAACACTGTAGGCAATGGGAAAAACATTAAAAAATCCTCTTCTCTAGATCCAGCAGGCAGAATCTTTCGATATATGGTATGCAACATTGTAGGGTGGATCTGATTCGAGTTTGTTCAAATCCGCCCCCCCCCCCCCCCCGGGTTTATATTTGGGCTCAGTATAGGAGCCCGAATTCAAACTTAGTGCATTTCAGGCAAATTTCTTAAAAAATCTTCTTCACCAGATTCAGCTGGCAGAATCTTCTGATATTTGGTATGCAACATTGTGGGGTGGATCTGATTCAAGTTTGTTCAAATCGGCCCCCTGGATTCATATTTGGGCTCAGTATAGGAGCCCAAATTTGAACTTAGTGCATTTCAGGCAAATTTCTTTGAAAATCTTCTTCTCAAGATCCAGCAGCAGAATCTTTTGATATTGGGTATGCAGCATGCTTAGGGGGTGAGATTCAAGCTGTTCAAGCCAAGTCCCTGGGTTCACATTTGGGCTCACTGTGGTAACCCGAATTATAACTTAGTTCAAAATGAGGAATTTTCTTTAAAAATCTTCTTCAGATCCAGCAGTCGGAAAGTTTCGATATTTGGTATGCAGCATCCTTGGGGGGGGGGGGGGGGGGGGGATTCAAGTTTGTTCAAGCTCTGTCCCTAGGTCCATATTTCGGCTCACTGTGGGAGCCCGAATGATAACTTACATGTAGTTCAAAATGAGGAATTTTCTTTAAAAATCTTCTTCTTCAGATCCAGCAGTCAGAATGTTTTAATATTTGGTATGCAGCATTCTTAGGGGGGTGAGATTCAAGTTTGTTCAAGCCATGCCCCTAGGTCCATATTTGGACTCACTGTGGGAGCTTGAATTGTAACTTAGTTCGAAATGAGGAATTGTCTTAAAAAATCTTCTTCAGATCCAGCAGATGAATGCTTTTGATATTTTTTATACAGCATCCTTAGGAGGCAAGATTCAAGTTTGTTCAAGTCATGTCCCTAGGTCCATGTTTGGGTTCACTGTGGGAGCTCGAATTGTAACTTAGTTCAAAATGAGGAATTTTCTTTAAAAATCTTCTTCTTCAGATCCAGCAGTTGGAATGTTTTGATATTTGGTGTGCGGCATCCTTAGGGGGGTGAGATTCAAGTTTGTTAAAGCCATGTCCCTAGATCCATATTTGGGCTCACTGTGGGAGCTTGAATTGTAACTTAGTTCGAAATGAGGAATTTTTTAAAAAAATCTTCTTCAGGTCCAGCAGATGAATGCTTTTGATATTTTTTATGCAGCATCCTTAGGAGGCTAGATTCAAGTTTGTTCAAGCCATGCCCCTAGGTCCATGTTTGGGCTCACTGTGGGAGCTCAAATTGTAACTTAGTTCAAAATGAGGAATTTTCTTTAAAAATTGTCTTCTTCAGATCCAGCAGTTGAAATGTTTTGATATTTGGTGTGCGGCATCCTTGGGGGGGGGGGGGGGGGGGGGGAAGATTCAAGTTTGTTAAAGCCAAGTCCCTGGGTTCATATATGGGCTCCCTGTGGGAGCCCAAATTATAACTCGGTTCAATATGAGGAATATTCTTTAAAAATCATTTTTTTAGATCCGCTTTCAGAATCTTTGGATATTTGGTATAAGCTTTTCTTTGGAGGAGTAGATGCAACTTGTTGAAATCAATTCTCTGGGTTGATATTTAGGTTACCATGTACAGGTGGGCGCCCTCAGGCCCCCTGGGGTCTCTTGTTTTAGGAAAAAATGCATACTGAGAGCTTGGGAGGGGGGGGGGGTGGGCTATAATTGACCTCATCACTAGGTAAAAGAATATTTGACATCATTTATTGAGATAAAATGGCACTTTCTATTGATATTGGTGGATTATATAGCCTCAGCCAGGGCTTATAAGAATCTGAGAATCGATTCCCGTAGAGATCCGTGCAACAAAACCAGTGAGAAACCATGTAGCTTCTCGTAACATTGCTGCTAGGATTCACATGAAAAGAACTGAGTCAGTTTAACCCTTTACCTAACACAAAGGCAGCAAATTACCCAATACAACACTAACATGACCTGAAATATTGTGACACTGGCAATAAAATTTGTACAAATATGGCTATCATTGGAACCGGCTCTCATCAGCCGGTTCTAGTAACATCCATAATTATTACGCTTGATGAATATTGTTTATTTTTAGCTCACCTGACTGTAAGTCAGGGGGCGCTTAAATGATGACTTTCTGTCTGTCCACCATCAGTCCATCCTGTCCGGCGTGAACTTTACATTACTAACCTCTCCTCATAAACAACTGAGCCGAATTGAACCAAATTTGATATTCATGTTCCTTATCATATATGAATTCCAGTTTGTTCAAATAATGTTGCCACACCCACAGGGGGCCCCAAGCATTTCTCTGATAGCATGCATAAATTGTTTTCCAAAATTGAAAAAAATCTTCTCCAGAACCATGTATAAGAATCTTTTGATACTTGGTATACAGCATCTCCAGGGGTGGGAGGGATAGGTTCAGGTTTGTTCAAATCAAGTCCCTGAGTTGATATTTGGGCTCCCTATGGGCACCCAAATATCAACAGTGCAACATGAGGAAATTTCTTTGAAAACCTCCTTCAGATCCACCAGTCAGAATGCTTTCATATTTGGAATGCAACATTTCTAGTCGGGTGGGGGGGAGGGTAGATTGAAGTTTGTTTGAATCGGGTCTCTGGGTTAATATTTGGTCTATCTATTGAAGCCCAAAGTTTAACTCAGTGCAGTATGAGGAAATTTCTTTAAAACTCGTTTTTTTTCAGATCCATCAGTCAGAATCCTTTCGTATTTGGCTTACAGCATCTCTAAGGGCGTCAAATTCATGTTTGTTCAAGCCAAATCTATGGGTTAATATATGGGCTCATTATGGGAGTGCAAATTAACTCAAAGCAACATGAGAAAATTTCTTTAAAAATCTTTTTCTTCAGACCCACTAGTTTAATATTTGGTGTACAACATCTCTGGGGAGGTCAGATGTAAATTTGTTCCAGTTTGGTTCCTTCCAGTCGGAACCCTTTCATATTTGGTATCGCAGGAAGTGGGGGGGGGGGGGGGGGGGCAGATTTGAGTTTGTTCATTTCAGGTCTGTGGCTTAATATCTGGGCAGGGGTGGGTTAGGTTCGAGGTTGTTCATAAATGTTCAAATCCATTCCTTAGAGCTTTTCCATAAAATTTGCCTTTCAAAGTGCAGTGACACACAACAACCCTTGGAAGTTTGGCACTACTTGTCTACAGCTGTCAGAATTGGAAGCAATCAGGAAGACCTATGCTAATAATCATCTAACATGGACAATAGAATTATGAATAATTTCATAACATTAATCCTATGTAGTGTCCATGAACCTTGACTAACTGAATCTGATCCAAAATACTTCTCTGAACCACTTCGTCAGGTGAGCGATTAAGGGCCCAGGGGGGGGGGGGGGGGGGGTAAAAATCAGTAGTTGGTGTTGTAAAAATTAAAAAAGCTGTATTGGGTAAAGGGTTAACATGTATTATCAGTATGCAACATGGGTTCAATCATACTGACCTAATAGGATCCTGGCCCATAGCAGGTCTGAATTCTCGGAACGATTTCCGCAAGAATCCAAATGGATTCTCCCAAATTTAGAGGAACTATAAGCCCTGCACAACCCCAATTTTGAAACAAAATTGACATATTGTTTCATGGTGGTGGGGCCCTATTTATCTTGCTGTATGATTAATTAAAACAGATTTTGTGAAAAGGTTTTGTGTGCTGATGCAGATTTTAGTTTTATTTTGGGATTTGGGTAGTTTCAAAGAAAGCTGTGAATTCTTATCCCTCCCAACTTATTGGGTAACAGAGTAGAAATTCTGTCGGAGGCAATAACAGTTTTTAAGCCTATTTGACACAGATTGGACAGTTCTCTTCAAAAGAACAAATTTCCCATGCTTTGGACTAGACAGAAGCCAAAAGTTGAATTCTATTGCAGAAATGACTCTTTCATCACATGAAAGAGGTAACTGTACCTTTGGTAGGGTTGGGTTTGCTCATAGGTATAACTGTTGTAAATATTTTAATTAGATTTACATGCCTCGAAAAGTTGCGCTCGGAAATTATCTAATTCCCAAAACTAAGCAGTCTTGGGGAAATATATTGTTTCAATAAACATTTGAAGAAGTCCACTGACATTTTGCATTACTTTTGAATGTTCCAGATGAATAAAGAGGATGATTTGAGGACTTTTAGAACCTAAAAATTTGTTTGGCTATTGGTGTTTTTGTTTGGGAATTCCCTGAGAAATATGAACATGTGACCAGCACTTCCCTTTCTGTTAGTTTTTCTTTTATTTGTTGCATGACCCCCTGTTTAAAAATCATTAAAAGGTTGTCTGAAGGGCTATAGTTGACAAAAAATATTTGAATGCTAAATTTAAAATGATGCGACCATATTTGTTTTCGCCTGAACGTTATAATGGTCGCCTATGGGAAAGTATTTAGTACTGTGAAACGTATTCTCGTTTGGCTGAAATTAAACAATTGCAGGAATTCGACTAAATAAACCAAAATGTTTTTTGGAGTAATGGTTGCGGAATGAAATATTTCAATACGTTGGATACTTTGGGGTTCCTTCTTACGCCTTGCGTATTGTCATATTATTTTCTTTTCCGAATGATGAAATTCTAAGATTCCAAGGAATAATTTTCTTTCTTGGTACACTTCCGACTGTATAAATGCGCCTGAAAAGGTTATGCAGGCGGCGCAACCTGCTTAGTAGTATAGGTTGCATGGTTAAGGCCACATAACCCAGATCTCATGCCGGATTTCATGTGGCGTCATAGTCAGGTGACCGGGGGCCGCCAAGTTGTGTTGTCATGGTGACCCGCGTGAGCAGCCATCTTGTGACGTCATCCACATAGTGATGAGTGGTGTTAGTGCGCCTGTGCAGCGCGTAAGTTATGGTAATATGCGTTTCCGTCGTCCATTTTGTATAGTGGAGTCCGCCAGCTTGGTTTCTATAGTAGCACGTAGTTGCTATGTTACCCAAAGGCTTCTTAGAGGACGGGGATATGTTCTGGGGGTATGTTCGATTGAATCGGAGTATCACGAATTACCCAAATGAGACAGAGAATTACCGGAAATCACCGAAATGATTACCGAAATCACCGAAACGGGCTTATCCTAACTAGAATCGTAGTTATTTATATATTTATTTATTGGTGTTTAAGGTCACATATTTCTGCACAATGGCTAATCATGACCACGACAGTTTTACGGGTGGAGGAAGCCGGAGTACCCGGGAGCAGCGGCGAGCAACTGTCAGCTCCCCAACATGCTAACTCCACACAAGCAGGGTTAGCTTTGGTTGAAGACAGGTGCACCATCGACGTGCAGTACGCCTTAGTACACAGCGTCGACGTGCCCCCACATGGGCAATGGGGGTGAAGTGTCTTGCCCAAGGACACAACGCAGTTGCCGCAGGTGGGATTCGAACCGAGGACCTCTCGGCTTGCAGCCTGCACCTCTACCAACTCAGCCACTGCGCCCCCACTAGAATCGTTGAAGTAAATAGTAGCACGTAGTACGATAACGCAACTATAGGATGTGCTCCATTGTACTAGAGTATTTTTATTCCAAGAATTACCCAAATGAACCCGAGAATCACCGGAAATCACCGAAATGATCAGCGAAATCACCCAAAGGGGTTCGGATACCCAAAGAATCATCGTCTACTTAGACCATTTGTACCCATCATTCTTTGATCTGTAATGACTTCTATCTAGTATACTGACTCTCCCGTATGTGTACATAAGGGCCATGAAGCTATTTCTCTTGATATAACCTCAAACGCCTTATTTTTACAGCCAGGATACCTTTTTGGGATACCTATTTGTGGATACCTATCGAAGAATACCCATCTGGAGATGTTTTGACAACCGGTATGAGAGGCCCATGAAAATATTTCTCTTGATCTACCCTTAAGACCCACGTGTTCTGAGTCAGGTCTTTAATGTATGGGAATGCTATACTAAAAAGAAACAAATAACAACACATTATTTACATTTGAATTTCTTTTATTGAATAACAAATCACAATACAACTTTTTATGGTAATGAAGATTGCCAAGTATTCATAAACTGTCTTCTGCAGATTGGACATCTCAGTGATTTACAACAGTCAGTACACAGGCACAATTGATTACATTGTCGCGGAGCGACATTGTCTTCAGTTAAAAAACGCACACAACAGTTCCGTGAATCTTCTTTTCTGACGGCCTCTTCTTCTTGTTCTTCATTGTATTTCTCTTCCTCCTCCATCAATGCGGGTAGGTTGTGAATATAATAATATTATATAATATTGTCTATGTTCTTCAATAACATCATCTTCTTTATCCCAGAATCGCACAACTATTGCACAATGAAAACATTGAGTTCTGTCTCCTGTCCCCAAATAAAAGAAGCCAGCTCTTGCTAGTTCTTTCGGAGTTTTTGCACTTTCTCTTTGTAACATATTTTCAAAAGTCTTGAGGATGTGTTCTTCCAATGCATACTTCATGTCGCGCGGTTGTCTCTATATTGGCTCGGATTTCTTAAGAGCAATCAGTGAACGAAGTCTCCACGCAGCATCTGCTCCAGTGTTTGTTGTGGAACATCCTGATAAACCGCTTCAATTCATTCTCTGCAAAGTCTCTTCTCGAATCTTGGTTTCTCGTTTCTTGGTTAAATTCATTCACAGCCATCCTGATCAAACATGGAATCGTGAACATTCTATCTGATCATCCTTCTTCTTTGGTTTTCTGCCTCTCTTTGGTTTAGTGGTGTCTACTTGATTCAGGTCAATGTTTCACTTCTTTTCTATTGTCACTACTTTGGTGACCCGATTCCAATCTTCTGTGGAAAACTTGAATCCAACGTCGTTCTTGAACAGTTGAATCTGTAATTCGTTGTTGGTTTTGAAGACGGTTATGCTAGTAGACATCCTTATCCTTCGGCTGTCGGCACACAAATGACGATTTTCGCTGGAAACGTTCCTTTTATAGTTTTTCTTTATGGAAGCGACATCTAGCGGCAGATTTCATTTATGACGTCATCAACCAACACGTCATTGTCTATTAGATCGGTTGTAAACATACCGACTATTTTGTCCATTGATGCACCTCGACAGCGAAGTTTGAGACAAAACAAGCAATACTATCCACACACTGGTAACGATCCTTGAAGACGTTTTTTTCTTGTATTTCCTTCCAATACCTGGAATTATTCTTGAGAAAATTCTGGAATGGTCTGTGTCTTGGAGGTAATCCATAGGAGTCAAAGTATTCTCCGTCTTTGTGGCTGACGAAGAGAGCCACCTAATGTTCTAGTTTTCTGTGTTCTGGTTCTGTGTTGACTCTCAAAGCCACTGGTCTGTGATCTGGTAATCTTCTTGGTAATCTGTTTCTTGCAAATACGCCCAAACAAATTCTCTTCAAACAATCATCTGATCGGAGGGCGTTCTTCATCTGCAGCGAGTTCATGTCGAGTAGTCGAAAATGACTTGTCTGTTCTTGTCCACTTCTATGATGTTTTGGAATTCTGCATACACCAATACGTTGATCGTGGTAGGCAACGGATCTTAGAAATGGACTTCCAGTCTCAAATTTCCTCTCTTCACCAAATCGAAGTGTTGTCCATGTGATAGGTCTGGAGTCAGGTCAAACACGAACAGCGTTTATCATTTTATATACTCCTCTCGACTAATGTGGTTTCCTTTATTCTAGTACATATGTGCGGTTCTTTGGAACAGGGTTGCATAGCATCTCGCCACTTCTTGTTGATCGAATCGGGGTTGAAGGGATTTTGCAGGAATCTGTTGTCCGTCTACAAACAGAGCAAAGTAATTGATGTTGTAGTTTTTTAAAATTGTATGGATTCTTTGAAAAGTTTCCATTGAAGGCGTCGTTGTGCACGCATCCCACCACGATGCGTTTTGGAAGTTGTCCAAGAAATAAATGTTTTTGTGTGATGCTGAGATTTCCCTTTGGTACTGAGAACACTTTGGTTTCCACGCAGTCGATATGGTATTTTGCCGTTGTTTTAGCCAATGCTTTTTTCGTGAGCCATTCACACGACTGAATGGAGTCTCTCTTTACGTACAAACATGAAACGTCCATAATCTTGATCTTGTAAGTTTCTGCATCTGCCATCAAGGCAAATGTATCCTTGCCTCTATTCATTTTTTACATGGACGTTAACCCCATTCAGTAGGTAACGTGTTTGGAAAAACATATCCAAGTGCAATCTTCCTGCCATGTCCAAGACATTACTTTCAGCCGTAAACCTTTTTCTCGTTGCAAATCCATTGTTATCTTCTGTGAGATCTTTCATGTGGTCAGCCGTGTCCTTGTACCATAAGGAATTAGTCAATTGTGACTTTTTGGCTGCTGGCCCATAACTTAACAAAGTCTCTATGTAGGTTCTGCAGTGGTAAGTTTTGTTGGAAGGAGACACCAGTTTCTCATTCAAACTGATGTCAATTTGACGGAATAGGGAATGTATTCATAAATTGACCAGTCCCACTTTGGCATCATTTGTGATTGCTGCTCCATTGGAATCTACAATCTTTGCCTTAACATACAGATATGTCTGTGTCAGTTTCAAGTAATCATCTCCCAACCCCTCGATATTGAATTATATCGATCCACTGTTTCTTATAGTAGGCAATGGTCTGTGTTCCACCCATTGTCCATGTTCCACACTGGTCTGTGTTGGTGGTACTGAAAATAAGTCGAGTTCACTATTTACACACTAATAGGATTTGTCGTTGATGAGAAACATCACGTACCGAGAAAGTCTTGCGACTGTACTGCTCTCTTTCCTTTTTTCGATTTACTGGCAGTGCATGTTGCACGCCGTTTTATGCCTTTGCGGTCGGATGACGTCGAGCCACCCACCACTTCATTCCAAGCTCTCACACCAGCACCTTTGAGTCTGTTGATAGCTGTCTGTTTCACATTTTCCCCTTTGATGACATCTCCAGCGAATGCTGCTCCTGTTTTTAACGAGCTGTCTTCCCACTGTTTTGGTCGTAGTTTTCAATAAGGGTAACAGCATATTCTTCAGTCCTCCCAATATACTACCCAAACCATAACCTCTCTGTATCTGCGTTCCAGAAAAAGCTGGTAGACCGTTCCCAGTTTGTTTCGTGCAATACTGCTCGTGCAACTTGGCATTACAACAGTAAGTCATGTCTATGTGAAATGAAGAGATCTTCGATTTCGGAAATGCAATGTCACTGTCACCTTTCCAAACTCGAATGGTACATTAGCTTCTGTATACACACTGACGGTGCAAAAATTCTTTCGTTCCACTGGTACGTAGAACACGTTCTCAAACGTCTTGGAGATAATACTACCATATTTACCTCTCACGGGTACAATGCGAAGTAGAGGCACCCTCGTATCTCCCACGACTTGGTCACGAACTAAGTCGCAATAGATATACAGTGAGTAGAAACCTTGGTTGACATCGGCCATTCGAGAAGATTCGTAAGAATCAGCTTTGAACACACACTCGTCAAAACGAAAGATCTTTCGGAGAGTCGGACTTAATGTGACTACGACCCCATCTCGTACCTTGATTCGAACTTTACCAGTGACCTCGTCCAATTCAAAATCTATCTTGTCGTGACGAGGTAGCAGTTCTTCTTTAACACCATTGATGCCCCGTATTACATCGGAAGGTTCCGAATATCGGTTGTGATAACTGTGTAGTGTACGTAGTCAGCGTGTTCTCTGGGAAGACGTTCATTGAACTGTTACCTGGTAGGGTCAGATAAAACATCACTTTTTCTTGATGGTCGGATTAGGTAATAAATATCCTATACTACTACTTAGAAGAGCCGTCTACAGCTTGCTATCTGTAATATGAAAATACGTGACACGTAATGGTGCACACCCAATGTTGTTAATTTCGGTAAATATTGCAGGCCCCAAGCAAGATTTTTCAGGAAAGAGATGGTATATATCGCAGAAATAGCAGCGGTTATGTGAAATATAACAATTTACCAAAATGTGTTGTACAGCGACATGCAATAAACACAGAACCACACATGTATGTTCATATGTTAATATGGCGACAAATATGGCAATCGAGAAATTTTGAAAGCGTGCGGAAGGATCAAACTTCAGACAAGCTATAGTAAAACAAACCTTCATTTTTAAAACTGACAAAAGATCATAATTCAATGGCAAATAGATTCACTAGGGTTTCACAACACTTTCAAAAACCAAGGCTATATTATAAGCGGGATTGTACGTCAATTTCAATAACTAAGGTTATTATATGACGTTGTTAGTTCCCAAGATCCTTCCCATCCTTCAATACC
>CM062292.1:61372655-61622925 GCA_031216915.1 Pictodentalium vernedei | reverse complement strand
ATAAATGGGCCCTGTAGGGTGTGCCAAATGGAAATATTGAGGTCTGACTGAAGTAAGTTCTACGAACGTTGGCCGTGGCAACATTTTTTGCCGGAAATTGAAGAAAATCGATAGCTCCCATCTAGAGGTCACCCTAAATAAGCATACCAGGTTTCAAAGCAATCAAATCATAAATGTGCCCTGTAGGATGTGCCAAAGGGAAATATTGTGGTTTGACTAAACTAAGTTCTAAGAACGTTGGCCACGGCAACATTTTTTGACAGAAATTGAAGAAAATTGATAGCTCCCATCTAGAGGTCACCCCAAACAAGCATGCCAGGTTTCAAAGCAATCCGATCATAAATGTACCCTGTAGGGTGTGCCAAAGGGAAATATTGAGTATTCTGACTAAACTAAGTTCTAAGAACGTTGGCCGCGGCAACATTTTTTGACAGAAATTGAAGAAAATCGATAGCTCCCATCTAGAGGTCACCCCAAACAAGCATAAGTTTCAAAGTAATCTGATCATAAATGCGACCTGTGAGGTGTGCCAAAGGAAATTGTGGACATACGTACGTACGTACGTACGCCGACGGACGAGAAGTGATGGCAATAGCTCAGCTTGACTTTGTCAAGTTGAGCTAAAAATCTTCCTTTTTATGGTCGAACTCATTTATTGTTTTGGTTGGTACTTACTGTTTTTTGGTCGGTATTTTGGTCGGTAATTAGAACTTTTGGTCGATTTTGGATGGTTTTGGACGGCTTTGGACTGTTTTGGTCGGCAATTAGTAGGACAGGATGTATTGGGAATGGAGCCAGGGGCCTATGCAATTGGGAAAATAGCCATCTTATTGGACCAAATTGGGAATCCTGTTGACTTTGAAGGGTTTAGAAAAGTACACATTTCTTCTATACAGGCACATTAAAAATAAAAAAGTTGTTTTTTTTTATTTTAAATTATGGTTTGATAGTTCCTTTATCAGCATAAGAAGGCCTAATTTTGCTGTAAATGTTCATAAATGTTGTGAACAAATTGATATTGGGTACCAATTGGGAATTTAATGTTAGAAATTGGGAAAAATAATGCTAAAATCTCATTGGGAATGGGGCCTATATTCGGCCCCTATCGTCACCCAGAAAAAATCCCTGGATGGCTTGCATTTTCACCAAATATAAATAATAGTGTTGGCGTTTTCACTTTTTGTCTCATTACCAAATAAAAGTGATCGTCAGAATTTTTCTCCAAAATTAATAAATAATAGTGCTAACACTATTATTCGGCACATTAGAGTACTATATGATCGGCAAACGATTTACTTGCCGGTCTTAGTCTATCTCGCCTTGTGAGAACAATATGGCATATCCTGAAGCTTTGTGTCAATATTTGACAGAAAGAGGGATAATTGTAAGAGAAAGAAACCGGCAGCGATGTTTGGTATTTTTAAACATTATGACATCATTCCTTCCTTATGCGATTGGTTGAAACAGCCCTTATAAAAAAGTACCACGGTAAACCATGGTAAATCCCAAAATACCCTGGTAATACCATGGTATTTTGGGGACGTACCATGGTTTACCATGGTACATTTTTATAAGGGAGAACACACCCCAAAGGTGAAGGGCATGTATTGTGTTTCAACCAGGGATTCCCTGGCTGCAACCAATTGCTTAAGGAAGGAGTGACGTTATAATGTTTAAAAAATACCAAACATGACTGCCAGTTTCTTTCTCACGAACCACTTCGATGATCTGAATCTTTCATTTCTGAACAATTATGGTGACCGACACCAAGTTTTTTGTTTTTTACAATTATCCCTCTTTCGCAGTTTCGTTCACATATTGACACAAAGCTTCAGGATAAGCCATATTGTTCTCACGAGGCCAGACAGACCGGCAAGTAAATCATTTGTCGATCATATAGTACAGCACAAGGATAGAGAGCGCTGGGCCTACAGGCCGTACCAACCCCCAAAATTATATTACGGACTGTGGGTCCAAGTTTGAACTAACATCATAGAACTCCACAGATACCCCATAGAACCCCACAGAGCATTACAGATACCCCATAGAACATCATGGGGCCATGAACAAACATTATCGCACCCTTCAAGTGCCTGAGTTTACGAAAGTTATTTCACTTTGTCGAGTCGGTGGAATAAGACGGCAAAGTGAAACGGAGCATGTACAAATAACGAAAAATGGGTTTATAATATATTTATGCACAAGTACATTACCAAATATTTTCAATTTTATTCCAACAACATCAAGACATGGCCATTCGACAGTGTTCACAACGTTAATGCATGAGTGTGTGTGTGGATGGCGGAGGTGGGGGGGGGGGGGGGGGGGCAGGGGCGTAGCTACTAATTAACCAAAACAATACAATAAAGATTTGGACAATTAACATGTTACAGTTAAAAGTAGAAGTCCTGTCATGAAATGCGCACAAATAGCACGTAGATCTGCACGTTAATCTACGCGTTATGACCATAGTAAGGTTATCAAATTCTGTACATATGGCCTGTGCACAAGCAATGTTTCAGCCAATGGACCTCCAGGTAACCCGGAGGTCCATTGGCAGAAACATTGCCTGTGTTTGCTATGAGAAACCAGGAGAACATGGCGTGCTTTGGATGCCATTCGATATGACAATTGCGCGCAATTCTAACGGGCAATTAAGCTTAGATAAGCGCAAAGTTTGTGACAGGACTTCTAGTTTTAACTGTACATATCATTATACAGAAGAGCCCACTTAATTGGATATCTTTTAATTGCATATCCCTGTTAATTGAATATAATTTTCAAACACAAAACCATTTACCATACCTTCAGTACAAATTTGATCTGTTAATTGCATATGGGTTGTAGAGTAAACTCCTGTTAATTGTATATAAATTTTTTTAATATGTCTAAAAAATTACTGTGACACGCACCAAATTCCCCTTATTTATCAACCTTTTTGACCTCACTACATCCAATACAGGCATTTATTCTATTATATCTTGTTTGACAGAGCTCTGTGAGCTCTATCAAACAAGATATAATAGAATAAATGCTCAATTTACCTCCAGAACACAGGAAACTGACCAAATCCCTGTTAATTGTATACTCCTGTTAATTGAATAATTTTCACTGGCAAAATGGATATTCAATTAAGAGGATTCTACTGTATTAATATAACCTTGTTGTTCTTCAAAACAAAAATAGTGTTAATGTTGAAAGATATTCGTAAAAAGAACAAATGCACCCCATAAATAAATGTACTAATGAAATGTATATACAGTGGTGTGATCACAAAAGTGGAAGAAATTTTGTTTCCGCATCGATAAAAACGAAGCGCAATGGAAACTGCAATCGCGACTTAATTGATAATGCATCAAGTGGATTGAGCCGAAATAGAAGCGGAATCGAAATTGGACAAATTGCGGTTTCATTGATTAAAACAACGGGATCGCGATTTGCATGAAATGATTGCTCGGCTGACTTGTACTATAAAATTTCAGCTGAAGGTATAATGAAGTTAACGATAGGGACACTCGTGCAGTCCTGAAAACGTGGAAAGTGAATTTTTTTATGACAGCGTTGTGGAAAAAAATAACAATTAAACGTTGCTAAACAATCATTCTCGTAATCCCAACAAACTTACAAAGTTGTTTATAAAGCATATATTTATTTCCGATTCAGTTCCGCGGGTTACCAAGCGACATTTATCTCGGAACAATTTGAATTTGAATGCATTATATTTCCTAAGTTCATTGCAAAATGTAAAGTTCGTCCCCCCAGCTGAACACGCCTTGCAGTTCGGACCTCGACTAATTCGGATCCAGGCTAAATTGGACGCAAAAGCACAAGAAACTTGACCACATTGTCAGTTCATGAACCATACTGGGTGTGACCAGTAATTTAATTTAACCTTTAAATTAAGTGAGGAAAGTATTTTGATGTTGAAGAACATACAGTACAGTCGCCGTGAAAAAGTCGTTTTCTACGCAAAGGCAGCGATATCCAGGTAATGCGTTTTCCAGGTAATAAAAATCATTATCAGCAAAAATTTAATTAATGATGCACCGGGTTGTGCCCGGTACTTCATTCATTAAATTTTTGATTACTCCTATAATTAGTGTTTGGAATCTAATATTATTTGCATCCGTGAAAATATTCCCTACTCGTTTTCTTACAAAAACATTCCTTACAGCTTAGAAGACTTGGAGTAGCCTCCCTCTTTTCATTGGATGCTAGAACCAATCTGATAGCAGATATTTTTGCAATATTACAAGTGCTGTAGCTGAAGAAAGGTGTTGAGTGAGATGGGCTCAGTGTAAAAACACAACTGGAAAGAGGTTGTAAAAAATCATAAAAAACATATCCACCTGGCCTAAATCACACCAAGGTATGTCAAAGCCTGCCACCTCAGTGAAAAGCAATAATAGTGAACCATAATCAGAACACATTGTGCCTATTGTTTTAAATTACAAGCTGGACATATGCTGCTTGACATTTGGGTACATGTCAGCTTGTTTGTTTATACCTTTCATATGATTGGCACAGTTTTATACTGGATACCCATATATACTTCCAAATCCCAAATCTTTCCACTGGAAATTTTTTCATTTCAAACAGTTCTTATTATTTGTAGCCCGTGTCATTCGAAGAAATAATTTAATTTTGTCAACGTGTCTTTTAAATATATAAAACATGATTGAATTCGTTGTTAACCAGAAAATTCAAGCGATATACTCAGACATTTTCCGTTGATGCAATGCGAAAGTTGTGAACGTTGTTTCGGATGCTAAATATGAAGTTTCTTTTGATGGTTGGAAGAGTTCTTTTAACAGAGTTTTAGATCGAGGTAAGAGCTAAAATGTTTTAACTTTTAATACTGAACCCAAACTATCATTGATAATGATGCAGATTTTCCTCGCGGCATTACGCCAACAGGCCAGATACGAAATGTAATCCTAACTCGAGCTATGGCGTATCGGAACTAGTGGAAATAGGTAATCGAATAACCACAAGAGTTTTTTTTATTATCCTATTTTCCACCCGTTGATAGCTGATAATTCCAACACTTGACATCTTTTCTGGGAAGCTCTCGGACCGAGAATGATGACAATGTTACGGAGAAACAAAATGAGAAGTTTCTAGTGGTTATTCTACCACCGTACTTTAGTTTCAACTGAATGGTGGGATGGGAATGAAATTCGGGGACGGGGCAATAAATGTCTGGACTGGTAATGCAACCTGTATGTACTCTAAAATCAATGGGTTAAAAAGTAACCCAAATCTACTGGGTTGAGTGAATATGAACCCAATTGAGTTCAAATTCAAACCAAACCTAGCTGATTTGGTTAATTTTTTAACCTAATTGATTTGAGAGTGTGTATTTGCATTAGAAAACTAAAAACAGTCGACTGAGATTGGACATGAATACTTTTAATTCATTATTTCATGATCCAAGACAAAATATGTAACAAATATTTTAGACAATGTGAACAAACATATATTTTAGACACAATGTAAACTTCATTATCCTACAGCTGTAGCTCCCTCACTTCGGTACCAGTAAACTTATTGGAAATTGAACCGAATGTTCCAAAAGCCTAATCTTCATCACGTGCCTCATTAGATGGTGATGCAGAAAAGTCGGCCCATTGCGAACTACGCACCGGGAGAAGTAGTCCCAAACAACTTGGAAAAGTCGGCCTACGAGAGAAGTCGGCCCCGCAAACCACAGGAGAACTCTGCCCATAGGAGAAGTCGGCCCCAACCATTTGGGAGAAGTCGGCCCCACAAACTACCGGTCTACATCCAATGGTCTTGGGACCAAACCACAGGAGAACTCTGCCCATAGGAGAAGTCGGCCCCAACCATTTGGGAGAAGTCGGCCCCACAAACTACCGATCTACTTCCAACGGTCTTGGGACCTGCTCTCAACCATTTGATGAAATAAAATGCTGAGAACCTACCCCCCCCCCCCCCCCCCCCCCCCCCCATAATAAGTGTAGCGTTTAGTTCAGCATTTTATTACGGCAAATGGCCGAGAGCAGGTGCCGATGGTCTTTTAGGACAGTGGTCGAGCTCACTTTCTGCAGAGGGTGTGTGTGTGTGGGGGGGGGGGGGGAATGCTTCGATGGAAGTGGACAAAACATAAGATGGTTCTTTTGACTGAGTGGCAAAAAATTGAATTTTGGGGTTGGTGGGTTTTGTAAGATCCTTTCAAAGGACATAAATGACAAGATAATAGTTTTTTTTCAATATCTAATTAAGATTCTACTTGCGGTTAATTCCGACACTTGACGCCATTTTTTAGGATGGGTTTTTTCCAAGGAATGCTTTCAAGTCTTGGAATTATCCAAATAATGAAAATTGGGTCACAACATATTAATGTGTTTATTTTAAAATCCTATAGTTGTAGTACACTCCCAACACATAAATCTAAAATTGAATGACAATTTTCATTTAAAATCACACCACAGAGACAGCTCAGACATGAGAGAAAACAATTGTGCCATGACTTTTTTGTTCGAAAAAATATCCCACAAATCGTCACTGTAGTATTTTTTTGCACCCTGCATTTTCCTCTCCATTGTTTGATTCTTCTTATGACCTATTGTGTTTTAAGAGTTGATAGTTATAGTCGGTGGTATGTTTGTGTTAGTAATTAATGTTCACATAAGCGGTCACTATTAACCCTTTACCCAATGAATCGCCCGCATCCGCCCGCGTAATATGCAAATTCAGCAGTTGAAAAAATATTATTTTTCAAAAAATTTCAACAAAACCATATCATGTGACCCCTCGTTGGAACGAGCTCGTCGAGCTCGTTCCAACGAGGGGTCACATGATATGTTTTTTTTGAAATTTTTTGAAAAATTAAAAAAATTGATATTTAAAATAATAAATTTTGATATCGTCTGCGTTGGGTAAAGGGTTAATGTCTGAATTATCATTCCGCAGCCTTCCCTTTCCCTTTGTTTCTGTTTCTGCACCGTGTATGTACACATACAACTGCACTTGATGTGATGCGTGATTTGCAGGTTTTAAAGGGTTAAGGTATATACTATGTTTATTTAAATTATTTATTAATTTCTGGGATAACATCTGTAAAAACTTTTTTTTAAAGTTACAAAAAGTAGTTTTAGATTGCTGGTTGTCATTGTTTTAAAACTGGTACGAAAAGTGACTGGGATGTCCAACCCACGTCTTCATTGCCATTGAACAGCTTATTAATATTCATAAGTTCAAAGTTCACAATGACAGGACTGAGGTGGTAAAAATGTTGATCAACTTGACCTCAGGTTTTATCTGTTTTTGAGAGGGATAGAATAAACACTCCCTACAATGATTTTGTGAGTTATTTTATTATCCACACGGGAACACATGAGATTACATTCACAAATGTGTCAAGGTATTCATTTCCTGAATTCATGATGAGGCCTGTGGAGAAATGTCCAATGAGGATTACCTGCATAGAGAAATGTCAGATGGGGAAATTTCAAACAGAATTTCTATTAGATTTAGTTTAGTCAGCGAGACCCCGCCATGTTTTGTCAGTTCAATGCTCCTTGCCCCCCCCCCCCCCCCCCCCCCCCCCCCACCAATCCCTTGACAATGTATGCTATATTTTAAGTTTGTTGATAATCCACGTCGAGGACTAGGATCATCAACAAACTTCAAATGAAGCATAAATTGTCAATGTCTCTAAAGGAGACTACAAAAAAAAATTGTGCACTTATTTCTTCCCACTTGCAGGGTTAATATAATAATAACATGATTTTCAAGGGCACTACGGTTCATTAGCTGCCCAACAGAAGTGATTAACAGCAGAGGTCTTATAGGGCACTACGGTTCATTAGCTGCCCAACAGAAGTGATTAACAGCAGAGGTCTTATAGGTGGCACGAGGCGAAGTCCAGTGACCCTAATAAGTCGAGGGCCTGTTAATCATTTCTTGCAGGGATAATAAAATAACTGCAAGTCAATGGTTTAAGCAAAATCCGAGAATTATTCAACATACTTGTGTTTACATCAATAGAATTTCTTTATAAGGCTACACACGCTACCCATTCTTAGAACATATAATTTTGGATCCGAGGTGGAGGTTGGATGGGGGTGGGGTAATGACCGGAGGATCCTAGTTAGAACTAGCCCCACCCCTACAGTTTGCAAGATTCTAAACGCCCAAATTGAATATGTCTATGATGAAGTGTTTGCAGCGTGTGATATTTCAAAAAAAATTGATTTCTGTTTTATGTATTAATGTTTTTGATCCTTCAAATGACTTGTTTTACTCGTTTGCAGCTAACAAAGCTACAGCCGGGGTCATTATTACTGATGTCAGTGATCACTTTGGTATTTTCTGTATTAATAATTCCGCTAAAGAACAACCTAATAGAAGCGACAAATCGAAAAGAATATTTAAACAAGAAAACGTGGAACACTTTAAATCTTTGTTAGGTGCAAGTGATTTCTCTAATGTAGTAGACACAGTGTGCCCCAATAAAGCATACGACTGCTTTCAAGCAATCTTCCGTACAGCCTTTGATCAAGCATTTCCGTTAAAAAAAACCCATATTCCCAAACGCTATATCAAACGTGAACCTTGGATGACTGCTGGACTTCTTCAATCGTCGTGCACAAAGAAAACACTTTATCTAAAAAAACTCAAATCCCCAACAGTCAACAATGATGAACGATACAAAAACCATTGCACTCTCTTCAATCGTTTAAAGTGTAAATGCAAGGAAGATTATTATAAAGTGGCATTAACGCGGAATAAGAATAACCTAAAAAAATCATGGGAAATACTTCGCAAAGCTATCAAAAGGACAAGTTGTGCTGGTTCACTGCCATCTACTTTTTTTGAAGATGGTATTGCGATAACCGACCCTCAAATGATTGCTGACACATTCAACTCGTTTTTTGTAAATATTGGAAAAAAACTGCACAACGATATTCCAGCATCATCTGAAAATTTTTTGAATTTTATGAACCCTAATAACCCAAATTCATTTTTCGTTTCGTCAACGTGTGAAGAGGAAATTGTAACAGTTGTAAAAAGCTTGCATACTAAAACAAGCAGAGACTTTACTGATGTATCAACGAAATTGCTAAAAGAAATCATCCTAGATATTATTAACCCCCTCACCCACATCATTAATATATCACTAAACAAGGGAATCTTCCCAAATGGAATGAAAATAGCTAAAGTTATCCCAGTATACAAATCAGGAGATAAGGAATCCTTCACCAACTATAGGCCCATTAGTATTTTACCCGCATTCTCCAAGATTTTAGAAAAGGTTATGTATAATCGTCTTTCTAGTTACCTGAATTCCCACAACTTATTAAACAATTATCAATTTGGCTTTAGAAAGAAACATTCGACCATACACCCAATATTGCACCTTCTAAATGCAGTTGCCAGTGAAAGTGATAAACCAACCAAAAACTGTACTATATCAATTTTCCTGGATTTTTCAAAAGCATTTGATACAATTGACCATCCGATGCTGTTAGGAAAATTAGAACGCTATGGCATTAGGGGCCTGGCCCTAAATTGGTTTAGAGACTATTTGACCGAACGAAAACAATTCGTACAATTTATGGATACCGCATCAACCTTAGAGAATATATCGGTAGGTGTCCCACAAGGATCAATTCTTGGGCCGCTCCTCTTTTTGTTATATATTAACGATTTAAGCCATTCTACTGTCCTCAATATTCTTTCGTTTGCTGACGATACCACCGCTCATGCCTCAGGTAATAATGTTCGTTTATTGCTTGAAAATACTAATGTGGAGTTAAGGAATATAAATGAATGGTGCACTGTTAATAAACTGAGCTTGAATGCCAAAAAAACACATTTTATCATTCTTCACCCCTATAATGACTCGCACAGTATTTCCAATGAACACCTTTCGCTAAACAACATTAACATAACGCCGATTGGCAACGTGCAAGAGCACAAAAGTGTAAAATTTCTTGGAATTCATATGGATGAAAATCTGAACTTCAAAAAACATATTTCTGTAGTATGTTCAAAAATGGCCTCAGCCATATATGCTATCAATAGAGCCAAAAAGTTTCTTCCTTTGAGTGCATTAAAGATGCTATATTACTCTCTTATTCACAGTTATATGCTATACGGAATCCAGGTCTGGGGCCATGCTCCCTCAGCTAATAAAATCTTTAACCTACAAAAAAAGTCCCTTCGCATTATTAGTAACCGGAAATACTCATCCCATACTGATCCTCTATTTAAGTATCACCGCATACTGAAGTTCAAAGACCTATATAATTTGCAAGTACTTCTATTTATGCATGACTGGTCCAATAATATCCTCCCTGTAAGCTTTAACAATTGCTTTACATTGTATGAAAATCCAACAGGTATGATCACAAGACAAAGTGGCAAAATCTATACAGGGAAACCGAGAACCAAGTTTTCCGCTGATCTTCCCTTACATACTTTTCCCCGAGCTTGGAATGAAATACCCCACGTTATCCAAGAATATAGTCGCCACAAATTTAAGAAGACACTATTTGAGAGTTATTTAAATAAGTATTCTGATATCGTAGTCTGTCGTAACCCCAGATGCCCTGATTGCATTGCAAACCCAGTTTCAAACAAAAAATGAAACACAGAACTGTATGCAGACTTTGTATGTATATATATATATACGTATGTATGTGTATATGTATATATGTGCGTGTGTGTACCCTTTCACACTTTTGTGTGTATTTTTTACACTGTTTGTATTTTTTTACATTTGCTACACTTTTGTGTGAATTTGTATGTTTGTATGTTTGCGTGCATGAATTTGTTTGTGTAATCCAGGATCTCTCAGTCTCTGAGTTTAACTGTTTAACTGGTAAACATAACACTGGTTTCTCATATCCCGCAAAATGACTGTCAAGCTATCGATATAGACGCGCGATGTAATCAACATTGTAATCAACATTGTGTTAAATTGCCCACCACTCACTGACTCGTAAGTGTCTATAATGCTGCCAAGCATAAGTGAGTTCTTTATTAGTTCTTAAGTGAGTTTGAAATGCTGCCAACCTTTGGTACACGCCCTGAAGGGAGCGTCAGGAAGACAGCCAAATAGGCTATGGCACCCCCTACAGTATACAACAGTTTCTAATTTGTATATCTTTGTGTTTGTATTTTTTCTTTTGTATACTGTAAATAAAAAGAATTGAATTGAATTGAATTTATATTTCTCTTTAATGAAAAATATCTTTAAAACACAATGTTTTACTCCATTTATTTCGTCAGTCATGCAAGTGTTGAGTTGATTAAAGGTGTTGGGTTATTTCTTGGTGCTGACAGCTTGAGAGCACTTTAATAATGACACTTTGGCCTGTCGCTGATTTGAATAATGACACTTTGGCCTGCCGCTGATTTGTCGCGATTCTCGGGTAAAGAAGGCCTTAGTTACCCACGTACTCCCAACTGCCTCCCTGTTCCCACGCTTTTTCTCTTCTCTTCTCTCAACACTCGGGAGACAAACTGCTTGATAACATCCTTTGCCCCATTCTTCCCAATCTCTCCGATTACCATATTAACCCTCTCATTTGAGTATCCCACTAACCACATGTCCTTCGTTCTCCCATCACACTTCCCCATTATACTCCCAGGGAATCTTATTCTTTTAGACTGGTATTTTGGGCATTCTAGAAGAAAGCATTCCAGGGTCTCCACCATCTGATACTCCTTTTCCCTGTTTTTTCCCTCAGCTGCAGGGACCGTAACCTCAGCCTGAATAACAGTGACCCCCCCCCCCCCCCCCCCCAAAAAGGTGCCATCAAGGTACTCTTCAGAACCAGGCTTCTCTTTATCACGCATGCCGCCTAAAGACCTCTTTGATTTGATCCCCTCTAGCCAATTAATGTTACCTTCCTCCACGACCCCTTCTCTGACGATTTTGTTTACCCCGGTTTGCCCCTACGTCTACATGTAGGTCCGAGATCTCCAACGCATAGTTCTCTGTTAGCTCCCTCACTTGGACCATCCACTTTGTCTTCATCTTTTGAGTTGTTGAAAATTCTCTTGAACATTACTTTACACCATTGGCTGTCGGGGAGATTTACCAAAATAATTAACATAACAGAGTTTCATTAAGTCTATCCTGTCCTTGATCCTCATCCACCCAAGCTCACATCCCTGATTCCTTCTAGTGCTGCGCCACTACTCGACCCTGTTATCCATCGGCCTGCATCGTTCACATTTATTTAAGAGATTAACACGAAGAAACCAGTTTCGACTCTGCTCGACTCGGACTACCACTTTTAGTGACCACCATTTTGGCTTGACTTCTGATGTATACATGGCCTCCACCATGTTATGAGGATGAATTATCCTGGGCCGAATCACCTGGCGGTCCATAATACGGAGGTCGTACCGATATTCCCAGCTTCCCTTATGGACTGAGCGGTCTAAATTGTAACATGTATTCGACAGAAAAGATTTCGGAACAGAACGACTCGTACTTTTTGATGGGTTCTGTCTTGAAATCAGGTCAATTCGGTGCGAATTGGCAATAAATCGCATAATGTGGGTTCATATTATACGGGTGTTCTACAGAGTCAATTGTTGTCTTGCATCAGAAATTAATCGGCCGAAAATGTCAAGGGTTGAATCAACATTTAACCACCATGTCAACATGACTGCATGCGTTCCCTGTCCCCAAAGGCATGCATTTCGACTTTTGGTTTACATTTCTTCTTTCAGTTTCCATTCTTCCACACACGCAACAGTCATTTATTCGTTTCAGTTTTGTTTTCAAAATATCACGCTAATTTGTTTTCTTTTAATTTTTATCACCCCACGTGTAAACAAAGTAAGGACGGAGTGTCGCAAAATAGGTATCACGGGACCAGATTTCTATTTCTCAACACAAAATTTACCTTGGAACTGCCACAGTGAGCCCAAAAATGAACTCAGGGACTTGGCTTGAACAAACTTGAATCTCACCTCCTAAGGATGCTGCATGCCAAATATCAAAACATTTCAACTGTTGAATCTGAAGAAGAAGATTTTTAAAGAAAAATTCCTCATATTGACCAAGTTATAACTCGGGCTCCCACAGTGAGCCCAAATATGGACCCAGGGACTTGGCTTTAACAAACTTGGATTTCACCCCCCTAAGGATGCCACACACCACATATCAAAACATTCCAACTGCTGGATCTGAAGAAGAAGATTTTTTAAGAAAATTCCTCATTTCGAACCAAGTTACAATTCAAGCTCCCACAGTGAGCTCAAATAGGGACATGGCTTGAACAAACTTGAATCTCAACCCCCCTAAGGATGCTGCATACCAAATATCAAAACATTCCGACTACTGGCTCTGAAGAAGAAGATTTTTAAAGAAAATTCCTCATTTTGAACAAAGTTATAATTCGGGCTACCACAGTGAGCCCATATATGAACCCAGGGACTTGGCTTGAACACACTTGAATCTCCCCCCCCCCCCCCCCCCCCCCCCCCCCCCCTAAGCATGCTGCATACCCAATATCAAAATATTCTGCCTGCTGGATTTTGAGAAGAAGATTTTCAAAGAAATTTGCCTGAAATGCACCAAGTTCAAATTGGGCTCCTATACTGAGCCCAAATATGAACCCTGGGGGGGCCGAGTTGAACAAACTTGAATGAGATCCACCCCACAATGTTGCATACCAAATATCAAAAGATTCTGCCAGTTGGATCTGGAGAAGAAGATTTTTTAAGAAATTTGCCTGAAAGTTCGAATTTGGGCTTCTATAGTGTGCCCAAATATGAATCCAGGGGGCCGATTTGAACAAACTTGAATCAGACCCATACCAAGATGCTGCATACCAAGTATCAAAAGATTCTGCACACTGGTTCTGGAGAAGAAGATTTTTTAATAATTTTTTCTATAATTCATATGATGCTATCAGAGTTATACCCCATACAGAGCCCCCAAGGGACGTGGCCATTTCATTTGAACACACATGAATTGCCATATAGTAATGAACATCCACATGAAGTTTCATGAAAATCGGACCAGTGGTTTCAGAGGAGAAGTCATTTGAAAAATGTTCACGACGCCGGATGACGGACGGCGGACGGCAAGTGATAAGTTGAGCTCCCTTCGGTGAGCTAACAAGGAATCACTGTTAGAAGTAACCGTTGTCAACATAAACAAAAGTGAATAAAAACTGGAAACAAAACTCCAGGCACTGATAATATGGCCTGAAATCAGTAACCAATTTAAACACTATCCGATGTAAAACAGAGGCTTCCTGAGAAGAAACTGCAGTACATCGGATGGTAGATGCATGACCGAAATGCCTAACCATCCTAGGGTGAGGAGGTAACCATGGGGAAAAACAGAATAAACATTCCGTTACCAAGCCAAAACTCCCAAGAAATTTCGGTAAAAAAAATTACAAAAATTATGCCACAAGCATGGGAGAATAGCAAGGGGGGTATTAAGGAAAGGGAGAGAGGAAACTCTGAACAAACTGTGGAAATTTCATAACAAGAATTAGTCCAGGCACATTAGACATGAAAATGAGAAAGTAAGGAAAAAAATCGGAGAAAGCTGATTTTTTTATATGTTTCCGGGACACACATTGCGGATAAAGTGTGAAAAGTCCCCGCGAATCCGAGTTGAGCTTTTTTAGTTATAGCGTTTTTTTGATGAAAAAAAAAATTAAAAAAAAAATTCGACCCAGCTCCATATTTCTCATTCTTATTCGCCTTAGTAGGGTGAGAATCATAAATATTGTGCTGAATTATATTGAGAATACATATCCCCAACAGAAAATGCCAACTTTGTACCAATCCTCACACTCAATGGTGAAATATTCACGAAAATGTACAAAATTACGAAAAAAAATTTATTGTTTTCATACACACAAGGGTACACAACGTCCATTAAATCAAATCTACGACTACTTTGGGAGTTAAATTATATATCAAAAATTGCAGAAAAGCAGTGGCTTTATAATGATATATAACAATAGTCATTTATTCCAATGAACTGGTGAAACGTGTGAAATATTAACCATACCCCCTAAACTCAAATTCAAACGGCATCGACTTTTCTCATTCAAATACCGCATTATAGCATCATTGTTTCAATTGCCATGTTCGATTAAATCACATAATGTGGTGTTCGCCTACACTCAAGATGCAGTGACGTTTAACCAACCACTTTATATCAAAGCAGTGGAGATTGTGTCTTCGTCAGATAAGTTGACAAAAGTTGTCGTTAGACTCGGCGGCTTCCATATGATTATGTCATATTTAGGGGCAATTGGTTCGATCATGGCTGGTAGCGGCTTGGATGAACTTTGGGGGACTGTTTATGCTGGTGGGTCAATCCATCATTTGATCAGTGGTCATGCATATTCAAGAGCAGTTCGTGCCCATTTGCTAACACAAATTGCCATTACAAAACTTGTGTTTGAAGAAAGCCAAACACTAGAAAACATAGCCTGCACAGAAGTCAATGAAATATTCTGTGGACTTGCCAGAGGTGACTGTACAACAGCTGACGCTGTCAATCAAGAAAGTGTCAACCATCTACTGTCAAAATTACATGAACTGCTCCAGAATGCGTCCGTAGGACGCACAGGAAAGCTTTGGGTACAATACTACGAGCAAATAGGTCTTCTCCAGTTGTTTTTGAGAGCAGGGCGCACAGGCGACTGGGAACTCCACACATATTGTGTTCGCAATATGATTCCAGTATTTCACGCAGGTGGTCATTTTGCATACGCAAAAAGTTCTCATCTCTATTTGCAGCAGATGAATGAGCTAACAGAAATAATGCAACAGGATGATTTGAAGTTGTTCACTGAGAAAGGTTACTTTACCATAAGGCGCTCAAATAAATTCTGGGACGGGATATATTCTGATCAGACCATAGAGCAGTGTTTAATGAGAATGTTCAAGCTCCCTGGTGGTCTCACACATGGCAGGGGAATAACCGATAGCACTGTGTCGAAATGGGTACGTGGACTACCTCTTTGCCTTCCGATATGTAATGCTCTCGAAAATTTTGGTCATGTTCACACTGGTCATGGCGAACAGCATCGGGATCTCCGTCAAAGTTCACAATTGACTGATGCCAATGATATCACCAAATTATTGAACTGGCTCAGAGTGCACTCCCCCTTTCAGAATAGAGATTCACTACAATTAGTCTCTATAGCGACCGGGCTTGTGGCCGACGAAACTGTGAACAAGTTCGCAAAATTGGTGAATGTTGCGTATCGAATGTTGTAAGCAAAACGTTCAACAGCATCAAACTACAACGTGTTGACACTGTGAAGTCTTTCGCATCGATGGCAAATAGCATCAAAGTCCGTGGAAGTAAGGTAGAGATTGACCCCACAATTCTGTTCAACCGCATCACATGTGTTATTCAGTCACAAGCAGAGATGGAAGAGTATCTCAAATATGAACTCGCCCCGAAACCACCAGCATTGTTTGATTCTGCTGGAATGAGGAAGACACAGAAAAGCACGCTCGGTAAGATCCTCAAAACATACGGTTCCGAGCAAACTAAAATCTCAGAACATTCTCTGTTTGTTGTAGATGGTGGATTTTTATTGAGGGCAGTTGTATGGCCTAAACAGTCGTCATATAAGGACATATGTACATCATATTCCAATTATCTAGTGAGACATTTTGGGGCGAACGTCGTGGTTGTTTTTGATGGTTATGCTTGTACAATGTCGACAAAGGGCATGGAACAAGCCCGTAGATCTAAAGACAGGTATTCCATTGATATCAATATCTCACCCGAGTTACCAGCCACCACACCCCAATCTGATTTCCTTGCAAATGCCAAGAACAAAACCCAACTGATCGATCTTCTAATGCAGGAGCTATCTGCTATCAATATTCAGTCCAAGCAGGCCGAGGCTGATGCTGATGTACTGATAGCCGAAACTGCACTTGACATCGCTCAAGATGACAACAATGTTGTCATTGTGGGAACAGACACAGACTTGTTAGTCATTCTTACCTCTCGAGTTCAACCGTGATGTAATATTCACATGATGTATTCCATTACCCCAAACTTACTAGTTTCAGTTAGTGAAATAGCAACCAAAATGGGTGACCATAGAAGCAACCTCCTTGTAGCACATTCTATAAGTGGTTGTGACACTACTTCTGCACTCTTTCGAGTTGGTAAGAAGAAAGTATTCAGTACAATTGTCTCCGATGTTACTAGCGACTCACAACAGTATGTCAACACAATTTTGGCGGATGACAGTACACCAAGTGCAGTAGCCGCTGCCGGGGAACAACTTCTCCTGATCTTACGGGAGT
This sequence comes from Pictodentalium vernedei, assembly GCA_031216915.1. NCBI lineage: Eukaryota > Metazoa > Mollusca > Scaphopoda > Dentaliida > Dentaliidae > Pictodentalium > Pictodentalium vernedei. The sequence goes on along the minus strand of CM062292.1, from coordinate 61,605,627 downwards.
AAAACTGTTTCCTCTCTCGACCAATATAGATATGTCACTTACAAGCGTTATGTAGCAAAATCTAAACTGAATAAACCCATCGACCTAGCCTCACTCCCACCAAGCAGCGATGCTGCACAACAACATGTCTACAGATGTTATCTCCAGGTCCAACAATGGCTGGGCACTTCGCTTCCTCCGACGGATTGGGGGTGGTCGCTAGACAATGGACTTCTTGTACCGACTGCAGCCACAAAGCCATGTGCCCCCGATAACCTACTGAATCTGATCAGTTGTGGTTGCAAGAGTGCTTGTACAAAAAGGTGTGGGTGTAAGAAGGCAGGACTCTCTTGCTCAGGTTTGTGTAATTGCAGTTCAGATTCTTGTAACAACCACAGAAACACTGTCCTGTCGGAGTTCGATGAATAATATGTATATAGGTCATGTCATTTCTGTATATAGCGTTGATAATAGTCAATGTAACTTAATCCATGTTGATTGATTTGTACATTCTGTAAATATTATTTATTGATTTTTGTACATTCTGTAAATATTATTTATTGATCTACTGCTGCCAGACACAGACGTGTCTGTTCGGTCCCAAGCCCGAAAATAGTTGAGTTCTCATGCTGACGAATTTTATGCCAAAAGGGGAACTCGGCCAGAAGCAGAGGGGTCTTCCATAATGTCTATTTTGTAAGCAATGATAAAAGTCTTCAAATGGTGGTGGATTTTTTATCGTCTGTCCAACTAACATCCCGTTCTGTACTATGACCCTTTGGGCAAATCCATTAGGAAAATCGTCATTTTTTGCGTAAATCCGATACTTTTTGGTGAATTTTCAATAATTTTTCGCAGAAATTGTCACAGAATGCACATTTTCCTCTAGGTAAATGTATATTAGACATTATGTAGCTCGAAATACGCGTAAACAAAAAATACAGTTGGATCAATTCGAGGTTACAAAGTTTGTGCGATTTTTTTTGATTTTTTTCAAACGCGTTTTCGAAAAAAGGCTGTAGAAAAAAAAGCTCAACTGGGATTTTAGGGGACTTTTGTCTAATCGTTCAGTGACATGTACTCGACATTCCCTGAAAAAATCAGCTTCCTCCGATTTTTTTCCCTAGTGAAACCTAATGTTCTTGGGCTAAATGTGAACTTCAGGCCTATGCCCCGAAATTAGGGAACATGAAATAATTTTGCATAAAATTTATAATTTACAGCCCTGAACACATCCTTCCACTGTTTCTTCCTCTCATCCTCTTATTTCATCCTTAGATCCACCATTTCTTTCATGATTTTCTGTCTGGCATCATTTTAACTGAGATTTATAAGCCCAAATATCAGTGAGATGTTACTGATTTCAGGGCCAAACAAAGAATGAGGATTTGGCTCCAATTTCGTTACTTCCTGGACACTGCGCATGTGCAGTGGACAAAAGTATGGAGGACCACATAGGACATCTAATTTTTGGATTTTGATGCAAATTTTGGGGATTGGAGGGCAAACTTTGTGTTTGGCCCTAGAGTTTAAGAGTTAGCACCAGCTAAGTCTGGGTCATTGGTACAGTATAAAAATTTATAAAGTTACAGCCCTGAACATCCAAAACCACCGTTATTCACTTCCAACATCCTGCTACACTGTTGATTCCATGAAAGCCATTATTGATTTGTGCCTGGCATCTTCAAAATGAGAATTTATTGCACAGATGTCAGTTCGAATGTTTACTGACTTGGGCCAAACAAAAGAATGATGCTTGGCACCAATTCCGGTCTCTTCCTGGTTACTGCGCATGTGCAGTACTAAAAGTATGGAGGGCCAGGTAGGCCTTACAAATTTCGGTATTGTATGCAAATTTGGGGGATTCAGGGTTCAAAATTTGCGTTTTGGCTCTTGATATTATTGAGTTTGCACAAGCTCAGTCTGGGCCATTGGTTCTAGAATAAAAATATTGCCTGACAAACAAGACATTTCCTTGGCCTTAGCTTCTACTTTTCTACAGAAACTGAAAATAAATTATTCACAACATATTACACAGTTCTTACTTATAAAAGCTTCACAAGGTTAACCCTTTACCTTACCTGAAAAGCAGACAACACTTGCAAACAAAATTCTTGAATAACTATTTTTTTAAATTTTTTGTCTCAAAAACATAGGTTATGACCCTTCTTTGGAACGAGCTCGCCGAGCTCATTCCAAAGAAGGGTCATAACCTAAGTTTTTGAGACAAAAAATGAAAAAAATAATGAAAATTAATTGGCGACTTGTGAATAACGATGGCCGGTTTTGGCCGTTACGCCGGGTAAAGGGTTAAGGTACTCGATTTAAAACTCAAATTATACATACCTTCATAAAATATCCATACAACAATTTTTTGTTTTCCAAGATTTTCTTATTATTCAATGAATCAGTCTCTTTGGATTTCTTTACTTGCACGCCATTCTGAAAAAAGTGTAATGTTTATTTTAGCTCATTATTTACAAACCTTTAATCAGCCCAAATTCACAGCATTTAACATTGTCCTCAAATTATGTGAGATGTGCACAGGAAATACACGACAGAAATTTAGAACACTGACCAAAATAAAACTATCAGAGACTAAATTAGTCAACTATAATTTTATTCCAGAAATATTATGACTTCCAGAAATTTAACCTTGTTAATGAAAGAAAGTAATGTGCAAGCTTTAACCCTTTACCCAACGCAGACGATTTCAAACTTTATTATTAGAAATAGTATTTTTTAAATTTTTTCAAAAAATTTCTACAAAATCATATCATGTGACCCCTCTTTGCAATGAGCTCGACGAGCTCGTTCAAAGGAGGGGGTCACATGATATGGTTTTGTTGAAATTTTTCGAAAAATAATATTTTTTCAGCTGCTGAATTTGCATATTATGCGGGCAGATGCGGGCGATTCGTTGGGTAAAGGATTAAACTTACCTGTGCTTGTGTATACTGAAGGACACAATCATGTTTTCGGAGAATTTGGAACATTTATCTCTGATCCCCAGCCAGGAATCAAACTGTCGGCAACCCCGTCTGATATTCAGGTGTCCAGCACCTAAACCACTGGACCATTGCACACCATCAAAAACAATAGTTGGAATCCAGCTTTTAAGATGATGTTCCCATGAAAACTTGGTTCACTTTCCTTAAGGCAGCTACATGAAAGTGAGAAATGCACAAGTGATGAACCGATAATCGGAATCGGCAATCGGAACCGGCCGGTTATGGGCCATCAGCCGATTATGACAATCGAATATTTAAGGATTTGTAGAGCCATGATATTACAGAATTTACCATCTGCAAATGGTACGAGATCGCCACTATTCCCAGCTGATTGAAGTCACTGGTCTTCAATCAACGTGCTGTACAACGTTGCATTGGGTACATGTATACATAAAATATGTTCAGCAGCTAGTCTGTAGTACTTCATGATGCAAGCATCAGAATACAATAAGAAATGAAAATTGGAGAAAAACTAAAAAAACACACTTTTTTTCGATGGTAGATGACTGTTACACAACATGCATGTCACAAACACGTTTTCAGCTTGTCAAGTTCATTTTTAATTCAGTTATCATCTCCCTTGGTGTAAACACTGAAGAAACACATCAAGGGAGGTAACAAGTTGAACAATGAGCATTAAATAATATAGTCTGACATTGAGTGAACAATGCGCCATATAATTTCACAACACACATTAACATTAAAGTTATTATTCAATTAAGACACAAAGTATGTGTGCTCAGTATCTTCCTGGTTAATGTAGCCAAGTGTATTGTATTCTTACACAAAACCGTATTAACACTATTTACCAGAATAACACACAATCATCACAAGAGAACACAACTGTGTGATTGTATAGTTTATAACGATCTTCCCCCAACCGAACTTCCAAAAATGCAAATATTATTTTGGCGGATATTGCCCAGCTCTAAACATGCGTACTCTTAAGAACTAATGTGGTATTAAGCTTTCATAATAGGCGATTTATCAATGAAATACTGCAGTATGATAGGCACTAACATATTTTCTTCTGGGTCCTATTTCAACCATCGGAATCGGCATCAGAATGGGCATAATCGGCAGTGAAATAATCGGTAATCGGTTCATAGCAAGTTTTGATAATTGGTTCATTACTAAAACGCACTGGCTACAGTACGACAAAAGTGCTATGATTGGCCTCAGTTGAAAACAGACACGAGTCTGTGTCTGTATAATGAAGGAAACAATCATGTTTTCAGAGAATTTGGATTGTTTATTTCTGATCCCTGACCGCGAATCGAACCGTCAGCAACCCCACCTGGCAGTCAGGAGTCCAACACCTAAACCACTGGACCATTTCACACTGTCAAAAATGACCCCCGACATCTCCCATTGCACACCGTCAAAAACAATGGCTGGAATTCAGCTTTTTAGATGATGTTCCCATGAATACTTGGTTCACTTTCCTAATGGCAGCTACATGAAAGGGTGAAATGCGCTGGCTACCGTATGACGAAAGTGCTGTGGTTGGCTTCAGATGAAAACTGGCACGGGCCTGTGTGTGTATGTTGAATGACACAATCATGTTTTCCGAGAATTTGGAATGTTTATTTCTGATCCCCGGATGGGAATCAGACAGTCGGCAAAAACGATTACGCTACTTACAAAACTTGACCTTGTGAGGGGATTTCCCACCTGGAAATGTAACAGTTGCAATACTATGTAGTGAAACACATATCTTGGTCCAGTTTAACCCTTTACCCAACAAATCACCCACGTAATATGCAAATTGCGCAGCTGAAAAAATATTCTTTTTCGAAAAATTTCACATAAAAACCATATCATGTGACCCCTCTTTGGAACGAGCTCGTTCCAAAGAGGAAAAAAAAAATTAATAGTGTGGTTGGGGTTACATGCTCAAAAAAATTAGGGTCGGTAGGTAGGGGTTTTTTTTGTTTTTTTTTCTTTTGCAACATATTAAAATGAAGGAGACATGTTGGTAACACCAGGGATAATAATCTGAAAAAAAAATAAGATTTCAAATATTATAAATAGCAATTTATTGATATCATATTAAACTTAAAAGACAACCTTTTCTGTGTCTGAGGGTTCACATGATATGGTTTTTGTTGAAATGTTTTGAAAAAATTTAAAAAAAACGATATTTAAAACTAGAGGAAGTGATTGTACCTTCGGAACAATACACAGGATTTTCCTTAGTGGTTTTACTCACTGTTCTACTCAGCAAATCCCAAGGGAGCTCGATACCAAATAAAAATTTGAATTTTTTTTGGTTTCGTGAAATGTTTTGGCAGAAAAGTGTTAACCAACTACCATTTTATGCCCTTGATTAACAGAGAAGTGTATTCCAGTCATTCCTGTGAAAAGTTCAAGTCAATAGCTCCTTCCAGTCCAAAGATATCAGCTCCCGCATATTTGGGCATTTTTGGGCGGTTTTGGCTGGAAAAACATTTTCTGCAATATGCGGATAGTTTTATTTATCAGAACTTAAAAAAAAACACAAGAAAATTGTTTTCAATTTTTGGTCACAAGTGTCCCGAAGCCATGTTTGACTGCTAGCAGAAGCCAAATGAAGATCAACTCCAATTCCAAAAGACGATAACTGTTCATGTACATTGTGAATTCAACATTTCTAACCTTAGAAGCTTTCAAATCATCCCCGTTGTTGAGTACTGTGACGGCAAAGTAGCCCGGTCGTAACAAAAATTTCCGACTTTTGGTCGAAAATTTCAGTCCAAATCGGACCGAAAATTTTCAGTGTAAAAAAAAAAAAAAAAATTTTGTCTCAAAATAGAATGAAACGCATAAAAAACGAAAACGCTTTTTTTGATTTTTTGACCGCCATTTTGGATTAACGAAAAATCGAAACGAAATTCTTTCGATTTTTCTTATAAAGCGGTCTTACTGCCTTTAATTTGGATCCCTTTTAGAGGGCTCATTATATTTAAATCTCGATATTTCAATCCAAAATGGCCGATTTTCGAGATAACTTTCCGTTTTGTGAAAAATTTTGGCAGAAAACATAAAAAAATGGAAAAAAATACCGATTATGTTTGTTTTAGACAAGAGTAATTCTGAAAAGTCTGTCAAGAAATTAAGTCGATAGCTTTCTTCCTTCATGAGATAGTGGCCTATAAATGTTTGGGCATTTTTGGGCGTTTTTGCCCAACAAGAAACATTTTGCCCCAAATACCGATGGTTTTATTTATTAGGACTCATGGCCGTCATTGATAGTTTTTATTTATGAGAAATAATGAATCTTGACAAAAAAAAGTAAAAAAAAAACACAAGAAAATTTTTTTCAATTTTTGGTCACAGTGTCCTGAAGCCATGTTTGACTGCTAGCAGAAGCCAAATTAAGAACAACTCCACTTCCAAAAGATGATAACTGTTCAAGTACACTGTGACTTCAACATTTCTACCCTTAGAAGCTTTCAAATCGTCCCCCTTGTTGAGTACTGTGACGGCAAAGTAGCCCGGTCGAAACAAAAATTTCCGACTTTTGGTCGAAAATTTCTAAGTCCAAACCGAAAATTTTTCTGGTGCAAAAAAAATTTTTTTTTCGTCTCCAAATGGCCTGAAACGCATAAATAACCGAAAATAAAAATTTGATTTTTCGGCCGCCATTTTGGATTGTCGGAAATTCGAATCGAAATTTTTTCGATGGTTTTTACAATTCGGTGATACAGTCTTCATTTCTAAGCCATTTTAGTTGGTTGAGCATATCCCTGTCCCGAGATTGAGTTCAAAAATGGTCAAAATTTGAATTTTTTTTTCATTTTGAAAAATGTTTTGGCAGAAAGGTGTTAACTACATACATTTTTTTACCATAGGCTGATAGAGGGGTGTTTTGCCGACATGTCTGAGAAAATTTCAAGTCAATCGCCCTTTCCAGTCCAAAGATGTGACCTGCTGACTATTTTTGTTGAAGGGTTAACAAAAACATTTTCAGAAAAATGGGAATGTGACGATTAGTTACAACTTATGACCCTTTATGAGTACAGAAACTTTAAAAAAAAATCGTTCAGAGCGTTTTCGAGAAATAGTGAAAATAAAAGTGTGGAAGAATAATAATAATAATAATAATCAAAAAAAAAAATTAAAAAATAATCTTTGCAATAACAAATAGATTTTCCCTTTAGGAAAATCAAAAAAAAAAAAAAAAAAAAAAATAATCATTGCAATAACAAATAGATTTTCCCTTTAGGAAAATCCAAATAATAAAAAGTAAACACTCCGTTCCATGTACAGTAGATTGTGACGAGAGTTTTTGGAGCAGCGACTCGAAATTTTCAGCGTTTGTTCTAGAGGCTCTGCCAAACACGACCACGTCGCTGGAAAATCCAGAAACCCAGCATGTGGCCCGCGAGAACCTCGTGCGTATGCGCATACGCTCTTCTCGATTTCAAGAATGACGAAATGCGAAATTCGTGTCGCTCTTCATGGCATGTGATGCAGCAGATATTTGTGAACGCTGAGTGAAAATTTCATGGAAATCTGCCAAGAATTGGCTGAGAAATAGCGGTTTGAAGAGAGGAGGTAATTTTTGGAATTTGGTCTTTTTCAAGCCGGTACGAAAGAAGACGTGGTGAATGGGCGCAGACTGCCCTACTCATCCCTCTCTGGGGTAGTTCCTCTTGAAACTTACAACTGGGTGTGACTGGTGACGAGTTGACTGTAAATCGAAGTTGCTTCTTTAATTATTTATTTATTGATGGTTAAGGTCACATATTTATGCACAATGGCTAATCATGACCGTGACAGTTTTATGGGTGGAGGAAGCCGGAGTACCCGGAGAGAACCACCGAGCAACGACGAGCAGCTGCCAGCTCCCCAACAAGTTGCTTCTTTAAGACCACCACCCAGGGAACCCAACGCATCCTTTAAATCTTTGAGAAACGTCAGAAGTTAAAAGTCAAAAGAAGTTGGCAGTAAATAGGTTTTTGGCATGCAGGAAAAGATTCACAAAACTTTGCATATTAAACATCATTAAAATAGCACTTCAGATACACACGGACTGTGTCCAGACCGCTGAAGGTAGCGACTTGAAATTTTCAGGACTTGTTCTACGAAGCTTGGCCGACATTTTGGCACTGGAATCGAGGGTTTTCACTGTGTGGAAGCACCACACGACGCGTGGAAAGAGAGAGTACTATTCGTCCCGACTTTATCAGTTTGGAATGGACTTGGGCAGTGATGTAGATGGCTGTACAGCAGTGATTAAGTATAAAGTGGTAGGTTTCGGTGCCACATTGCTTAACCGGCTCCAGGGTATGATTGTTTGTCTCAATATCATCCTTCACCACTCGTAATTTGTACCGTTGTCATACATTAATGTAGCCTCTTGTCATTTTAGCAACTTTCGAGCCAGAATGCCAATAAGGTGGGAAAGTGCGGGAGAGGGGTAGGGTTAGGGTTAGTGTTAGTGGCTGGAGCTGCAGGGTGGGGGGGGGGGGGGTCCCTCCCAGACACTACATTTAAACCATAGATAATCGTTAGAATTTGAAGTTATAAGAAATCGGCGGTGAGTATCTTTTTGGCAGGAAAAGATTCACGAAAATTCTCCAATTAGACATTACAATTGCACTTCAGACATACACGAGCTGTGTCGAGACCGCGGAAGACAGCGACTTGAAATTTTCAGAACTTGTTCTACGGAGCCTGTCCGACATTATGGCATCCAATGCAAGTGTCCAGACCGCATGGAAACATCGCCCATCGCGTGGAAAGTGAGAACACTATTCGTCCAGACTCTATCAGTTTGGAATGGACCTAGGCACTGTTGTAGACGAGTGTAGAGCTGCGACTGAGCATGAAGTCCCCGTTTCTTGTGCCAACTTGCCTAACTGGCTTCAAGTTGTGATTTTGCATCCGTATATCGTCGAGACCGACAGTAGTTTATACCGTTGCCATACGTCAAGGTAACCTTTTTTTCAATTTTGCCAACTTTCGACACACATTTGAGGGTACCTTCCTTCACCCTCATCTACAGCAAAATCTAGCGACAAGGGGTTTTGGGTTTTTCTATTTTCTGTTAGGGTATAAAATGAGCTATCAATTGCTGAACTTTATTTCAAAAATCGCTCCTGGGGTTCCGATATTTCAATCCAAAATGGCCGATTTTCGAGATAACTTTTCCGTTTTGTGAAAAATTTTGGCAGAAAACATAAAAAATGGAAAAAAATACCGATTATGTTTGTTTTAGACAAGAGTAATTCTGACAAGTCTGTCAAGAAATTAAGTCGATAGCTTTTCTCCTTCAGGAGATATTGGCCTATAAAGGTTTGGGTGTTTTGGGGCGTTTTTGGGCGTTTTTGCCCAACAAGAAACATTTTGCCCCAAATACTGATGGTTTTATTTATTAGGACTCATGGCCGTCATTGATAGTTTTTATTTATGAGAAATAATGAATCTAGACATAATAAAATAAAAAAAAACCAAGACATTTTTTTTCAATTTTGGGTCACAGTGTCCCGAAGCCATGTTTGACTGCTAGCAGAAGCCAAATTAAGAACAACTCCATTTCCAAAAGATGATAACTGTTCATGTACACTGTGACTTCAACATTTCTACCCTTAGAAGCTTTCAAATCGTCCCACTTGTTGAGTACTGTGACGGCAAAGTAGCCCGGTCGAAACAAAAATTTCCGACTTTTGGTCCAAACCGAAAATTTTTCTGGTGCAAAAAAAATTTTTTTTTCGTCTCCAAATGGCCTGAAACGCATAAATAACCGAAAATAAAAATTTGATTTTTCGGCCACCATTTTGGATTGTCGGAAATTCGAATCGAAATTTTTTCGATGGTTTTTACAATTCGGTGATACAGTCTTCATTTCTAAGCCATTTTAGTTGGTTGAGCATATCCCTGTCCCGAGATTGAGTTCAAAAATGGTCAAAATTTGAATTTTTTTTTCATTTTGAAAAATGTTTTGGCAGAAAGGTGTTAACTACATACATTTTTTTACCATAGGCTGATAGAGGGGTGTTTTGCCGACATGTCTGAGAAAATTTCAAGTCAATCGCCCTTTCCAGTCCAAAGATGTGACCTGCTGACTATTTTTGTTGAGGGTTAACAAAAACATTTTCAGAAAAATGGGAATGTGACGATTAGTTACAACTTATGACCCTTTATGAGTACAGAAACTTTAAAAAAAATCGTTCAGAGCGTTTTCGAGAAATAGTGAAAATAAAAGTGTGGAAGAATAATAATAATAATAATAATCAAAAAAAAAAATTAAAAAATAATCTTTGCAATAACAAATAGATTTTCCCTTTAGGAAAATCAAAAAAAAAAAAAAAAAAAAAAATAATCATTGCAATAACAAATAGATTTTCCCTTTAGGAAAATCCAAATAATAAAAGGTAAACACTCCGTTCCATGTACAGTAGATTGTGACGAGAGTTTTTGGAGCAGCGACTCGAAATTTTCAGCGTTTGTTCTAGAGGCTCTGCCAAACACGACCACGTCGCTGGAAAATCCAGAAACCCAGCATGTGGCCCGCGAGAACCTCGTGCGTATGCGCATACGCTCTTTTCGATTTCAAGAATGACGAAATGCGAAATTCGTGTCGCTCTTCATGGCATGTGATGCAGCAGATATTCGTGAACGCTGAGTGAAAATTTCATGGAAATCTGCCAAGAATTGGCTGAGAAATAGCGGTTTGAAGAGAGGAGGTAATTTTTGGAATTTGGTCTTTTTCAAGCCGGTACGAAAGAAGACGTGGTGAATGGGCACAGACTGCCCTACTCATCCCTCTCTGGGGTAGTTCCTCTTGAAACTTACAACTGGGTGTGACTGGTGTCGAGTTGACTGTAAATCGAAGTTGCTTCTTTAATTATTTATTTATTGATGGTTAAGGTCACATATTTATGCACAATGGCTAATCATGACCGTGACAGTTTTATGGGTGGAGGAAGCCGGAGTACCCGGAGAGAACCACCGAGCAACGACGAGCAGCTGCCAGCTCCCCAACAAGTTGCTTCTTTAAGACCACCACCCAGGGAACCCAACGCATCCTTTAAATCTTTGAGAAACGTCAGAAGTTAAAAGTCAAAAGAAGTTGGCAGTAAATAGGTTTTTGGCATGCAGGAAAAGATTCACAAAACTTTGCATATTAAACATCATTAAAATAGCACTTCAGATACACACGGACTGTGTCCAGACCGCTGAAGGTAGCGACTTGAAATTTTCAGGACTTGTTCTACGAAGCTTGGCCGACATTTTGGCACTGGAATCGAGGGTTTTCACTGTGTGGAAGCACCACACGACGCGTGGAAAGAGAGAGTACTATTCGTCCCGACTTTATCAGTTTGGAATGGACTTGGGCAGTGATGTAGATGGCTGTACAGCAGTGATTAAGTATAAAGTGGTAGGTTTCGGTGCCACATTGCTTAACCGGCTCCAGGGTATGATTGTTTGTCTCAATATCATCCTTCACCACTCGTAATTTGTACCGTTGTCATACATTAATGTAGCCTCTTGTCATTTTAGCAACTTTCGAGCCAGAATGCCAATAAGGTGGGAAAGTGCGGGAGAGGGGTAGGGTTAGGGTTAGTGTTAGTGGCTGGAGCTGCAGGGTGGGGGGGGGGGGGGTCCCTCCCAGACACTACATTTAAACCATAGATAATCGTTAGAATTTGAAGTTATAAGAAATCGGCGGTGAGTATCTTTTTGGCAGGAAAAGATTCACGAAAATTCTCCAATTAGACATTACAATTGCACTTCAGACATACACGAGCTGTGTCGAGACCGCGGAAGACAGCGACTTGAAATTTTCAGAACTTGTTCTACGGAGCCTGTCCGACATTATGGCATCCAATGCAAGTGTCCAGACCGCATGGAAACATCGCCCATCGCGTGGAAAGTGAGAACACTATTCGTCCAGACTCTATCAGTTTGGAATGGACCTAGGCACTGTTGTAGACGAGTGTAGAGCTGCGACTGAGCATGAAGTCCCCGTTTCTTGTGCCAACTTGCCTAACTGGCTTCAAGTTGTGATTTTGCATCCGTATATCGTCGAGACCGACAGTAGTTTATACCGTTGCCATACGTCAAGGTAACCTTTTTTTCAATTTCGCCAACTTTCGACACACATTTGAGGGTACCTTCCTTCACCCTCATCTACAGCAAAATCTAGCGACAAGGGGTTTTGGGTTTTTCTATTTTCTGTTAGGGTATAAAATGAGCTATCAATTGCTGAACTTTATTTCAAAAATCGCCCCTGGGGTTCCGATATTTCAATCCAAAATGGCCGATTTTCGAGATAACTTTTCCGTTTTGTGAAAAATTTTGGCAGAAAACATAAAAAATGGAAAAAAATACCGATTATGTTTGTTTTAGACAAGAGTAATTCTGACAAGTCTGTCAAGAAATTAAGTCGATAGCTTTTCTCCTTCAGGAGATATTGGCCTATAAAGGTTTGGGTGTTTTGGGGCGTTTTTGGGCGTTTTTGCCCAACAAGAAAAATTTTGCCCCAAATACTGATGGTTTTATTTATTAGGACTCATGGCCGTCATTGATAGTTTTTATTTATGAGAAATAATGAATCTAGACATAATAAAATAAAAAAAAAACAAGAAATTTTTTTTCAATTTTTGGTCACAGTGTCCCGAAGCCATGTTTGACTGCTAGCAGAAGCCAAATTAAGAACAACTCCATTTCCAAAAGATGATAACTGTTCATGTACACTGTGACTTCAACATTTCTACCCTTAGAAGCTTTCAAATCGTCCCACTTGTTGAGTACTGTGACGGCAAAGTAGCCCGGTCGAAACAAAAATTTCCGACTTTTGGTCCAAACCGAAAATTTTTCTGGTGCAAAAAAATTTTTTTTTTTTTGTCTCCAAATGGCCTGAAACGCATAAATAACCGAAAATAAAAATTCGATTTTTCGGCCGCCATTTTGGATTGTCGGAAATTCGAATCGAAATTTTTCCGATGGTTTTTACAATTCAGTGATACAGTCTTCATATCTAAGCCATTTTAGATGGTTCAGCATATCCATGTCCCGAGATTGAGTTAAAAAATGGTCAAATTTCGAATTTTTTTTTTCGTTACGAAAAACGTTTTGGCAGAATGGTATTAAGTGGATACATTTTTATACCATATGCTGATAGAGGGGAGTATTGCTGACATGTCTGAGAAAATTTCAAATCAATCGCCCTTTCCAGTCCAAAGATATGAGCTGCCAAATATTTTTGTGTTTTTTGGCATAAAGGGTTTATTAAAACATTTTCAAAAAAATGTGAATATGACGATTAGTTAAAACTTTTGACCCTTTATGAGCAGAGAAACTTTAAAAAAAATTGTCAAGAGCGTTTTCGAGAAATAGTGAAAATAAAAAGTGTGGAAGAATAATAATAATAATAATAATAATAATAATAATAATATAAAAAAAAAAAAAATAATCATTGCAATAACAAATAGATTTTCCCTTTAGGAAAATCCAAGTAATAAATTTTTATATCATCTGCTTTGGATAAAGGGTTAACTTACACATGACCTCTTCTCAAACAAATGTTCAAATATTATGACAGAGACATTTGTGAGTGGGCTTTCACTTCGTGAAAAGGAAACAGTGAACTACAGAAGTGTCAGCTCAGGATGACACAAAAAAATACACCTGCCACCTCCCCTATTGCACCCCAGTCCACATATCTGCAAATGGCAACAACAATGAATGGATTTTCTAAACATTTGTTCAGTAAACAAAACATTAAATCAATCAGATTAAAATTTTGAGACTAGTTGCATATAGTGTTGTAATAGACTTGTTCAATAATGTAAGGAAAAAAGGGAAATAACTCTAAAAAAATATGGTGCAGCAACATGGCATAATGATATGTGCAATTTCATATCATGATTATTCATCAACCAAAACATCCAAAATATCTGATAAAACGTGTGAGACAAGTTCCAGATAAATGTTGGAGTCAGACTTGTTCAACAAGAGCAATGCAAAGCACAGCATATGCCCCCGACAGTGTCATAACGCCATGGCGGCCATACTGAGTTGGCTAGCAGGACCAAAATTAAAAGGAAGCATTGTCTAGTCATCCACAAGTAACCTCCAAAATTACGATTTGATAAAATAAGTGGTTTTCAAATCCAACAGGCAGTGAATGCAATACAGAGGGTGAGAAACATTTTCTAGTCGATAAAGCAAAAAAGGGCTATAACTCTTGGAAAAATTATTGGGCAGTACCCATTCCTTGAGCATATCCTTCGCCCCATGCGGGTCTATCAGCATACCAAATCAGATCCAAATCCAACTGATGGCTTCGAAATTACAATGCAAAATGTTTGTATTGACAGACGGATGGATGGAAGGACATACTCACATCTGACTAGATATGTGGCTATCAATTATGTGGCTGTAAGCAGTTATGTGGCTTATATTTTTAAGTGGCTTCTCAAATTAGTGTGGCTCCTTTGTCCAACCAATAGTTTTGTGGCTTATATTTTCAAGTGGCTTCTCAAAGTTATGTGGCCTTTTTGGTTATTTATGTGTCCAATGTCCCTTCGTATTTTATGTGGCTTATATTTTTAAATGACTTCTCAAATTATATGTGGCTATCAATTATGTTGCTGCCAATTATGTGTTTTTTCTAATAAGAAATGGCTTTTTATGTGCCCATGCCCATATGCATTTTATGTGGCTTATATTTTTAAGTGCCTTCTAAACTTTTATGTGGCTGTCCCTATATTTTTAAGTGGCTTCCCAACTTTTATGTGGCTGTCCATATATAATTTTATTAGTCTTATATTTTAAGTGGCTTCTCAACTTTTATGAAGCTATCAATCATGTGGCTGCCAATGGATGGACGTCCAAAGATTTGGACATCGCTGTTCCAACCTTTAATGTGACTATGATGTAAAGTGTCTTATTTAGTCACACAGAAGATTTTCAGATGACCAGAAAAGTTTTGTTTTGTGGCTAGCCACATAACAGAAATTAGCCACATAAATATCCATTTATGACAAATCCTAGCCACATAAGTAGTCAAATGTAAACACGGATGGACAAACGGACGGATGGACAGAGGACTTCACTAGATACCCCCGAATCATCCTTCGGACGTTGGGGGCATACAGTTAAAACTGTAAGTCCTGTCATGAAATGCGCACAAATAGCACGTTGATCTGCACATTAATCTACACGTTTTGACCATAGTAAGGCTATCAAATTATGTATGGATGGCCTGCGCACAAGCAGTGTTTCAGCCAATGGACCTCCGGGTAACCCGGAGGTCCATTGGCAGAAACATTGCCTGTGTTTGCTATGAGTAACCAGGAGAACCTGCCGTGCTTTGGATGCCCATCGATATGGCAACTGCGCACAATTCCTACGCACAATTAAGACTAGATAAGCGCACAGTTCGTTACAGGATTTCTAGTTTTAACTGTACAAATGCAAGTGAAAAAGGGCAATGTATCTTTGAAAAAAAAAGTGCAATAACGTGGCATAACAATATGTGCATATTTATTATACAAAATATTAAAAGTATGCAATAGAAAATGTGAGATTACTTGAGGATAAAAGTTTGGGATGGACAAACAGAAGCATGCGCGCACAAGAGAACACAAGGATCCCTGTATTCCCACGCTAATGCAGAGGTCTTACAATTGGGAGTGGGTGTGTAAGAAACAAGAGGCCCCAGGGGGCCTGAGGGTACTCACCTGACATGCTAGTCTAAATATCAAACCAGGGACTTGACTTGAATAAGCTGCATACGCCCCTCCTAAGAAAAGCATATACCAACTAGATGAAGCAATTGTGACCACACAATACACAGGATTTTCCTTCTATTTTCAGTTCCTGCACTTTTACGTCCCAAAATTGAGATAAACGCATAAAAAACAGATTTTTTTCCCAAACAAAATACTTTCAGCCTAAATTTTTTTCTTCTTCTTAAAACGCATAAAAAACGATAAAACTAATTTCAGGATTTTGGTCCACCTGGCCCCCAAATTTTCGGTGTAAAAAAAATAATTTTTTCTTGTCTTAAAATTGACAGAAACGCATAAAAAAAAAAAAAAATTATGGATTTTGGTCCAAAATTTTCGAAGTCCCACCCGGACCCCAAATCTTCAGGGTAAAAAAAATTTTATTTTTTTTTTTTGTCTAAAACTGACTGAAATGCATAAAAAAAAAAAAAAATTTTCAGGATTTTGGTCCAAAATTTTCTAAGTCCCACCCGGACCCCAAATTTTCAGGGTAAAAAAAAAATAGTTTTTTTGTCTTAAAATTGAGAGAAATGCATAAAAGACAAAAAAAAATTTTTCAGGATTTTGGTCCAAAATTTTCTAAGTCCCACCTGGACCCCAAAATATCAGGGGAAAATTTTTTTTTTTTTTTGTCTTAAAATTGACCAAAATGCATAAAAAATAAAAAAAAAATTTCAGGATTTTGGTCCAAAATTTTCTTAGTCCCACCCGGACCCCAAATTTTCAGGGTAAGAAAAAAAATTTTTTTGTCTTAAAATTGACCGAAACGCAGAAAAACAAAAAAATTTTTTTTTCGGATTTTGGTACAAAATTTCAAAGTCCGCAACGGGACCCCAAATTTTCAGCTTAAATATGAACCTAGGGACTTGGCTTCAACAAACTTGAATCTCACCCCCCTAAGGATGCTGCATACCAAATACCAAAACATTCTTATTAGCCCAAGAACATTAGGTTTCACTAGGGGAAAAAATCGGAGAAAGCTGATTTTTTCAAGGAATGTCGAGTACATGTCACTGAACAATTAGACAAAAGTCCCCTAAAATCCCAGTTGAGCTTTTTTTCTACAGCCTTTTTTCGAAAACGTGTTTGAAAAAAATTAAAAAAAATCGCACGAACTTTGTAACCTCGAATTGATCCAACTGTATTTTTTGTTTACGCGTATTTCGAGCTACATAATGTCTAATATACATTTACCTAGAGGAAAATGTGCATTCTGTGACAATTTCTGTGAAAAATTATTGAAAATTCACCAAAAAGTATCGGATTTACGCAAAAAATGACGATTTTCCTAACGGATTTGCCCAAAGGGTCGTAGTACAAAACGGGATGTTAGTTGGACAGACGATAAAAAATCCACCACCATTTGAAGACTTTTATCATTGCTTACAAAATAGACATTATGGAAGACCCCCTCTGCTTCTGGCCGAGTTCCCCTTTTGGCATAAAATTCGTCAGCATGAGAACTCAACTATTTTCGGGCTTGGGACCGAACAGACACGTCTGTGTCTGGCAGCATTAGATCAATAAATAATATTTACAGAATGTACAAAAATCAATAAATAATATTTACAGAATGTACAAATCAATCAACATGGATTAAGTTACATTGACTATTATCATCGCTATATACAGAAATGACATGACCTATATACATATTATTCATCGAATTTCCGACAGGACAGTGTTTCTGTGGTTGTTACAAGAATCCGAACTGCAATTACACAAACCTGAGCAAGAGAGTCTTGCCTTCTTACACCCACACCTTTTTGTACAAGCACTCTTGCAACCACAACTGATCAGATTCAGTAGGTTATCGGGGGCACATGGCTTTGTGGCTGCAGTCGGTACAAGAAGTCCATTGTCTAGCGACCACCCCCAATCCGTCGGAGGAAGCGAAGTGCCCAGCCATTGTTGGACCTGGAGATAACATCTGTAGACATGTTGTTGTGCAGCATCGCTGCTTGGTGGGAGTGAGGCTAGGTCGATGGGTTTATTCAGTTTAGATTTTGCTACATAACGCTTGTAAGTGACATATCTATATTGGTCGAGAGAGGAAACAGTTTTACTCCCGTATAAGATCAGGAGAAGTTGTTCCACGGCAGCGGCTACTGCACTTGGTGTACTGTCATCTGCCAAAATTGTGTTGACATACTGTTGTGAGTCGCTAGTAACATCGGAGACAATTGTACTGAATACTTTCTTCTTACCAACTCGAAAGAGTGCAGAAGTAGTGTCACAACCACTTATAGAATGTGCTACAAGGAGGTTGCTTCTATGGTCACCCATTTTGGTTGCTATTTCACTAACTGAAACTAGTAAGTTTGGGGTAATGGAATACATCATGTGAATATTACATCCCGGTTGAACTCGAGAGGTAAGAATGACTAACAAGCCTGTGTCTGTTCCCACAACGACAACATTGTTGTCATCTTGAGCGATGTCAAGTGCAGTTTTGGCTATCAGTACATCAGCATCAGCCTCGGCCTGCTTGGACTGAATATTGATAGCAGATAGCTCCTGCATTAGAAGATCGATCAGTTGGGTTTTGTTCTTGGCATTTGCAAGGAAATCGGATTGGGGTGTGGTGGCTGGTAACTCGGGTGAGATATTGATATCAATGGAATACCTGTCTTTAGATCTACGGGCTTGTTCCATGCCCTTTGTCGACATTGTACAAGCATAACCATCAAAAACAACCACAACGTTCGCCCCAAAATGTCTCACTAGATAATTGGAATATGATGTACATATGTCCTTATATGACTGTTTAGGCCATACAACTGCCCTCAATAAAAATCCACCATCTACAACAAACAGAGAATGTTCTGGGATTTTAGTTTGCTCGGAACCGTATGTTTTGAGGATCTTACCGAGCATGCTTTTCTGTGTCTTCCTCATTCCAGCAGAATCAAACAATGCTGGTGGTTTCGGGGCGAGTTCATATTTGAGATACTCTTCCATCTCTGCTTGTGACTGAATAACACATGTGATGCGGTTGAACAGAAATGTGGGGTCAATCACTACCTTACTTCCACAGACTTTGATGCTATTTGCCATCGATGCGAAAGACTTCACAGTGTCAACACGTCGTAGTTTGATGCTGTTGAACATTTTGCTTACAACATTCGATACGCAACATTCACCAATTTTGCGAACTTGGTCACAGTTCACAGTTTCGTTGGCCACAAGCCCGGTCGCTATAGAGACTAATTGTAGTGGATCTCTATTCTGAAAGGGGGAATGCACTCTGAGCCAGTTCAATAATTTGGTGATATCATTGGCATCAGTCAATTGTGAACTTTGACGGAGATCCCGATGTTGTTCGCCATGACCAGTGTGAACATGAACAAAATTTTCGAGAGCATTACATATCGGAAGGCAAAGAGGTAGTCCATGTACCCATTTCGCAACAGTGCTATCGGTTATTCCCCTGCCATGTGTGAGACCACCAGGGAGCTTGAACATTCTCATTAAACACTGCTCTATGGTCTGATCAGAATATATCCCGTCCCAGAATTTATCTGAGCACCTTATGGTAAAGTAACCTTTCTCAGTGAACAACTTCAAATCATCCTGTTGCATTATTTCTGTTAGCTCATTCATCTGCTGCAAATAGAGATGAGAACTTTTTGCGTATGCAAAATGACCACCTGCGTGAAATACTGGAATCATATTGCGAACACAATATGTGTGGAGTTCCCAGTCGCCTGTGCGCTCTGCTCTCAAGAACAACTGGAGAAGACCTATTTGCTCGCAGTATTGTACCCAAAGCTTTCCTGTGCATCCTACGGACGCATTCTGGAGCAGTTCATGTAATTTTGACAGTAGATGGTTGACACTTTCTTGATTGACAGCGTCAGCTGTTGTACAGTCACCTCTGGCAATTCCACAGAATATTTCATTGACTTCTGTGCAGTCTATGTTATCTAGTGTTCGGCTTTCTTCAAACACAAGATTTGTAATGGCAATTTGTGTTAGCAAATGGGCACGAACTGCTCTTGAATATGCATGACCACTGATCAAATGATGGATTGACCCACCAGCATAAAGAGTCCCCCAAAGTTCATCTAAGCCGCTACCAGCCATGATAGAACCAATTGCCCCTAAATATGACATAATCATATGGAAGCCGCCGAGTCTAACGAAAACTTTTGTCAACTTATCTGACGAAGACACAATCTCCACTGCTTTGATATAAAGTGGTTGGTCAAACGTCACTGGACAAACGTTCAGTCCCTGTTTCTCACATTCAGTTTGTGCAAACATGAGAGCAGTGTAAATTGTGCTCGGGTTGGATGGATCAAAATTAATAAAGGGAAGTATCTCGACATCACTTGTTTCATAATCATCTGATGATGTGACAATGTGCATATATCCAGCCCAAGATGGGCAAGGTACTCTCAGTACATGCGTCAAAGACCAAAGACTGTCGACTGTTTTTGCGAGTTTCAAATTTTTCGGATCAGATTCACCCAAAGTTGATAAATCCTTCATCACAATTTCGTCAAGACCCGATTTGCTTGGTTTACTGTAACCTTTCAAAGGGATGTACCCGAATTCACCAGAGCCAATATTCGAATGATCACCAGTTAGTCGTTTTATCGGAGACTCTTCTGTGTGATCTCTGCTTGGAGTTATACAGGCGATGCCTCCCATACTATGGAAAGTATTCTTGCCATCTAGCGTGCGCACATTACAATCGGCGTTATCGAAAACGAATTGTGTGAAGTTCGCAAGTCTAGGCGACGGACCTTTGCTTATCATGACAGAATGAACGTATTGTTGAACTTCCCGGTAGCTAGAAGAGAACATTAGTCCATTCAGAATGTCGATCAATTCCCGAGATGCGAATTTCCTATGTATGTAAACTGCTACCGACAATAATACTGGTGACAAGAATGAACGGGGCCGACAAGAACTTATTAGAGACTGACCTATGGCTGTCACGCGTCTCTGGTTGGCTTGGATGTTTTGCCCACGCTGCGACGGAGCAACAATCCCTTGTAACAAGGTTTGGAGTGTATCGGGTAGTAGATCACTAGATACAGATAACGAATAGGGTTTGGGATAAACGTCACACTCGTAAATGGCTGACCGAATATCATCGCGGACTACAGCCGATGCTTTCTTGACGATGCGCATACGTTCATCAGTTTCATTGGTACATTTGTCTGAGTACCACGAATCATATAGTATTTTGTCTGATGAATCTCTGAATGTGACAACATTTATTAGGGACCTCAGTGTTGTAATAGAGATTCTACTACCGAAATGCTCAAGCAGTTTGGTTTTAAGATGTTTAATTGTGTAACCGACTTCGTCACCAAGATACGATTCAAACGCCTCTGCCAATTCGCTCAAGGAAAACTGACACTCATCGCTGTTCTCCATAAAGGTACACAATTCATGGAATGCAAGTGCTTTCTTGTCTGCAACAGGCCTACCCTGTGAAAGAGTTCGCTCAGGCTTATCTCTGACAAATCCTCCTGTCCAGCAATCATGGTGATACCGACCTTCCTCGGCCACTAGATCGATAGCACGACCGATCTGAGTAAGTACAGACTCACCCCATTCATCACTACGTTTCAAACAACGGGTTCTGATACTATCAACAAAAGTCAATGTTTCAACGGTGTGGACTTCTCTTCTACGTTGAACGGGTATATGAGTTTGTTTGTCGGCGGATTCTCCACAGAACAGACAATGGAGTTTAAAATTGAAAGCATCTTGATCAGAGCGCAATTTTTTTGTCATAGATGGACCAGCTTCGTCAGATTCAGCTGCATCTAGAGACATTCTCTTACTTTTTCTTACAGAACTTTCCCGTGTATAATTCTTGTAGCAGAATTTGTGAATTTTCTCACCAACTGTGGGTTTCTTCGAACCGGCAAAAAGATTATCGCCAAGCTCGACGCTTACAGCAACCAACGTTTCTATACCCCGCTCACCAAGTGTAGTTATTCCGGACGAGCTGGTCAACTCATCGTTACATTTGATACATTTATCCATTGCCAAAGTCACAACAGAAAAAAGATGATAAGACACAATAAACTCAAGTACAATACCACAGAACAGATATCAATGTGCAGACCTGCTTCGTTGTCACCGTAAGGTATCAACAGGTATCGCTAAGTGATATGCCAACAACATAACTGATCAGTTCTACAAATAACACAAGACTCTAATAATCAACAACAGGCAAAATTACATATATATCTATCAAGGGATCATTGGTTTCAATATCTAGGCATCAAATGCGGAGTGTCCAATACTGAACAGAGCAAATTGTGCAACGGACAGACCTGGAATGCGGAATTAAACAGCGTTTCCTGATGAAAGTCGTTCAAGGTTATTTTGCATCAAATTAAAGAGCGTTGTCTGTACATAAAGACCTGGAATGCAGAATTAAACAGCGTTTCCTGATGAAAGTCGTTCAAGGCTATTTTGCATCAAATTAAAGAGCGTTGTCTGTACAATACAAATTTGTTTATGAGTACACATCAAGGGCGTGCACACATTACATGCCAATGCATCTTGAGTGTAGGCGAACACCACATTATGTGATTTAATCGAACATGGAAATTGAAACAATGATGCTATAATACGGTATTTGAATGAGAAAAGTCGATGCCGTTTGAATTTGAGTTTAGGGGGTATGGTTAATATTTCACACGTTTCACCAGGTCATTATGGAATAAATGACTACTGTTATATATCATTATAAAGCCACTGCTTTTCTGCAATTTTTTATATATAATTTAACTCCCAAAGTAGCCGTAGATTTGATTTAATGGACGTTGTGTACCGTTGTGTGTATGAAAACAATACATTTTTTTTCGTAATTTTGTACATTTTCGTGAATATTTCACCACTGAGTGTGAGGATTGGTACAAAGTTGGCATTTTCTGTTGGGGATATGTATTCTCAATATAATTCAGCACGATATTTATCATTCTCACCCTACTAAGGCGAATAAGAATGAGAAATATGGAGCTGGGTCAAATTTTTTTTTTAATTTTTTTTTCATCAAAAAAATGCTATAACTAAAAAAGCTCAACTCGGATTCGCGGGGACTTTTCACACTTTATCCGCAATGTGTGTCCCGGAAACATACAAAAAAATCAGCTTTCTCCGATTTTTTTCCTTACTTTCTCATTTTTATGTCTAATGTGCCTGGACTATATTGCCAGATCTGAAGAAGAAGATTTTTAAAAAATACTCCTCATACTGCACTAATTTAAACATTTGGGCTCCCATAGAGAGCCCAAATATCGACCCAGGCAATTCATTTCAATAAACATGTGAAACAATCTTCCAAAGATGTTATATGTGAAATTTGAAAGCTTTTGGAGCAGAGCTTTGGGAGAAAAGTAGTCTTATCTTTTTCCCATTACCCACAGTGTTAAAAAATGCTGACTCAGCACTTTTTCAAAGTCCCCAAAAAGTACCCCATGATAAAACCGATGGCAATTTTTTTTTACCATTCCATTCTGTTGGTCCTAAGGAAGCTTCACAACAAATAAGAATTCTCAGTGCCGTGTAGTTTTGGAGATATGGGCGTTTAAATTTTTTTCTATTTTTAGCTCCTGTGGTTCCCACGGGGCTACGGGAAAAAAAATTTCTGCATAAATTAGGTACTTATGACCCAATAAGCACTCACGTAAAATTTGGTTCAAATCGGCCTCGCGGTTTGGAAAATAGAAATTTGGGGCGGGGCCAAAATTTTTGCCCCTCCTTTAACATCGTCAAATATAGCCCCTCCAACTTCTCTTGAACAAACTTGAGTCTACACCTCAAAAGGAAGCTGCATACCAATTATCAAGTCTCTGCTATTGCTGGTTCTTGAGAAGAAGATTTTTTAAGAATTGGAGCATTTTTGCCCCATCCCTCTACTCAATATGAGCCGAAACCTAATTTGACAAAAAATCAAAATGCCCTTATATAACCCCTAATCACATGAAATTTCATTAATATGCGGCCAGTGGTTTGGGAGAAAAAGGCCCAAACACCACTTTCACGATGGACGACGGACGACAGACGCCGGACGAAAAGTGATCAGAATAGCTCACCCTGACTTTCAGTCAGATGACCTAACAAGGCCTGTACATACCTCTGATGTTTGCACTTGAATACTGTTAGCTGCTTTATTGAAAACATGATCCCACCAATGAAAGGAGTATTCTTTGCCTGCGTCATGCCCAACCTGAGATAATTAAAGAGAGGACTAGTTTCACAAAATACAATCTCAAAACAGGCTGGGAAATAACCTGTAGATTACCATTCAGGTTACGTGTGGGTTACGTTACAAAAATATGCGAACAAACCACAAGTTACAATACAACATACCATTAAATTTCTAATCTACAGTTAAAACTAGAAGTCCTGTCATGAAATGCGCACAAATAGCACATCGATCTGCGCGATAATCTATGCGTTATAACCATAGTAAGGCTATAAAATTCTGTACATATGACCTGTGCACAAGCAATGTTTCAGCCAATGGACCTCCGGGTAAAGTGGAGGTCCATTGGCAGAAACATTGCCTGTGTTTGCTATGAGTTACCAGAACCTTCAATGCTTTGGATGCTATTCGATATGGAAATGGCGCACAATTCCTATGAGCAATTAAGCCTAGATAAGCGCACAGTTCATGACATCTAGTTTTAACAATGAAGTTTGATACTGTGAAAAATGTTCTGTTTAATGTAGTTCTTTCGAGCCTCAACTTGTCTAGTAGTGCATCATATTACAATAAGAATTGGCATCAGAATAAGCCGATTGTGAGCTCAAATAGCAGGTAATTGGTCAGCGACCTTTTTTGGAAATCGGTTGAACACTAAATATGTAAAATTGAAGTGGTTGAGTTTTTGTGTTATTAAGTTATGAAATAAAGTTATCTAATGTTATTAGAATTAATAAATAATTACCTTAATCTGCTTGTCAATTGTCACTTGTCAATTATGCCAATTACGAAACCTACAGACAGAACATGAATAGACGAATTATATGTATAAGTCAATCATTGAGTGCAGGGGCTGAATCTTCCCGGGGCCGAAAAATCCAAGGCCGAATCTTCCCAGGACCAAATCTTCCGGATCCCTTTTAGTTAACACATTACACAAAGTGACAGCATTCAAGTTTGTGCAGTTAAATAACCATGCATGTCCCAACTGACGGTTAGTTATCTCATGTTCAGGTTGGTCGGTGCTTTTAAATAACTGACACAGAGTTGTATTTTTGGTTAACCTACCAAGACTAATGTGTATCTTAAATTCGGTTGAGCAATGAGTGGAATCCTGATATGTCCCCAAATATTTGTTCAGACAATAATAAACAAGAGGCCCCATGGGGCCTGAAGCTCTCCTGAACATAACACAATATAAACAGAGTCCAAGAATGAGTCTACATTAAGTAATCCATCTTCATAACTCCCTCAGGAGTAACAAAAATAATTGCTACATGGATATAAAGTCAAGTCCTTGCCAATCATTTATACCCATGTTGCCCATTTTGGAGGGCTTCCACCCCAGGCATTGGTGACCAGATCCTATTTTACCAGTAAAACAGATCTTGTTTACCACAGTGAACAAGCATTGCTTCACTTCCCAGGGTTCCCACAGAGAGACTCTGGCTGTTGAAAGTGTCATGAAACCCCAATAAATAAACAAGAAGTCACACAGGGCCTGAAGTGCTCACCTTGAACAAAACATGATTTAAACGGAGTCCAAAAATGAATCTACATGACGAAATCCATCTCCATAGGAAACATTGTCAATCCTTAAGCCCCCTCATTAGTTACAAAAATAGTCTAAGCATCATGCCTTTTCTTCAGTTGATCATAATGTAAAATGTAGAGCTCCACTAAGAAGCCACTTGATACAACCTATGTGGATTAATCTTAGTTACACACTTCTAGAGGGTATTGAATACAAACTTTTCAATTCTTCAGCAACATGGCCAATTCCAGCTCCCATATGGAGCCCAAGTATTAACCCTCTCGATTTGAAAAAAGTTGAATCTGACTTTCCTAGAGATGTTGTGTACCAAATACGAAAGCATTCTGACTGTTGGATCTGAAGAAGAGAAACTTTAAAGAAATTTCTTCATATTGCACAAGTTAAAATTTGAGCTACCATAGCAAGCCCAAATATTAACCTACGGATCTGATTTGAACAAACTTGAATCTGCCCCCCCCCCCCCCCCCCCCAAGAGATTTTGTATACCAAATATGAAAGCATTCTGACTAGTGGATCAGAAGAAGATTTTTGAAGAAATTCCCTCATATTGTACTAAGTTAAATTTCAGGTTCCCATATGGAGCCCAAATATTAACCCAGGCACTCGAATTGAACAAACTTGAATCTGATCCCCCCTAGAGATGTTGTATACCAAATATGAAAGCATTCTGACTTTTTTTAAACAAATTTCCTCATGATGCGCAAAGAAAAGATTTGGGCTACCATAGTGAGCCCAAATATATACCTAGGGATCCAATTTGAACAAACTTGAATCTGACCCCCCTAGAGATGCTGCATACCAAATATGAAAGCATTCTGACTGGTGGATCTGAAGAAGATGATTTTTAAAAATTATCCCCCATATTGAACAAAGTTAAAATTTGGGCTTTTTTTTTTTTTTATTATTGCAAATATGCGGACACGGCATTTTTTCGATGCCAATTACAGAACACCCTAACATAATCGATGACATTTTTTTTTTAAACATTCAATTCTACTGGTCCTAAGGATGCTTCAAACCAAATAACAGCACTCTTTTCCGTGCGGTTTGGGAAATATGGGTGTTTGAAAATATTTCTATTTTTAGCTCCCAGGGTTGCCATGGGGATGCGAAAATTGTTTTTTTTACATGAGTCAAGTACTTATTACCCAATAATACCACATACCAAATTTGGCTCAAGCCGGACTATCAGTTCAGAAAATAGAAATTTTGGGCGGGGCCAAAAATCTTACCCCCTCCCATTACAAAGCCAAATATTGCTTCACAAACTCTGTTTGAATAAACTTGATTCTACACCTCAAAAGGAAGCTCCGTAACAAATATCAAGTCATCGTACCCACTGTTTCATGAGAAGAAGATTTTAAAAATATTTTGGAGCATTTTCCCCTACTCCCTCCCTATGGGGCTGGGCATGCTGAGTTGAACAAAAATGCAATGCCCCCTCGGAATCGTCACTCACACAAACTTCCACTTGAATTGGCCCAGTGGTTTAGAAGGAGTAGACCAAAAGATGGTGTCAATGGACGATGTACGGACGACGGACGGAGAGCGAGGAGATTAGCTCAGCTTGACTTGGTCAAGATGAGCTATAAATAATAATGAGTATACAAAGTATTAAATAAGTATTTACTTACATCTTAATTCCTGGCTCCTTGTGTGCTGCTGATGGATATTCCTTCCCAGGACAAGAAATAGCTTGCTAATGAAATGAGTATAATCTTATTCTGGGAACCTTTAACGAAATTTCCCCCCTGTGAATTGATTGGACATGCTTGACAAATGATTTCTGGAGTTAAATTTACACAAATTTTTCATCGAATCTAGTCACGGCTGCTTCAATGCAGCCATGACTAGATTTGATAAAAAATATTCTGAAAATAGCAGGTTAAAGGTTAAATATCAACAGGACAGTATGGCTGTTTTAACATTCTAATATTTAAGTATATCAAGAGAGATTACTTGTAAGGTACACTACTGCACAAGTGACCGTTACATGAATATCCTAGGTCCCAAGGTGAGACAAAAGTATTAAACCAACCCAATATTACGCGGACATTGAATGCAATAATTAAACTGGACAAGACATTTGGAGTGAAAGGGTTTAACTCCAGAGGACGTAATCTCGGCATTAATTGTGAAATAGATTAGACCAAATAAACTATTGCATGTTGATGTCACAGAATGTCAGAATGATAACCAGTCATCAATAATTTTCCGAATCAAATTTATGTACGTTTGTGTCGGAATGTTGCATATGTCGGAATTAAAAAAAAAATATTCTGACTAAAAACGTAAATATTTTATGAGTGTTGGTAATGGTAAGGCCAACGTCATTTCGTTGAGTTGAGATTGTTGAGTTATACATGTATTTTGATCACAAAACTGTGAGAGTCGTGCAAAACACGACAATAAGTACATCCTTTTTGCTCAGATGCCCTAGAAATTAATTACAGCTGTAATCTGTGACCGTGAATCACGATGATTTTAATATCGTGTCGGACATTGACTCAAGAAACAATCGCCAATATTAGTCGGCGACTTCTCTTAGATCTTGATTGAAGATATCGTGGACCTGGGACATTCATGTAATGGTCGCTTGCGCAGTAGTGTATATATCAAATCTCTCCATTACTATTATCAGTATTTGAAATTTAAGTTCACTGAATCACTTTGTTTATATAACAATTTTCGGAAAGTGAAATTTGATTAGTTTGAAGTCTTGGAATGTCACAGTTTATAATTCAATAGTTCATGGAATATTGCCAACATTTTCAAACTTTCAATAGCTTGAAAGGCGGAACAGACTACGGTACTCAAAAAAATTTAAATTCTAGGCACGATGGCTGTCAAGAGTGATGATGCAGCTAAAAATCAAAAGACTGATTTTCAAAAAGAGAGGTTAATAAGGAGCAAGGCATATTCCACTGGTGTGGTAGGTTGAAAAGAGAAATAGGGATGGTCAGGTTACCAGAATAAAATTATTATATTTCTCTGGACTTACAGGCTTATTATTTTGGAGCCCATGATATGACCTCCGCCATCATATTTTCAGATTAGTTAGTGTTTCCCTGTGGCTATGTCAGGGTACTGGGAGGGTATCTAAAATTGGTTGCAAAATGCTAATCATTAACAGCTGACAACCAAAACCAAGGTTTTTCAGCCACAAAAAAACAAAACCACAATGTTAATACCATCATCTCCCATCTCCACCCAACATGTTATTTAGGGCTGTCATGATTTTTTAATTTAGGAATCAATTAGGCATCATAGATAATCGATAATAATCGATTAATTGTACCTAGATGACCTACCCCCCCCACCCCCCCCCCCACCCCCAACTTTGAAAACATCAAAAATGAAGTTCAAGTCAGCTGACCTACCTCAAGTAAACAACGAAGACGATCTGCTTTTCAGGCCTGGCCTTTTGAAAAATCCAGGGGAGCCACTATGGCCCTCCTAAATCTGTTTCAGGGGAGCTATTCTTCACTAATATCCATTATACAAGGTTATTAACATGAAAATTGAGGAGAGCCATTACAGTTTAAGGAGAGCAATTATGGCTCTCCTCAATTTGCCTTTAGGAGAGACAAGGAGAGCTGGAACAATAGCTCAACTCAAACGGCCAGGTCTGGTTTTTAGGTACATTCAAAGCTTTGAAGTTCTGAACTTTTAAACCGTCAGTGTAATAATCAAGACTGGTCATCAGTTGCGAACTTCGTAAGTTCTTAACTACAGACCGGTTTTGATTATTACACTGACGGTTCAAAAGTTCAGAACATCAAAACTTTGAATGTACTTTAAAGACGAATGCTGCTAACAGCTTCTTGATGTTTAATGTCGACGTTCTTGACCTTTTACCTTTAGAAACAGATGATTTTTCCTCAATTTTTTTTAATTATTAAATGTCTAAAACGGGGTAAAATTTACCAATTCTTCGACAACGAAAAATACTAATCAATTTCGGCATGACCCAACGACAATCGATGAATCATGACAGTCCTAGGTGTATTGGGTTATAGAAAAAACGGCACCTGGCAAAAAACGTCATCAAGTGAGTGAAAACGGCACCAATTGCACTGGCAAAAAGGACACCATGGGTTGGCGAAAATGGCACCAGTTCGGATAGCGAAAACGACACCATTATTTACATGTAATTCATTTCATTCTGCCATTTTCTGTGCATTGTTTTGAAACTGTGGGTGCATTTTAGGTTCTTTAATTAGCCAGAGATTTCCTGCAGAAGAAAATTAAGGATACCCAGATGGTGTTGGAACCAGTTCACTTCTCAACTGGAATGTCCATGATGCGAGTGGCTGAGTTCAGCTCACCGTCAAGTATCGGATGAAACCCAATTATGGGAGTGGTAGAACCTTTCGCATGCCCATTTGCACTGATCCACTCCAGAGGAAGGGAAAGAAAGCACCAACCACTACTAAAACCACAAGAGCCAACGGAGCAGAAACAGAAAAAGAAGAATAAATCTCCATTGACCAAATGCTCGGATGCCGACCTCCTCAACAAACTCTCCGCCCACATGACGGCCCTGGGTATGATGACAAAGTAGCTTCATCAATAAACACCCCAAGGTCTACAGAGACCCTAAATTCGAGTTGCAAAGCGGCGAGGTGTTACAGCATGTTGGCAAGTTGTTCAAATTAATGAATACCGACAGCGAGGTTAGTAACTTACTTACAGTTAAAACTAGAAGTCCTGTCACGAAATGCGCACAAATAGCACGTTGATAAGCGCGTTAATGTACGCGTTATGACCCAAGTAAGGCTATCAAATTCTGTTCATATGGCCTGTGCACAAGCAATGTTTCAGCCAATGGACCTCCGGGTAACCCGGAGGTCCACTGGCAGAAACATTGCATGTGTTTGCTATGAGTAACCAAGAAAACCTGCCGTGCTTTGGATGCCATTCGATATGGCAATTTCGCGCAATTCCAATACGCAATTAAGCCTAGATAAGCGCACTATTCGTGACAGGACTTCTAGTTTCAACTGTACACACCAATTCACAGAACGCACGGACCCAGGTATAGTGAGTACAGGTGTTCACTTGAACACCTAGTCTATTGTTCTATTGGGTAGTTCACGTCTCTTACCAACCCAGAGAAGACAAAGGAATTAGTGTGTATCGGGTGCTACCGACCTCTCGATAAAGTTTACCGTTCGCATATGCATATTTTTACACAGGTTTAATAAAAACAGAAGTGGGAATGAATTGTAATGGACAACAATGAACACAAACACATACAACCACTTAATGTTTTTTACTATACACATTTGCAAACCACTGTGGATGCACTATGATAAAAAGTGATGCCGTGGACTTGTCAACGATCATCTTCGGAGGCACATCACCACTTTCTCAATCCCATCCACGCTAGAACACGCTCTGACCTTCTATGTATTTTTCTGTCCACAGGGGCCACGGTATTTCAGTTGTAACGGAATACCATGATTTGAGCATGGGAATCCACTGTGGGCACGTGGAAAAGTGCCATTCCATGGCGACTGTACTGTAGTTTTATATTGTATTGATGAGAATAACTCGTGGCCAAATGTGAAATGTATTGTGTTCATATTCAATACAATACTACAGTACAGTTAAAACTAGAAGTCCTGTCATGAAATGCGCACAAGTAGCACGTTGATATGCGCGTCAACCGGAGGTCCATTGGCAGAAACATTTCATGTGTTTGCTATGAGTAACCAAGAGAACCTGCCGTGCTTTGGATGCCATTCGATATGGCAATTGCGCGCAATTCCAACGCGCAATTAAGCCTAGATAAGCGCACTATTCGTGACAGGACTTCTAGTTTTAACTGTATGTATGTGAGAAAAGCTAACAAAAAAAAAATCAAAACGACGATCTGAGGAAAATTAAAATATTTGATCGTGTATCATAGTGTTGTTCTTCTTTTGGTTTAGTTCTGTTTTCGTCAGCTGCACTTGGTGGCATTCTCGTGAATTTGGTGCCGTTTTTGCCATCCACACTTGGTGCCTTTTTCGCCTATGAGAGTTGGTGCCTTTTTATGCACGGGGCTGTTTTCACCTGCACCTGGTGTATTTCATGATAATCCACCCGAATTGTACAGTACATACATGTAATAATACTCATATTACATTAGTGTTAAAACATACAATAATTATACTGACCCCTTTACTATCAAACTTATATTTTATTTTAATGGCGTCCTTCATGCCCTTCTCTTCTTTGCCCAAACCTGATCCTGTAATTAAAAAAAAGAAGAAATAAATTCATTCTATAAAATATCTAAAAATGTCTGTATAATCCTTTACCTACAGTTAAAACTAGAAGTCCTGTCATGAAATGCGCACAAATAGCACGTTGATATGTGCGTTAATATACGCATTATGGTCCAAGTAAAGCTATCAAATTCTGTACATATGGTCTGTGCACAAGCAATGTTTCAGCCAATGGACCTCCGGGTGACCCGGAGGCCCATTGGCAGAAACATTGCATGTGTTTGCTTTGAGAAACCAAGAGAAAATGCCGTGCTTTGGATGCCATTCGATATGGCAGTTGCACGCAATCCCAACGAGCAATTAAGCCTAGATAAGCGCACTATTCGTGACAGGACTTCTAGTTTTAACTGTAACATGAAAAGCAGACAACACTTGCAAACAAAATTAAATTCTTGAATAACTAATTGTTTTCATTTTTTGTCTCAAAAACACAAGCTTGTTCCAAAGAGGGGTCATAACCTATGTTTTAGAGACAAAAAAATGGAAATTAATTGCTGACTTTTGTGAATAGTGCTGGCCAGTTTGGGTGGTTATGTTGGGTAAAGAGTTAAGGCCAATAAAAATAATTCTTGTTCCTCAGGCACCTCTCCTATCATTGAAAAATCTGCCTCATCACCCCTTTCTTACCTTTTCACACTTTTCGAAATGCCATGGCAGCAGGCAAATGCCTTCTCGGTTGCGGCACCATTTTTATGGAACAGTCTCCCTGATCAACTGAAGGCACCTCAATCTCTTACGAAATTTAAATCGTCACTAAAGACCCACCTCTTTACGCAATCTCCTGTATATAACTAATTGACAGCTTACACAACACATCTGTTTATTTATCAGTGTAAAGCCTGAGAGCACCTACACATGTAGGTGGATTCACGGCTATAAACTATATTACTATTATTATTATTATTATTATTACCTCAATATCTCTTTGGTGATACTATTTTTCACTTCTACATTTTGAAGGGCTAAAAATTTAACCATCCATATACAGTCAAACCCTGTTAACTGAATAGCTACTTTGCCAATGAAAATTATTCAATTAACAGGAGTATTCAAATAACAGGAATCGTGTTACTTTCCTGTATTCTAGAGATAAACTTTGCATTTATTCTATTATATCTTGTTTGACAGAGCTCCATGAGCTCTATCAAACAAGATATAATAGATTAAATACCTGTATTGGATGTACTGAGGCCAAATAGGTCTGTAAACAAAGGAAAACTGGGGAGAGTCAGGGTAATTTCTCAACAGGTTACAATATTTTTTATTCAATTAACAGGAGTTTACTCTTTAACCTATATTCAATTAACAGGTCAAATTTGTTCTGGGGGTATGATAAATGGTTTTGTGTTGTGAAATTATATTCAATTAACAGGGTTATTCAGTAAAGAGATATCCAATTAAGTGGACTCCACTGTATTGTTTGACAGAGTTCTCGCTGAACTCTGTTAAACAAGACATACAGTACGTGGAGAGTGTATTGTCACTAAATCACCTGCAGAGTGGAGATTCCACCCAAGCTATAATTGCAAATATCTTGCAAAGCATAACCACCATAAACAAAGTTTCAGCCAGTGGACCTTCGGATTAAACCTGGCTGAAAACATTGCTTGTGTTTTTTGTCGATATGTACAAAATTTAAAAGTTATACAGTTACAACTGGAAGTCCTGTCACGAATAGTGCGCTTATCTGGGCTTAATTGCGTGTTGGAATTGCGCGCAATTGCCATATCGAATGGCATCCGAAGCACGGCAGGTTCTCCTGGTTACTCTTTGCAAACACAGGCAATGTTTCTGCCAATGGACCTCCGGGTTACCCGGAGGTCCATTGGCTGAAACATTGCCTGTGCACAGGCCATATGTACAGAATATGACAGTTTTAATTGGGTCATAACGCGTACATTAACGCGCATATCAACGTGCTATTTGTGCGCATTTCATGGCAGGACTTCTAGTTTTAACTGTAGCTTGGGTGATAATTCCACTCTGCAGGTGATTTAGTTACAATCCACTCTCCATGTACTGTAGATGGTCAATGTGAAGTACAGGAAATTTATTTTCACTACTAAAAATATTGTTTTTTCCACAGAATGGTGTAAAAGGATAAATTAATAAATATAATTTCAGAATTGTGTAAGACGTATTTTGTTGATAAGGGATAAATTAATAATTCCAACTATACTGAGTCAAAAAAGAAAGTATAATAGAAACAAATGTGAAAAAATAGCACAAAGGATGAAATATAATAGTTCTAATGTTGCGTGTTTGTGGACAAGAAGTTAGTGTTGAAACGATTAGTCGACCAGTCGAAGTCGATTTTCAGAAAAATCAATTCTGAAATCCGCCAGTCGGCTAATCAGGAAACTCAAAGATGAAA
Source organism: Pictodentalium vernedei (assembly GCA_031216915.1). Classification (NCBI taxonomy): domain Eukaryota; kingdom Metazoa; phylum Mollusca; class Scaphopoda; order Dentaliida; family Dentaliidae; genus Pictodentalium; species Pictodentalium vernedei. Next base: position 61,571,526 of record CM062292.1, on the reverse strand, counting down.
TCGTAAATCGTAAAATACCAATAGTGGGGGTTAATGATTACAAACATCAGACGTTTCTGCTTCGTGGTCGACCTATTTTTAATTTTTAATTTTACTGAGAAGTGGATAACAATGCAATCATTGTCATTTGTTGAGGCTGATAATGTTACAACTTAAGATTTTAGCAGCATTACAAGCACTGATTTCACCTAACCTAATCACTGGCATGCGTTAAAGAAAAATACTTTGATGTACAACTTCAAAGATGACGTTAATTCATGCAAGCTTTCTGTCCCTCACCCAAGTCGCCCACACTTTTTAATTGATTTAAATAAAATACAAGCCTGAAACACTCAGAAAGCTGCTCCATATTCTATGATATTACTGTACTGGTTTGGGGGTGAGCTGTCAAAGACCGGATATGAAGGTGAGGAAACTGTCTGTCACAAAATTTGGCTCAGAAGTTTTTAAATAATTACACCGGGCGAATGGCGGCATACATCAAACATTTTACAAATTCACGAAACTTCTGTTTTAACATCATTGGGTACTTTTTCCACTGTACGGACAGCAGATTGGGAGGCATGCACTTCCCAGCTGGTATCCTAATTCTTTTACTCAATGGTTAAAGTTATAATATGCACGACATTTTAAAAAACTCAAATATGAAAAAGAGAACAGCTACGTTCATGACTTTGACAAGGAAATTTCATCAAACACCTGTCAAACGAGTCATTAAACAAAAGGGTTATCAACTTACAGTTAAAACTAGAAGTCCTGTCATAAACTGTGCGCTTATCTAAGCTTAATTGCGCATAGGAATTGCGCGCAATTGCCATATCGAATGGCATCCAAAGCAAGGCAGGTTCTCCTGGTTACTAATAGCAAACACAGGCAATGTTTCTGCCAATTGTCCTCTGCGTTACCCGGAGGTCCATTGGCTGAAACATTGCTTGTGCACAGGCCATACATGTACAGAATTTGATACTATGGTCATAACGCGTAGATTAACGCACAGATTGACGTGATATTTGTGCACATTTCATGACAGAACTTCTAGTTTTAACTGTTCATGTAGCAGTCTCTTATCACCTAATTTACTGAGACAATTATGTTTTCAACAGAAAAGCCGACTAGTCGATTTTGAATTGATTACTCCCGTCGACTAGTCGACTTTGAAAAATAGGTAATTGTTTCAACACTGGTTAATAACAGTTAGTTACAGTTTGCACTTGGGGGCCTCCAGCCCCCCTCCCCCAGTCCACCATAGGGATTGGTGGAGGGAGTACAAGGGGTCCAGCCTTAATGGCTCTTGTGGGTATCATTGGGGTAGGACATGCAGGGGTTTAGCCAGAGATGCATCCAGCCGTCTTTTGGACGCCCTGTTTACAATTTGGACGCATTGTTTTTTCAAAAACACGGCCCTTTTGATGTTGCTATGTGTCCCTCACGGTGCCCTGTTGATTGTCTTTCCTGAATGTTACAAATGCCACCGGTTCCCTGTGTGTTATTCGCATAGAAAATATCCCAATTCCAATATGATACTGTCAGATACTGATAGATATCACGGAAATCTGCGTACGGTCGATCCCATTCGAGGGCTATTCCCATTTCTATGGTCTATTATTAGATTTCTGTAGTATGCAACTATGATACGTCAGTGTAACGTCACGCGATTTAGGTGACTACACAGTTGTGTAGTATGTGTAATTCAGAAAACCGAGCATTCTCTTATCATCGATCAACGAATCAAGATGCCGACAGAAAAAAGATGCAAATCTCAGTTTGAGAAAGGCAATAAGAAAATCGCTAAAACGAATACTGTTATTACTAGCTTTTTCTGCAATGCAGGATCGGGCCGGGGTGAAAACGAAAGAACAGTCTGCACAGACTCCACGGGTGATAACGACGGTAAAATTGCGGACGATGATAATCTGTCAGATGTAACCACTGTTAGCAAGTCTACAGATGCATCGGAAGTTACGACTGAAACAGAATTTACAGAAAGTAACAAGGACACAGCCGTAAGTTTAACTGCAACTAGTAGTTCACGTGATGGAGGGAAAAAATTTGTGCAGAAATGGCTGAAAGACTTTGACTGGTTACGTTATTTGCCAAGAGAGAACCTTATGTTCTGTGAATTGTGCAAAAAAGCATGAAAAAACAACCATTCTGTCCTCTGGGACACGGAACTTTAGAAGAAAGACATTAGAGTTCCATGAAAAATCTCAGGTTCACGTCGCTGCCTTACAGTTAAAACTAGAAGTCCTGTCCTGAAATGCGCACAAATAGCACGTCAATTTGTGCGTTAATCTACGCGTTACGACGATGGTAAGGCTATCAAATTCTGCACATGTGGCCTGTGCACAAGCAAAGTTTCAGCCAATGCACCTCCGGGTAATCCGGAGGTCCATTGGCAGGTACATTGGTTGTGTTTGCTATGGATAACAAGGAGAACCTGCCTTGCTTTGGGTGCCATTCGACATGACAATTGCGCGCAATTCCTACGCGCAATTAAGCCTAGATAAGCGCACAGTTCGCGACAGGACTTCTAGTTTTAACTGTATGTGCCGAAGACAAAACTCAGCCCCAATTTGCTTCATTAGCATCACAGAATGAACAGAGGAGGAGGGATGCTTTCAAATGTGCAATGCAGGCAACAGTTTGGCTGGCTTCTGAAGAAATAGCAAATCGCAAATATAAGTCATTACCTGAACTCCTTAGATTGCGATCAGACAAAGATGCCTTGTATTTGTGCCTGAAGCAAAAAGCACGATATGACTCTCCTGACATATTCTGCCAAATACTGAAGTGTGCTGCTAATCAGTCAGAGTTAAATCTGAAATCAGACATCCGCAAGTCGCCTTTCATTGCTATTGGGGTGTTCGAATCGACAGATCAAAGTCAAGAAAAACACCTAGTTGTTGTAGTATGCTATGTTGCTCCTAACGGGACTGTGACAACAACGAACAATGGTATGGAGATCATCAGAGATGGCACTGCACCATCTTTGCTGCAAGCCATCAAACAAAATTTCGAGTGGGTGGTAGGCATGGGAAGTGACGGAGCCAGCATGATGAGCAGTGAGATGAATGGCCTCACTGGTCTCATGAAAGAAGAGAACCCATTTTGTGTGTGCGTACACTGTGTATGCCACAGACTCCATCTTGCTGTGAGTCAGGCATGCACTGCTGTTCCAGATATGGATACAATTGAGAAAATCAGTGCAGCTTTGTACAACTTTGTGGCTATACAACCCAAGCGACTAGAGAGGTTGAATGAACTTGCAAATATATTGGAACTTGATATTATTAAATTCAAAAGACACTTTCAGATTAGATGGTTGTCACTTGGGGGTCTGTGATTGCAATCATCCACAACTATCAGGCTCTGATGATACTACTGGAGGATGATGCAGCACAGGGAGATCCAACTGCTATAGGTCTTCAGTTGCAGCTGAAGTCATACAACTTTGTCGCTTTACTGCACTTTGCTGCTGATGTCCTTAGTCAGGGTTTCCGCTATACAGACATGGGATCCCATCAACGGCCCTAATCCCCTCGTTGACTTTCCCCTACCCAAAAGGTCCTTGTAGGGCTCTCATCACAGACACTCTTAAGGTTCGCATCAAAGGTAGAGAATTATAAGGAAAAAAGAACAGCAAAAAATCAACCAGATTCGATTTTTTTTAACAAGTTGCAATAACCTTGTCCACGGAACGACAGGATCTGGTGATAGGTTAGATGGCACATGTGCACGATTTGGGTTGGGTTCCATTGGCCCACATTAGTAAATTTTGTGTACACTCTGAGGTCAGCCATTTTAACATGCACAAGGCATAGCTCCTCCAATTGGGCGTCTCAGGTGTGCATTTCAGACAGATGAGATCATGAGGCCGGTAATATTATGGTGAACCTAAGGATTCATGGTCGCCCCGTCGGATCCTTGGATTCCCCATTGGATTCCCCATTACTGGCCTCAATATTTTTTTTCTAGCGGAAAGCCTGCCTTAGTCTTACAAACCACTTGAGTAGGCTTTTCCAGTACAGAGACATTTCTTTTGCCTCCATTAAGAAAGACCTACATGTCACTGTGAACTCTCTTAAGAATAAGTACAAAAATGATGGCACTCAACTAACAATCCTGAAGAATGCTCTGCAGGCCAATGATGGACACTACTTTGGTGTACAGCTTAACATGACATCGTCATCACACAGAAGAGGTGATCTGAGGACACAAGAAGTCATCTTTCAGGACAACAGGACACAAATATTGGATCAAGTAATAGCCAACATTGAAGCTCGTTTTCCTCATGTAGAGTTGCTGCATGCTATGCAGATCTTTGATCCCAGCTCCTATCCTGCAGATGATGTTCCATTGTTGTTCTGGGGAGTGAACCACCTGCATACTCTACTCAGTCACTATGGGGAGGCCAAAACCAGCAAGAATGGCTTGCGATATGACGCACTGGTGTGTAGGGCCAGGTGTGAGGGTGAGTTTCTCCCTTTCAAAAATGAAGTGCGCCACTTTTCAACCAGGGTAGATGACAAGGGCAACACCCACTTTCTGCGACCTACAGAATTAACGCAGGCTATGTTTGGTGGTGGAAACCACAGAAACAGAAATACCTTCAGTGAAATGTTTAAACTGTTTACCTTGTGTATTTGTGTACTAGAGGGAAATGCTGAGGCAGAGAAAGTGTTTTCATGCCAAAACCGCATCAAAAATAAGCTTCGAATGACAATGGAAATGCCAAATTTGGATCGTCTGCTACGTATTAGCTATGCTAAAATACCATTAGAGGACTTTCCGTTTGATGATGCAGTTGATCATGAGGCATTTATAAGCATGAACAACCGCCGTTTATAAATATAAAGTTGGTTAATATGCAGAGCTCGCAAGAAACGTAACACTATTTTCAAGGATAAATAATCAGTTTTAACTTTGAACTTTTAATACAAAAGATTGAGAAACAATCAGAAACAATACATAAGATTGAGAAACAATCAGAAAAACTGAGTTTTTTTTTAATAAAAGTTTTTTGTGCCATGAAAAATGAGAACTTTTAATGCAACCCCTTGGTGAAGGCATGTTGATAATGATCTCAATCTCAGATAATGTTGCTACAGTTAAAATTAGAAGTCCTGTCATGAAATGCGCACAAATAGCATGTTGATTTGCGCGTTAATATGCGCGTAATGACCTAAGTAAAGCTATCAAATTCTGTACATATGGCCTGTGCACAAGCAATGTTTCAGCCAATGGACCTCCGGGTAACCCGGAGGTCCATTGGCAGAAACATTGCATGTGTTTGCTATGAGTAACCAAGAGAACCTGCCGTGTTTTGGATGCCATTCGATATGGCAATTGCGCGCAATTCCAACGCGCAATTAAGCCTAGATAAGCGCACTATTCGTGACAGGACTTCCTAGTTTTAACTGTATTCAAATGACTACGTTGTAAATGTCATAGTGTATTCTGGGTCAGAAGACCCAGAATACACTTTGGCAATTACAAATCAGAGAAAATTTATTTGTGGGCCTACCCGGCCTAGCTGTGTTCCGAATTTTGACTTGGGTGAAAATTTGAACCCAAGCATAGATTAATAGGCTATAGAGACGATATTTGGCTCCATTCCCTTAATTCCCCCACAGCCCTACAGTAGGGCTGCAGGGGGAATTAAGGGAATGGTGCCACACTCTTAAATCAGTTGGATTGAAAATTAACCCAAATCCACTGGTTTGAGTAAATATAAACCCAATTGGGTTCATATTCGATCAACCCAGTTGATTTGGGTTAATTTTCAACCAAACTGATATCAGAGTGTAACATGTGTATTCCTCTAGGCCTATTAGATCAGTATTGATAGATAAAAAACATAACAAAATATCAAGTTGAATTCAATAAATTGTTAGTCCCCCCCCCCCCCCCCCCCCCCCCCCACCTCCCCATACTACACAACGCTCGTTTAGACCTATAGGCCTACATTTTATAACCGGTCGACTCCACATAGCGTTATACGGGAATTTCCAGTTTCATTTCATTTTTATTATCTGTTTATAAAAAAATTTTATAGAACTTGGAATCCTGTAAGGGCAGTTCAACATTTCGTTATAGGCTACTGTCAGCAACACCCCTCTTTTGGAGAACTCTTTTTAAAATGTATTATGGTAATCCATGGTAAGTCCAAACTATCCTTGTTTTACCAGTGTATTTTGGGACTTACCATGGTTTACCAATGGTACTTTTTTATAAAGAAATTGAAGAATCCCCCTTCCCAACACCGCTCCCATTATCTACCTGCTTTAGATTTGATCTGAAATCCAGAGAACGCAAATGGCGACATCACCTGTCAATCTTTCTACTGTCTCTGCCCATTCAGTGACGCGAATGACGTTAAGATCTAATTTTGCTTATGGATAACCTCAAACGTACGTTTCAGTGAAATGCTGATGATCACACGTGTTCTAAACTTCGAGATGTGAATTTCACCCATCCTAGTTTCAATGACAAATTTAGTCCACTCATTGACATTTTCATCGAGGTCAGTCGACTGTTGACAGAATAATGCCACATCTACAATGTTTATAGTGCGCACTCGGAACACATGCATTGCATCAATTTGCATGATGGAATGGAAGTTATGGAACGACCATCCATTGTAAGTTGTTTGAAGGCAAAATGGACAGACTTGTCACAGACTCACAGATCAATAATTGCACTTACAAAGTTATAAGTTACACCCCAATTCCTTTGTCTTCTGCGGGCGGGTTGGGGAAATGAGAGATGAATGAAATACCTGATAGAACTGTACTTGAATTGAATACATGGAATCACGTACCAAGATACCAACACGGGTCAATGCGTTTTGTGAACTTTGGTTTAAGACGGTTACTAAGGTAACCTCGCTGCAGGTATTCGTGAATTTGAACAACCTGCCTATGTGCTGTAACACTCACCGCTCATGGGCAGGTTGTTCAAATTCATGAATACATGAATGAACCTACTAACTCAAGGCTCCACCTGAGTTAGTAACTATTGCATCAATACACGGTTGGGGTTAGGCCGTTAGGGGGAGCCCGGGGGCGGGGAGGGACATAAGTCTGTGGCCCCAATGATTAAATGTTAGTAAATTTGGGTGGGAAAATTGTAACATGCTGTTAAAAAAATGTCGTTTTGCCCACTCAAAATTAAAAGTAGATTCAACCCCTAAAACTCACCAGAAGGCTCCATTTGATGCTAGATTTAAAAGGGCAAGTGCCTTTGGCACTTGCAAGCAGATGCCTTCGGCATCTGCATTTGCCTCCGAAGACTACAACTTGCCCCTTTCCCAAATTTGGACACCCTATTTTCAAATCCTGGCTAAACCCGAGGACATGCAGGAATCAAGAACTAGTATCCACTGATGTATGGATGGTTTTAATATTTATTATCACCTCGACATGTGTTAGGGGAAACGCTAACAGAAAATAAAATATGAACAGGAACCCGTTTAAAAACAAATAGCTAGAACACAACCTTTTGTCAGTAAAAAGGATGGTAAGTGTATAAAATCCAAGGCAGAAACTTGTTTTTGCCACTTTTGTGACAGGTATGAATGGGTTATCTGTTATTTTGTTGTGCTACATTTTATTTTGAATGGTGAGCCTTGCTGGGGCGATCTATTCAGTATCCACACAACTCAATGACATTTTCGTGAATGTTCTCCCACTTGCTAATTCTAGTCTGATATTCTTTTCCATACTATACTAATCGATGCTATTTTAATTCTGGAAGGCACAGGTTTGGCAGTGTTGGAGTATCAGTATGTTATCACTTGGTTTTGCCTTTCCCACGAACTGAAAATAGATTATTGTGCATTGTTTCCCTCTTGGGTGATTAACCCTATGGAAAAAATAGTAGTAATTGGACCTAATTTTTATTGCGTAATTCTTGTCACTTTCGCCTCGTCCGGATCATTATCCAGCTTATTCACCACCTGTAACTGTGTGTATGCTGCTTTTTCAAACAATTCCCTCCCATCCATTCCCTTCCCATGTGGTTCTTTCCCAATCAGTTTTATGGGTATGGGAGCTTGTTCATCCATTCACTCCTTCAATGTATATTCATCTGGTTTGGGCGTGTTTTGACCCAACTATTTTCAGGAGCTTTATCATTATTATTGCTTATACAGTTAAAACTAGAAGTCCTGTCATGAATAGTGCGCTTATGTAGGCTTAATAGTGCGTTGGAATTGCATGCAATTGCCATATCGAATGGCATCCAAACCACTGCAGGTTCTTCTGGTTACTCATAGCAAACACATGCAATGTTTCTGCCAATGGACCTCCGGGTTACCCGGAGGTCCATTGGCTGAAACATTGCTTGTGCACAGGCCATATGTACAGAATTTGATAGTTTTACTTGGGCCATAACGCGCATATTAACGTGCATATCAACGTGCTATTTGTGCGCATTTCATGACAGGACTTCTAGTTTTAACTGTACATGTAACTCTGTGTACTTGTCGGCTACACTGTTCTATGAGCCTTTGGAGGCTCCTATTAGTAATTTAATAAATTTAAGTGCAGCCATTATAGCAATCAGTGTTCAGTGTTGTTTTATTTCCCATTCCATCCTTTCACAAAAACTATGTTTTAAAATACTAAATGTACCTCTGAATGTGTGAAGTGACAATTTAATGAAGCGTAACCAATATACAGTTAAAACTAGAAGTCCTGTCACGAATAGTGCGCTTATGTAGGCTTAATAGCGTGTTGAAATTGCGCGCAGTTGCCATATCGAATGGCATCCAAACCACGGCAGGTTCTTCTGGTTACTCATAGCAAACACATGCAATGTTTCTGCCAATGGACCTCCGGGTTACCTGGAGGTCCATTGGCTGAAACATTGCTTGTGCACAGGCCATATGTACAGAATTTGATAGCTTTACTTGGGCCATAACGCGTATATTAACGCGCATATCAACGTGCTATTTGTGCGCATTTCATGACAGGACTTTTAGTTTTAACTGTACATGTATAACGAAGATTAAGTATTGTTTGTTTTTATTGTAGACTATTTAAATTTTAAATGGTTTCTCAACTTTCTCTTCAAAAATACTTTCTGTTAAATCCCTTCATAGTGAATAGAAAGATCAAAATGTTACGCACGCGAATTAGTTACACCTCCGTCAAGCAGGTATCATAATATTCAACCCATCGTGCACCTCATCTAATTCCTTGTTTTCCAGGCCTGGCATTCTGAAAAATGCAGGAGGGCAAAAAATCGCTCTCCTCAATCAGCTTAGGAGAGCAATTAGCTTTACACAGCATTTTAAGTATCCAATTGAACGAACTCATTGAAACTGAAACCAACAGACTACATCAGTGATTTTATTAACTTTACTAAGGTAAAGCGAAATCTTTTAGACATCTAGATGTCTCACTCAACAACCGAACACACACTTGACAAGACCTGTGTGTGTACCCAGACCTGTTATCCAAGAAAGTCATACGCCTACCACTACCACCTTCAACACCCAAGAGGGTTGAAGGTGGTAGTGGTAGGCATATGACTTTCTTGGACAACAGGTCTGCTTGAATCTACAGTCACATCCTGGTGCAAGTGCTTCAAGTGACAGGATAGTAGTAATGTTAGTATATTATAGTGTCAATATTCCTTGAATAATTACCCGTCAAACTGTGATGTCAGTTGTTGAACTTGAAACTGACAGAAAAAAAATATTGCTGTGACCCATTTTGCTTCAAATGATTGCAACTGTGCTTGGGTATGGTTGCAGCCATTACCTTTTACCACTAAACCACTTTCAAAATGAAATTACGTGATGTTATGTGACTTCAAAGTTAAATTACATTTTTGCTTTACAACAAAAATTTAATGTGAGCATAATACATGTAATCTCAATCATCCCAGACCAAAATATTTAAGAGGGCAATTTTCCGCTCTCCTTAATTCTTTCAGGAGGGCAGTAAGGAGAGCTAAATGAAAGTGTCAATGACACTGTAGCTCAACTTGACAAACTTGAACTTGGTAAGTTATAAATGAAATGGCAAAATTGAAGATCATTGGTACCAATGTCATTTTTTTTTGCCAGTGGCAACATTTGTTGACAGAAACCGAAGAAAATCAATAGCTCCCTTCTAGAGGTCTCCCCAAACAAGCATACCAGGTTTCAAAGCAATCCGATCATAAATGTACCCTGTAGGGTGTGCCAAAGGGAAATATTGAGTCTTCTGACTAAACTAAGTTCTAAGAACGTTGGCCGCTGCAACATTTTTTGACAGAAATTGAAGAAAATCGATAGCTCCCATCTAGAGGTCTCCCCAAACAAGCATACCAGGTTTCGAAGCAATCTGATAATAAATGGGCCCTGTAGGGTGTGCCAAAGGGAAATATGGAGGTCTGACTAAACTAAGTTCTATGAACGCTGGCCGTGGCAACATTTTTTCCCGGAAATTGAAGAAAATCGATAGCTCCCATCTACAGGTCACCCTAAATAAGCATACCAGGTTTCAAAGCAATCAAATCATAAATGTGCCCTGTAGGGTGTGCCAAAGGGAAATATTGTGGTTTGACTAAACTAAGTTCTAAGAACGTTGGCCGCAGCAACATTTTTTGACGGAAGTTGAAGAAAATCGATAGCTCCCATCTAGAGGTCACCCCAAACAAGCATACCAAGTTTCAAAGTAATCTGATCATAAATGCGACCTGTGAGGTGTGCCAAAGGAAATTGTGGACGTACGTACTAACGTACTAACATACTAACGTACGTACGTACGTACATACGCCGACGGGCGAGAAGTGATGGCAATAGCTCAGCTTGACTTTGTGAAATTGAGCTAAAAATAGCTCTCCTGAAATTGCCAAGCCTGGTTTTCCTTGCACAAAATGGCATGTCGATCAGTGTCGATAGCGAAATGATCTACTTTCCTTGAAAATAGTCTACAATAAAATAAACAATACTTAATCTCCGTTATGTATACTTACTATTGTGTACGCTTCATTAAATTGTCACTTTTCACACATTCAGGGGGACATTTAGTTTTTATACACTTACCGTCCTTTTTACCGGATATCGTCCTTTTTACCGGCAATAAGTATTCCCCTGAACTAGGTTACGAATAGTTCAGCGATTTGAATGTAGTGGCTACCCCTCTACGTTCAGATTCTTACCATTCATCCTACGTTAAAACTAGAAGTCCTGCCATGAAATGTGCACTTATCAAAGCTTAATTGCACGTAGGAATTGAGCGCGATTGCCATATCGAATGGCATCCAAAGCACTGCAGATTCTCCTAGTTACTCATAGCAAACAAAGGCAATGTTTCCACCAATGGATCTCTGAGTTCCCCAGAGGTCCATTTGCAGGGCTCAAAATACCTTTTTTTCTATGCATAGCAAAATGCTACACATTTCCGAAAAATGAATAGCATTTTGTTAAAATGGCATAGCAGTTCTTGTGTACCAGAGTTATGCCATACTGTTTTGTACTGAACTCTTCTAAGCGGATAGAATAATGTCCATCCATTTCTGTGCTTTTTCAAATGAGGTGCAACACATGAAGTACTAGCTATGTTTTTCAACTGAACTGCCTTTAACAACTGCATGGACTTATATATTTACAAATGCGTAACATCTCTTAATTTGATGGGTTTAAAGTTATTTTAACTGGGTATTTTATGCAAAATGCAGAAACAATGCAGGATGAATATAAAACAATAAAATAGACGTTACATATGAAGTTGCTAATGCGAGACGGAGAGTTAATCTTATACATGTATGTATATCAGGAGTAAAGTATCAGTGAACTAGCTTGCAAAGTTTATTTCAAATTTTCATTTTTACTTTTTGCAATACAAGATATTCAACTGCAGCCTATTAGGCTGCAGTTGAATATTTTGTATCGCAAAATGCTATACATAATTGAAAATTGAGTAGCTTTTGGCATGTTTTGCATAGCAAATAGCGATGCGAAACCACTTATTTTGAGCCCTGTCCATTTGCTGAAACATTGCATTGCACAGGCCATATGTACAGAATTTGATAGCCTTACTATGGTCCTAACACGTAGATTAACGCGCAGATCGACGTGTTATTGGTGAGCATTTCATGACAGGACTTCTACATGTACAGTTAAAACTAGAAGTCCTGTCACGAATAGTGCGCTTATCTAGGCTTAATTGCGCGTTGGAATTGCGCGCAATTGCCACACCGAATAGCATCCAAAGCACAGCAGGTTCTCTTGGTTACTCATAACAAACACATGCAATGTTTCTGCCAATGGACCTCCGGGTTACCCGGAGGTCCATTGGCTGAAACGTTGCTTGTGCACAGGCCATATGAACAAAATTTGATAGATTTACTTGAGTCATAACGCGTACATTAACGCGCATATCAACGTGCTATTTTTTGTGCGCATTTCGTGACAGGACTTCTAGTTTTAACTGTAGTTTTAACTCTATAGAAAAAGTTCCCATCAAGTTTTTATGGGAACTCAAAACTCGAAATCAGGAATATATATCAAGCTTACGCTCTTATTACCAGCTGCAATCGATAGTACACATATTTCCTTACATTTGTGCAGTCTCTTGATCCAAATTATGTTTTATCCTTTAATTATCGATAAAAGAATACTGACGAGGCATCAACGAATATTTCAAAATCGGCTATGTTTTTGTATAAATAAAAAACAGTAAAAACAATGACTCGGTAATGGCGCCGAAACGAATCGACCTTTTCAGCGATGCGGAATTGGAATCTCGATCGCAATTGTGCAGAGGGGGGTTGATAACCTGCTCTGTGCGAATGTGATCGAGTTTGATAACCTCATCTGCACGAATGAGATCGAGATTCCGATTCTGCATCGGTGAAAAAGTCTATTCATTTTCGCGCCATTACATGGCCAATTTTGAAATATTCGTTGACGCCTCGTCAGTATTCTTTTATCGATAATTAAAGGATAAAACACTGTTGAGATCAAGAGACTCTGCACAAATGTAAGGAAATACAAAAAACATGGCCGATTTCTAAATATTCGTTGACGCCTCGTCAGTATTCTTTTATCGATAATTAAAGGATAAAACATAGTTTGGATCAAGTGACTCTGCACAAATGTAAGGAAATACGTGTACTATCGATTGCAGCCAGTAATAAGAGCAGAAGCTTGATATATATTCCGAATTTCGAGTTCCTATAAAAACTTGATGGGAACTTTTTCTATAGGATTGAATGGAAAGAATCTGAACGCAGAGGGGTAGCCACTACCTTCGGATCGCTGAACTAGGTTACGAACTGACTTGAGTACGAATTGACTTGACTACAAATTGACCATAACCCCTTTAGTTTGGGCAGAGTGGGCAAAGAACGAAACCTTGTTGTAGCCTTGCCATTGGGCACCTGAGGGCATTGACAGTCCTTGTTTACCAATGGAGGAAATCCTGACCTTGTTTTAGGTACCCTCTTGTTACATTGTTTTTCAATATCAATACAGACCGAAAATCTCGAAAAAAGATAGTCTATTCTGAGAGAGGAATTTCCAATTCTGACGTACATGTATTTCTGCATCTTGAAAGCACGCTAAAAGACTAAGTGAGGTTTTGTCGTCATTGAAAACTTCAAAATTATTTTTTATCAAGAAATTGACTGAATATGCGGTAAATACTGGTACCAAGTAGTCAATCTGAATGTCAAATCATGATGTCAACTGTGTTTTCCGACAATTACCCCAGTATTATATCATTTTAACGTGTCAAACTGACCTTGGGGTGACAGCAATAATGATAACTGTAGCTGTAAAAAAACGGAAGCCGGCTCATTCGGTCCTTGGCTCTTTCGGACCTTGGCTTATTTGGACCCTGGCTTTTTCGTACCTCCGGCTTATTCGACCCTCATATGTCTATTGATAATAATAACACTTCGACTGACCACTGATTTGTTGTGGTTATCATAAGAGAAGGCTATCATTCCCCCCTCCCACATACTCTGCCTAAGCACCTCCCCACCATTCTGACATAAACAATTTATACTGTCCCCCACTTCCTCTTTTTCAGTTTCTTCAACAACTATCTCTACCCGGACCCTTTGTTTCTCCATCCCATTTCTTCATTATGCTTAAAGTAAATTTTATTATACAAGGCACATATTTTGGGCATTCCAAGAGAAAAAGTAGATGATTTTTATGTTTTAATTATTCAGAGACAGTTAAAACTAGAAGTCCTGTCACGAATAGTGCGCTTATCTAGGCTTAATTGCGCGTTGGAATTGCGCGCAATTGCCATATCGAATGGCATCCAAAGCACGGCAGTTTCTCTTAGTTACTCATAGCAAACACATGCAATGTTTCTGCCAATGGACCTCCGGGTTACCCGGAGGTCCATTGGCTGAAACATTGCTTGTGCACAGGCCATATACATGTATACAGAATTTGATAGCTTTACTTAGGCCATAACGCGTACATTAACGCACATATCAACGTGCTATTTGTGTGCATTTCATGACAGGACTTCTAGTTTTAACTGTATGATGCATAATGATATAGAATGTAAATGCTTTAAAAATCTTGAGAATAACAACAGACTTTTGTCTGTAATTAAACTGGGTTGTTTTTTTAAGGTTTTCTTAAAGAACGCATTTTGTGACCCTTCAACGGTGTGGGGTTATTTCGCCCCAAATCCCGTTCGGCCCCTGGGTCGTTTTGCCCCCATACCAGTTCGCTAGAGCTGTAGGTTTTTAAATTTCTTGTTCAGTTTCGGTTTTGGTTTTTCAGGTGGAGCAAAACCTCGGTTCGGTTCGGTTTTCGGTTTGTTCATGAGACCAAATAAAATTCAATAAAACTCATTCTTATGTCCGGAGTCATAACTGAATGGCAGGGAAATTGAGTGAAACTCAATGAATGCCCGAAATAAGCTATGATACATGAAGAATCAGGAAGGCCAATATAATAATTACCTAAATATACAGAACTTTTATTGTGCTTGGCCATTTATCGAGGTCTGACACCTACACGCAACCTGAGGAAAGCTGCAAACACAACTAAACTGAAATGTCGGAAATTCACAGAATGTAGCCTTCCCAGAGTAGTGAGAGTACCCAGACACTGCCAATTTGGCAGTGTCTGAGTACTCTCACTACTCTGGGATGGCTACATTCTGTGAATTTCTGCAGCAAGAGAGTATTTAATAAAAAACGAAAAACCTTAGATTACAGGATGTCGACGGTTTCGGTTTTTAAAAAAAACTAAAAACCTTGGTTCAGTTTCGGTTAACCTACAGCTCTACAGTTCGCCCCGGGTCGTTTCGCCCCAATTTTGAAAGTGGGTCGTTTCGCCCCACATTTTTCCTGGAGCGTATTGGGTGGGTTTGATAAAGAAATAAAGAAAAAAAAACAGAACTAGCGGTTGAAATGATAATATAGTTTATTTTTATATAAAATTGATAGAAAATGCACTTGCTGTAATACAATAATGATCTTACATGTACAATGATAACATAACATCGAAACAATTTAAACAATACATGATTTCTGAACAGTGAAATGTTGCGTTAAACAGTTACAATGCAAAAACATACACAGATTTTATTCCATCTGACTTTCTCTGTCCCGGTCACCAGAAACTTCACCGTAAATATTGCTACATAATTTCAAGAACTGAGTTGTTGAAATGTCTGACTTGGTGTATTTGTTCTAAGCTTTTCTTTTTTTCTTAATTGCTCCTCAACTTTTATGTAGCGTGTTCTCTGGGCACGTGGAAGGTCCTAATCCCCGGGCAAGTATAATCTGTAAATTTTAATAAAATAAAAGCAAAAAATGCCTTACCTTCACACCATAGGAGAAACCGTCACTGGATACTAGTAATCGGCCACCTCTCCTACTCCCAGTTTCCAAAACCTTGTACTGGACAGTCTCAATGTCGAGATTTTCTTCCGGCATTTCTGGTTTGTAAAATGCATCAACTTGTCTAGGCAACTCGTCCGTGATGTCTCTCTGTGAAATATCAAATGATGCTTCGTGTCCATTACTTGAGCTATCAGACATATCTGCTTCTCTAATGTCAAATTCAACGAGGTTGTCTTCTGGCAGTTCGGTTACCATCTCTGTCTGTTGAGCAAAGCTTTCAAGTCTCTCTATTTCTTCAGCCGTCAGTGATATGCGGTCTTCAATCTCCGATTCTGTTGACATATTCCTTGCTTGGTCACAAGGAACACAAACAAAATGCAAATCAGAGCTATCTCTGACGGCGTTCCTGTAAGTGGATAATGATATGCCGGTTCCACATAATCTGTGCTGCCACCTCCCACATACGTCACAGGTTACTGCATGTTGTCTCCGTCTCACCTCCCTATAACAGTCTATGCATAATTCTGACATCTTCTTTCTTGGACCAGCGGCTGCGATATTTTCCGTGGCTAACTGGGGTTTATAAAGACATAAAAGGTTGGGAAGGAAAATGTGTTTTCAAAATCAAAAAAGAAATGCCGCACAAATAAAGCATACTTTGAAAGAAGCTCTCTGACTAAAACGTGTCACCTACAGTTAAAACTAGAAGTCCTGTCATGAAATGCGCACAAATAGCACGTTGATATGCGCGTTATGGCCCAAGTAAAACTATCAAATTCTGTACATATGGCCTGTGCACAAGCAATGTTTCAGCCAATGGACCTCCGGGTAACCCGGAGGTCCATTGGCAGAAACAGTGCATGTGTTTGCTATGAGTAACCAGGAGAACCTGCCGTGGTTTGGATGCCATTCGATATGGCAATTGCGCGCAATTCCAACACGCTATTAAGCCTACATAAGCGCACTATTCGTGACAGGACTTCTAGTTTTAACTGTATGTTTGTTTAAAAAAAAACAAGTTGGAAAGGTGTTAACTTTAATCACAGCATCAAATGAGGACGATGTTTATCTTACAATTGATGTTAGAGAAATTCAGTTGATTAATATGTTGTTTATCTTACAACAACATTGTATAGTTCCTTTCTTCTGATTAATGTTAGCGACAGTCACTTGATTAACATGATAGATATTCAGTCACAATGACCAAGGAACGTTTTTAGGAATCATTTGTTTGTCATCAAGATGGATTAACTGTTTTCGTCAGATTAATGTTAGAGTCAGTCACTTGATTAACATGATAGACACTCACAATAGATCTTATCAGCTATCCTCCATGCGCAATGCATTTTGGGACGCCACCCAAATGAAAACGTAAACATAAACACAAACGCACGTGTGCAAACAGAACCGACTCGCTTCGAAAGTTTAAATTTCAATGTATGTTCTCGTGAATATTGTCAACTTCACATTTAATAATCACAAGTAAAGATAAATCGAATAATAATTATGCAGAATTTTAGTTGTTGAGCGAAATGAATAACCAACAACAGGATTTATTTCAACATTTATCGGCTGAAATCTCTGTGTTCGCCGTGGGACCTTCGGCGCCCAGATGATACATACAGTTAAAACCAGAAGTCCTGTCATGAAATGCGCACAAATAGCACGTTGATATGCGCGTTAATGTACGCGTTATGGCCTAAGTAAAGCTGTCAAATTCTGTACATATGGCCTGCACAAGCAATGTTTCAGCCAATTGACCTCCGGGTAACCGGGAGGTCCATTGGCGGAAACATTGCATGTGTTTGCTATGAGTAACCAAGAGAACCTGCCGTGCTTTGGATGCCAATTGCACGCAATTCCAACGCGCAATTAAGCCTAGATAAGTGCACTATTCGTGACAGGACTTCTAGTTTTAACTGTAATTAATGTTAATGTTAATTTTATAGTCTAGTTTTGGTACGTCCTGTGCACGTACCAAAACAAACAAAATATATTATAGACTGTGGCTCCAAGGTTGGACTAGGCATGCAGGTGGGGTAATTCGTGGGTGGGACCAGTTTTATAAACTCCCCCCCCCCCCCCCCCCCCACCAGACACACACATCGTATTAGATATTCCCAATCAGCCAAGATGTGAGAGTCAGGTACAGTTAAAACTAGAAGTCCTGTCATGAAATGCGCACAAACAGCATGTTGATATGCGCGTTAATGTACGCGTTATGACCTAAGTAAAGCTATCAAATTCTGTATATATGGCCTGTGCACAACCAATGTTTCAGCCAATGGACCTCCGGGTAACCCGGTGGTCCATTGGCAGAAACATTGCCTGTGTTTGCTTTGAGTAACCAGGAGAACCTGTCGTGCTTTGGATGCCATTCGATATGGCAATTGCGCGCAATTCCAACACGCAATTAAGCCTAGAAAAGCGCACTATTCGTGACATGACTTCTAGTTTTAACTGTAGGCCCGATCATATCTAAGTCTCACATATACTATGTGGCTGGAAAAATGGTGGAAAGTAAGGGGGGGGGGGGCTGAAAATTTCTTTCGAACACGAGGCCGGGGTGGGTGGGTCACCAGCCCGCAAAACACATTTTATCCTGGCCCTGTAGGGCCCTGCAAATTTTTTCCTGTGTTTATTTTTGTTGAAAATGATGGAGCCAAATTGTTCAGGCATGCTTCTATGGTGTTTACTGTTTTGACTTGTACTTATCTCCTCTGAGTGAACTTGAGGTGGCGGGTGGAGGGTTGAGTTGACATTCTTTAGGAATGAGAGCTGATGGGGCCCAGGTCAACTTGGAAAAATGTTGCCTTCCTCCTCTCATTTACATGTAGAACACAATGAAAAATATTGCTCCACAATTTTTGTTTCAACAAACGTAAATGCATGTACACCCCAAAAGAAAGCTGAATACCATATATCAAGACATTGTATGTGTCTGTTCGTGAAAAGATTTTTAAAAAACAGGGCTTATATTTCAACGAGAATCCGAGAATCGATTCGCACAAAGATTCGTGCAATAAAACCGGCGAGACTCCACATAGATTCTCGCTGCATCTCTGCTAGGATTCGCGTGAGAAAAATGGAGTCAATTTAACCCTCTAACTAATACAGCAGCAACAAATTAACCAATAGAAGGCTAACATGACCTGAAATATCCTGACACTTTGTCAATAAAACCTTACAAATATGGCTGTCATTGGAACCGGCTCATTGAGCCGGTTCCAACGACAGCCATATTTGTAAGATTTTATTGGTAAATATTGTTCATTTAATTATTTTATCATCTATTTATTATTTATTGTTTAAGAATAATCAAACTTAGTTTAAAAAATTAAAAAAGTGTGTTGGGTAAAAGGTTAACATGTGTTATCAGTATACAACAGTGGTTCAACCTTGATGGTGTCATGGGATCCTGGGACACTCATAGTAGGTATGGATTCTCGCAATCATTTTCACGAGAATTCAAATGGATTCTCACAAATTTAGACGAAATATAAGCCCTGAAAAATGTTAGTGCATTTTTCCCACCACTCCCTATGGGGCAGCAATTGGATTTGTACAAAACCAAAAGGCAACTTCCCAACCAATCATTTCCTAAACTATCTTTTATATCAGTTCAATGTTTTTTTTAATTAAGGCACAAAAAGCATCTTCACAAGTTCACACAGGATGTCGGATGATGGCAGACAGACGACGGATGGGGGTGTGATCACAAAACATCCTGACTTTCTGTCAAGTACCGGTAAGCTAAGAATTCTGAATGGTGCTATCTGGTGGAACTTAAAAAGATTTTCAAAAAATGTCCTCACATTGCATGAAATTAAACTTTGAGCTCTTTCGAATGCAGCAATAAACATTTGATGGAAGGTTGGCATGACGAAATGGATAAAATAGACATTGCTAATGGTGTAATGGGGTGGGTCCCTATCTGAAAATCAGAATTTTTTTTTTTTTGCTGCCCTAAAGGAGTGAGTGGGTTCCCAAAAGTTTGAAAAAACTTTTTTGTACCTAGTGGGAAAAATTTATTCCCCCCCCCCCCCCCCCTCTTGTGGAAAAAAATCATTCAGTATATATTGTCTGGGTTGGTTCAGTCAATGATTACTTAAAATAACACCATTATTTATGCTCATTGAATTTTATTTTCTCATTACAGAGAAAAATGTAAAGTACAGTAAAACCTGTCTTGAGAGACCGCCCTTTGGGCCACACAAAAGTGGTCTCTCAAGACAGGTGGTCTCTCATAACAGGTTTCAGGTTTAATGAAGTCAGTGAATAACCAACCACAAAATTCAGAAATGGAGAAGAATGGATTTTTGTAATTACTTTGTAGTTGTTCTTTTTTATGAAGTTTTTGTAACAAATTGAAATGGACTGTTATAAAAATTATAAAAATAAATTAGTGTTGAAAATCTTCATTGAAGATTTTCAACACAAATTTATTTTTATAATCCTATCTGTCACATTTCAGGTATGTATGAAATTGTTTATTCAGCAATAATCCTAATCTATTCACAGGGGTCTTATAAAAACATCTCAATTTTTAATGAGTTATGCAACTGAATAGTAACTGAAACCCAATTAAGAGCTTTTAATACTTTTTAATTATGTTAGTATAACCACAATGGATTTTCCAATTCAATTCCAGAACAGGTAAAACGTTTTTGTCATGGTTTCAGTCTTCAAAGGGGCGGTCTCTCAAGACAGGTCCATTATGGCATAAAAATACAAGTTGGTACCAGGTCACAGTGGTCTCTCAAGACAGGTGGTCTCTCAAGACAAGTGGTCTCCCATAGCAGGTCCATTATAAAATAAAACCAATCGGTGCCTGGCAGATGTGGTCTCTCAAGACAGGTGGTCTCCCAAGACAGTGGTCTCTCAAGACAGGTTTTACTGTACCAAATGTACCAAATTAACAAAAATAGAACCATTTTAAATATCTTAATTTCAATTTGTGTAAAATAAGGTAGCATTTTGCATAATTAATCGAATATCAAGATGGAAGAAAACAGTAAATTTACTTCTTTCACTGTTTCTCAAATGAAAGAATTTTTAAAATCAAGAAGTGTACCAGAGACCGGTACTCAAAGACAACTACTAAAACGCTTTTATTGGGTTGATAAACTCAACCTACAGACATACAGTTAAAACTAGAAGTCCTGTCATGAAATGCGCACAAATAGCACGTTGATATGCGCGTTAATATGCGCGTTATGGCCCAAGTAAAGCTATCAAATTCTGTACATATGGCCTGTGCACAAGCAATGTTTCAGCCCATGGACCTCCGGGTAATCCGGAGGTCCATTGGCAGAAACATTGCATGTGTTTGGCACTGTTTGCTATGAGTAACCAGGAGAACCTGCCTTGGTTTGGATGTCATTCGATATGGCAATTGCGCGCAATTCCAACGCGCTATTAAGCCTACATAAGTGCACTATTCGTGACAGGACTTCTAGTTTTAACTGTATCCAACTCCTGGGTAACAAAAGGCAGAAGCAGAGTTAAGATACATTGAAAAGCTGACATTGGAAAGTGGGGTCAAACTCCCAGACCCAAACCTTATTATCAATTGGTCAGATGATTTGCACAAAAATACCCGATATTGACTATTCAGATATTTATTCCAATTTGATCAATACACCTGGTGATTTTAACAATGAATGTTTTAAAATCTAAGAAAGCACTCAAAGCCACCCAATACATGAAGGATGAATGGGTGCAAACTTTATTCACCTGTCCTACAAACTCAGACTTCCTATTTCTTAAAGGCAAAGTGCGGCCATCTCAAAGATCAGCAGACAAACCCCATGAGGCCTGGATTCTGATCCATAAAAAGGATACATGGATCAAATCTGCACACTGTTCTTGTGCTGCTGGGTAATACATTTAGCATGATTTACTAACCTATTTTGAGATAGAAGTTCAACCCAATTATAGTTTATCTTGGTTTGTTTTTTTTTTTGGATTAGGAATACAGAAAAACTTTGAACAGTTCCCTTTTTTCCTCCCATCTGCACCACATCTTTTCACACAACAGTAGCGATGCCCCATTATCTGAAGACAAACAATAGAAAGAAATCATCATTGCTGTGATGTGCACAGATTGCCAGAAATAACAAGAATATCACAAACCCAGAACCTTTTAATTTCAACCCAATAGATGTTACATTTTAGGTATGTGTGTGTAGGGGTTGGGGGGGGGGGGGGGGGGATTTGGGTCGAGAATTTGTTATTTATTTATTGGTGTTTAATGTCACTTTTCTTCGGCTATGGCTAATTGTGACCGTAACATAGGTGTAAAGTCAAGTTAGCCAATAGTTTACTATTCTCCTACTTAAAAATCATTTGTAAAATGCCCCCAAGCAGGGCCATCGGAAGATCAAAAGGGCTGGACCTGGGGCACCCCATAAGATTAGGGCAATTCAGTGGGGGCAGGAGTCCCCCCTCCCAATCTGGTGGCCCTGCCAAGTGGTCTTACTTTTGTCATTATAATTATATATCTGGTTTGTTGAACTTGAATGTTGTGAAGTTTCCACTATCTGGAGGGTGACTCATAGAATTGACTTCATTTGTCTTGCCAAAAGCATTAATTATATTACGGCGTTCAGCCACCAGTATCAGTAATCTTGAAATGCCGCAGTTACCTGGAAGGCATATTCGAATGGTGTACCGTAATACCACTGTGCAGAAAGTGGAGTAAAACGATGTGTCAAAATGGTTTGTTTTGGTAATTTGACAGCGACTCTTACAAGTAAGTGACGTCTGCCATGCGCAATATGTGCCCAAACCCCAATTTATACCACAACAGAATGCTTGTAAATATATATATATTTGTTTTTGAATGTTGCTACTCGGTTTACGAACCTAAAATACTTTCACAAGTCCAAATCGTGCAGAAACGTATTCATTCTGAATTTTAATATGGCTGTGTGCAGTTTGCTGTCCACGTGCGTTTGTGTTTATATTTACGTTTATATTTGGGTGGCGTCCCGAAATGCATTACGCATGGAGGATAGCGGATAAGATCTATGACGGAACGTCTTTTATCAAGGAGGATTTACAATAAGGTAAGACTACCCTATGGACTGGAAAATTACCATTGAAAATAAAAAAAAATAACTTTTTACCCCGGGTCGTTTCACCCCAATTCTGGGGGCGAAGCGACCCGGGGCGAACGGAAAGGGGGCGAAACGACCCGTGACCCCTTCAACCCTCCCTTAATTCAATCATACACATCTTCCATAATAATAAAGATATCAACGTACGTTTTTTTTTTATAATGGATCATAGACATTGAGAAAATGTATAGTGCTACTGGTTTCATTAACGGGGAAAAATGGTGTTGCAATGCTACTTGTTGGGTACACATCTTGGGAACATTAGGCTTCCGATCGAACATTTTCGCTTTTGAGAATTGGCCTATTCATGTATGCTCCGAAACGTCCCGTTCATCCACCCTTCGTGGATATTTCCAATCATTTCGGCATTTCTTTTTTTCACTTTCAAGTTTCAGTCAAGTTTTGACGTTTCCTTTTTCGAGGTGAATGAAAAACTTCAAATTTTGGGACCAAGTCGCACAAAAATATTATTTCTAAGTTTTGGCAGTTTACTGCTTATGTTCATTACACATTCATATTCATACCATCTTTCCATCCATATTTTGAAAGTTCGTTTTGGGCAAAAGCGCTTTTCGACATCGCCGGCGACTCGTAATTCAGATTTTCAAACCAAAACACACGTGCATTCACGAAATGGTTATTTCCCCTATATTTGGTTGTCACTAAAAAGCGGTAGTTCTAAAATGAGTCCGCAGGTAGAAAAAGAGACCGTAAGAGTCCGTAAGAGACCGCAACTAAACTATGGGGGTTAATGTTCTGAAATGAATGGTTTCTGATTGAAAACATTATAAATAATACACATCCGAAGTTTGGTATCGATATATCAACTTTAACCCCTAAAATTTTACTATTAATGTTTTGCGCTTTCACAAACTTACCGACTCCTTTTCGCAAGATGGGCCAAAGAACCGCAAATGAACTACTAGTCATAAAAATATCAAATGAACGGTTTCTGATTGAAAACAGTATAAATAATACATATCTGAAGTTTGGTGTTGATATTTCAACGTTAACCCCTAAAATGTCACTCTTAATGTTTTGCGCTTTCACAAACTTACCGACTCATTTTTCGCAAGACGGGCCAAAGAGTCCGCAAATGAACTACTAGTCATAAAAATATGAAATGAACGGTTTCTGATTGAAAACATTATAAATAATATATATCCGAAGTTTGGTGTTGATATTTCAACGTTAACCCCAAAAATTTCACTATTAATGTTTTGCGCGTTCACAAACTTACCGACTCATTTTTCGCAAGACGGGCCTAAAATTTCACTATTAATGTATAGCGCGTTTTCAAACTTACGGACTCATTTTTCGCAAGATGGGCCAAAGAGTCCGCAAATGAACTACTAGTCATAAAAATATGAAATGAACGGTTTCTAAAGTTTGGTTAACGTTGAAATATCAACACCAAACTTCGGGTATGAACGGACAATTGGTCACGGAAAAAATCCGACAAGACTCGAAAGTTCTGACGAATTCCTCTGTTGGGGAAAAAGGGCGGTCACCTTAGTTTTATCTATGCCACCGATCCAATTCCTGGTTCGCCTGATTGCTGTTGGTACGTAGATATGTCGCTTTTCTTGGATAATGACAGAGTAATCGACTAGTTACTGTAAATCCACTGGGCTTAACCCTTTATCCGTCCGCGTAATATGCAAATTCAGCAGCTGAAAAAATATTATTTTTCGAAAAATTTCAACAAAACCATATCGTGCGACCCCTCAGGAACATTTAGCAGTGAAGTCGACCCACGTTGAAGTCGACCCAAAGTGAAGTCGTCCCAAAAAAAGTGATCTCGACCCGAAGTGATTTCGTACCGAAAAAAGTTATCTCGACGCACTTTTAAAATTTATTGAAAGCCATCTCCATCCCTATCTAAAAGTGTCTTGGTTACTGTTAGAATTGTTTGTAACTCAATAGAAGTGGAATTTATCCTTTTAAGACCCTTGTCCGTGTTCGTTTATGTTTTTACTAGCTAACTTATGAAAAAAGACAGCTTGGGACATTCCGCTGTTTGTAGGCGTCAATGACATATGAAAAGTGGCTAATTACTTTAATGTTTCATTCGGCGGGCAAAAACCTTTCATTCATTCATTCTTTTTTCAACATTCCACAATCGTAAGCATGTCTGATGTGTGTCTTGTTTACACTAACAGTGTTCGGCCTCGGCAAGAAGGTTTACAGTGTGAAAGATGTGACAGATGGCAGCATAGGGTGTGTGGTACTGGCATAACACGAGATGCGTACAGGTTGGCAGTCAGGGGGCGAAGGCCTGTTGATTGGATTTGCAATCACTGCATTGAACAGGTTGACAAAAATGTTCCTGAGGTAATAATTGTAGAATTTGAAGTAATTAATTTGGAGTAATTAGCTCATTTACAGGTAAGCATGGATGCAGACGCGTTCTATTCTGTGTCAATTTAACTTGGGACACATCGCTTCCTGAATTAGTAGATTATAATATCATTCTGGAGTAATTAGCGCATTTACAGAAAGGTTGGAATTTTAAACAGCCATTTAATTTGGGACAAATTCAAGGAGTGTTTTGGGAATGTAACAGTTATGTGCTATCTATGTAGTTCTATGAATCTGGCAATTTTTCGCACCCCACCTCTACTGAGTATTATTTTTTCTGTTATTTAATCTGCTTTGTGTTTGTGTTGTTGTAACTTTAGGGTACTGTCAGTGTCAACTTAGTTGGCTGTCGGTTAAAATTATGCTTTCAAGCTAACTTCCTGAATTAGTTGATTATAATATCATAATATCATTCTGGAGTAATTAGCGCATTTACAGAAAAAGGGGAGGACTGAAAAAATGTTAAAAAAAAGCTGGAAGAGTAAAAACCAAAAAATTAGATTTGTCTGTTTGTTCATCTAATTGGAATTTTAAACAGCCATTTAATTTTTTCTCTTCAAATGAACCAGATTCTCTAGATTTTGATTTATGTACAGAACATTTCTCTGAAATTTTTTTAGAGGAGACATAAAAATTGATGATAGGCGTCATATTTTGTTTGCAACCGATGAACAACTTTCACTACTATCCAATGCAAAACGGTGGTACATAGATACATTATGACGGTGTTATTATGGCCTGTAATGTACGTTATATTTTATGTTGTCACAAAATATTGTTATATCTTTCTTTATGCTCGATGAAAATTAATATTATAACGGTGTTATTATGACCTGAATAAATCACTTTGAAAGTTTTGTTGTTGTTGTTTTTATGTTCCCCTTTCAAACGAGGTCTGAGATGGTCAATGTCCATAGTGAATCCAATGATGGTATCTTGTCATTTTCAAAAGTGGGTGGAGATCACTTATATTCCCCCTTTTCAAACGGGGCCTGAGGAGGTCTCCAATCCGTTTCAAGTGGATCTGAGATGGTCTGAAGTGGATTTTAAAAGTGGGTCGACTTAACTTTTTCGGGTCGAGATCACTTCAAGGATTTTAAAAGTGGGTCGACTTAACTTTTTTCGGGTCGAGATCACTTCGGGTCGAGATCGCCAAAAGTGGGTCGACTTAACTTTTTTGGGTCGACTTCACTCGGGTCGACTTCAACGTGGGTCGACTTTTCCGATTACCGTTCCAAAGAGGAGTCATATGATATGGCTCTGTTGAAATTTTTTTAAAAATTTGAAAAAATGATATTTAAAATAAAAAAATTGATATCTTCTACGTTGGTCAAAGGGTTAACGGGTCGCGAATCTTTACAAAAGCACTATCTTATTAGATTATTTATTTATTGATGTTTAACGTCACATACTTATGCACAACGGATAATCATGACCGTGACAGTTCCACGGGTGGAGAAAGGCGGAGTACCCGGAGGGAAGCACCGAGCAACGACGAACACCTGCCAGCTCCCCAACATCGTAACTTTGGACTGCAGCACATGCAGGGTTAGACTGGTTGAGGACATGCGCACCATCGACGTTCAGTACGCCTTAGTAGGCCTACACGGCATCATCGTGCCCCAATGCGGACAATCGGGGTTAAGTGCATGCCTATCTTATCAGATAAATATTTCATACCGTCTCGATTGAAATATTTAATTAAATTCTGCAATGGCTGTCCTTCACAAGAGCAATTAACATTTTTGGTGCCACAAGATTAGCCAACAAAGATTTGTTTTTGCGAAATTAAAATTGTTGGTGCAATTGGCTTCCAACTACGTGAACACTGCACGAAGTCAGTCTGTCATCATAAAGTGGAGGTCTCTGCCATGGTATTCGGTCTATTTGGGGCCCCTTTGGACAAATTTCGAGTAGCGTACGTGTTAATTAAAGATAAATATTGGGAGATCTATGCGTCACAAATACTACATATATTTATCGACAAATAAATTTCCTTGAGCTCCGAGTGTTTAAACTATAATCTCGACTGACCAATATTTCAACTATATCAAACAGGAATGCCTGTTATTTCAGGGTCCGTGAAGTCTGCAAACAGTTATAGTCGCGTCAGACAGGGATACGGATGGCCTTGCGGATGGAGATAAATAATAAATCTTGACCCCCCCCCCTCCGAACCGTGAAAATACCACGTATTTTGGGAAAATAGGCATATAATACGGATGAGATACAGATGGTCTGCAGATAAATACGGATAGATACTGATGTATGCATGTCACTCTGCGGCCACACCTAAAATCTGCGGTAGGAAGTACGGATAGATACGCACAGATAATCATATAAACGTATTACACGTATCTATCCGTATTAGAATGTATCGCAAGGTATCTATTCGTATGTAAAACGCATCTATCCGCACCAAAACCGTATTTTATCCGCAGAAAAAACGTATCTAAACGTATTTTATCCGTATTAAGTCCGTATTTTGTTGTATCAAACCTCGCGTTGGTAGACTCCCTTTTCCACCGTATTTATCCGTATCTGATGCGGATGAGATACGTATTAATACGGATTAATCCGGATTAATGCGGATTTTGTGCGGATTGGCCATCCGCACACGGATGAAAAAAAGTTTTGAAATTTTCAAATTATTTTTCATATTGTGCGCTTCGTGATACGTTTTCACACGGATTGATATGGATGATACGGATGTCTGCGGTCAGATACGGATGTCTGCGGATAGATACGGATGGTCATCGGTATCTATCCGTATCAACCGTATTTCCCCGTCTGACGCGATTTTTAGCAGTTAGCAATTCGAAATGTGAAGTCAGCAAGCAGTTAGCAATTCGAAATGTGAAGTTAGCAAGCAGTTAGCAGTTCGAAATGTGAATTCAGAAAGCAGTTAGCAATTCAAAATGTCAAGTCACGGATATTAGATGTTGTCAAGTCGCGGATGTTAGATGTGTCTTGACGATTCGCCCAGAGGACGTTTCGTACCTAGACATTTCGTACCAACAATACTTCTTGTAAACCTGAGAAGGACTGTGAGACAGAGGTTATTTGCCTTCCCCGCTTGTTCTTTTGGTGCTCAGAAAAAAGTCAGTAAGCAGTTACCAATTCAGAATGTCAAGCCAGAAAACAGTTAACAATTCGAAATGTGAACTCAGAAAGTAGTTAGCAGTTAGCAATTCAAAGTGTGAAGTCAGAAAGCAGTTTTTTTACAAAAAGAAAAACAAATAAATCTGCAAAAGCTTTTATGGGTGCTTGGATTAATAGATATGAGCGTTTTTGTAATATGTATCTTCCAACTTTGAAAACAGCATTTGAAACAAATAAGAGGTGAAAATAAAAAGCGACAGAGATAATACACGCTAAAAACTAAAGTGTTAAAAACTACACTTGAAGTGCTTTATTTAACACTTACTAAGTGCTGAACTAGCTCTTTGTTCAAGTGTAGATATTCTAGAACTTGACAGGTGTTACAATAATACCACTCGACAAGTGTAATGTCGCGACACTTAAAAGGAAACAACGCAGATGACGCGGATCAGGCTCGAACTCTCGAGCCTGATCCGCGTCATCTGCGTTGTGTCCTTTTAATTATGTACCCACCAAGCGCAAATCAAATTATGGACGATTCTGGAAGAACCACCAATGCTGGACACATGGGAAGTGTCATCCATTCAAGTTTCAGATGTCTGACGATTGTAATGTCTAAGTGCTTAGAGCATTGCACTTTGGGTGTTAAAATCAAACCCTAAGAGTTAGAATGGGGTTAACACCTTGAAAGTGTCAGTTTTAACACTTTAATTTTTAGTGTGTAAAAGCAAATTTCATAATCACAACAAAGAACAACATATACGATCATCTCTGTTATTACAAACACCCATAAATGTGTTTGCAAATTTTGGAGTTTTTTTTGGTAAAGAATTGTAAAAAAGATTTTCAGTTCAGTGCCAATCCTGCTCGCAAACCACCCACCCATCTCTTGTGTAACCCAATGAATCGAACTGAATGAGCTCGTTCCAACGAGTGGTCACGTGATTTGGTTTTGCTGTAACTTTTTGAATTTTTTTTTTCAACTGGTTAATTTGGAAATTACGCAGAAGGATGCGTCCGATTCTTTAACCCTTTATCTAACATGAAAAGCAGATGACACTTGCAAAAAAATATGGTTGAATAACTATTTTTTTCATTTTTGTGTCTCAAAAACAAACGTTGTGACCCCTCGTTGGAACGAGCTCGTTCCAACGAGGGGTCATAACCCATGTTTTTGAGAGAAAAAGATGAAAAAAATAATGAAAATCAATTGGCGATTTTTGAGAATAGCGCCTGTCGGTTTTGGCTGTTATGCTGGGTAAAGGGTTCAGAAAATATGGGAAGAATAATAAACACAATTAATAATTCAAATCCAACAATTACAAAAACATGTACAAAGAGTGTACAACCTGTCTTTTCTGTGCCAACACTGAACAATTTCTGAACGAGAGGGGTTCATGTTAGCTTTGTTTGACATTGTGAAGGCTCAATTTATGTTCTTTTCTATTTGTTAATTTCTTGAAAACTTAGTTCTGAATGTTTGCTGAACTCACTGAAATCTATGAAAGTCTAGAAGGTGCATGAAAACTGCTTAGAGGCTCTGAAAGTTTGAAGCAGGGACGTGGCGACAGGGGCGAGGTGTGTGTGTGTGTGGGGGGGGGGGTGGGGGGGGGGGGCATCCTGGCCAAAATTTATATAGTTGGAAATTGGGAGGGAAATTCCATCTATCTGGATTTTAGAGCTTCTTTTGGTGATGCTGAAATTCCAGCTCAATTTCAAATCGGCAAAAATTCCAGTTGTTACTATTTACAACTACATTGTATACAATAACGAGCTTCATAAGTATGCATGATGTCAATAGTACGTTTACTTATCGTAATAAAAGAAAACCCTCGAAATGATCATTCCTGCAAAAGATCTGATTTAATGTTAGGACAGTGTGAATTGCTCAAAGTTCTCAGCATGAGCATTTGTTTAGCACATATTCAGTTCCCAGAATACCAAATTATAATAACCGGATAATTCTATCATAAATGTGTTGGCATTTCAGTTACTAGAATCAATTTTATGCACCCTTTCATGGCTTCATTTTCAAAAGTTTTCTCGGTAGTGAAATTCCAACTAGGGGGAGGGACCGGGGGGGGGGGGGGCTCCCGGTCCCTCCCTCTAGTTGGAAATTCGACTGGGTCGAGTGACTATGAACCCAGTTGGTATCATATTCTCTCAACCCAGCTGATGTGCGTTGATTTTCAGCCCAACTGATTTCAGAGTTCAGCACAAATGAGCATAACACTTTAACCCTTTACCCAACGTAACGGCCAAAACCGGCCAGCGCTATTCTCAAAAATCGCCAATTAATTTTCAAAATATCTTCATTTTTTGTCTCAAAAACATAGGTTATGACCCCTCGTTGGAACGAGCTCGTTGAGCTCGTTCCAACGAGGGGTCATAACCTATGTTTTTGAGACAAAAAATGAAAAAAATTAGTTATTCAATAATTTTTTTTGCAAGTGTCGTCTGCTTTTCATGTTAGGTAAAGGGTTAAAGCACTACACATATAATTGAGAGTGAAATAACATTGGAGTCTGTTTTATGCTGATCTCATCCTTAGAAGCCATGGGAAAACGTTTTTAAAAAAACCCAGGCAGTCCAGGAATGCCATCATATGTTTTCAAATAGATGCTCAAAGTTTCCATAATGGTTATTAGAAATGCTGTTATATCAAGAGAGGACGACATCCCCTACCCTTCATCCTGCTATGTGAAGACGATGCTCAAAGATTCATGTTCCAAAAAATCCGCTTTTTAACACACTTCTTTTATTTACTTTACAGCGAACGCTTTTCAAGGACGTGACGACAGGGTGTGCGTAGTGGAGGGGGAGGGGGGGGGGGGGGGTAATGTGACCCCTCCCCCACACAATTCTGGCCAAAATTTCCTATAGTTGGAAATTCGGAGGGCAAGTCATGAGTAGTTGGAGATTCCATCTATCTGGATTTTAGAGCTTCTTTGGTGATGCTGATGTCTCCTTTACTTCCCAAAATTGCAACTCGATTTCCAATCGGCAAAACGTCCAGCTGTTTCAATTTACAACTACAGTGTACGGAATATCGAGCTTTATAAATATGCATGATGTCAATCGGTTTAAGATTTCTACAGCACGTTTACTTATCGTGATAAAAGAAAACCCTCGAAATGATCATTCCTGCAAAACATCTGATTTAATGTTAGGACAGCGTGAATTGCTCAAAGTTCTCAGCATGAGCGTTTGTTTAGCACATATTCAATTCCCAGAATAATACCAAATAATAATAACCCGATAATTCTATTATAAATGGGTTGGCATTTCAGTTACTAGAATCAATTTTATGCCTCCTTTCAAGGCCTCATTTTCAAAAGTTTTCTCAGTAGTGTAATTCCAACTAGGAGGGGGAGCGGGAGGGGAGTTCCCCCTCCCGATTCCTCCCTCTGGTTGAAATTCACTCCCCTACCCCCTACCCCCCCCCCCCCCCAATCGGAAACCTCAAGCCACATCCCTGACGCCTATAAGACGCAGACATTCCATGGAACAACTGTTGCTGTTAGTGAAACGTTCCCCTGTAGGAGCAAAACATGTTTCGCTATTGTGTTAGTAACTTAGTCAGAGCGAGGTCAAACCTTAGAAAAAGTTTCATGGCAACAAAGATGGAAATGCAACAAAATGCGTTATTTTGGGTTTTATACAGCTCACAATTGTAGTCTAGATTTTTAAAATAAATAGGCTATGACCCAGTATATTGTCACGTTCCACCCCCACCCCCTCCCCCATTAGGAAATTTTTCAGACTAAGTTTTTCTGAAAGTCCAATAATTAAGAAACTCTTGAAGACATGTATTCCATCTGGCGACTGGGGCGTTTAGAAGCTACAGACGTTTGATGGATCTGCTTATAAAAGCACGAGTATCAAATTTCGCAAAATCGCCTCCGAGGTTTCATAAACAGGCTGAAAATTTGAAAGACGTTACCACACATAGTTGACCACACTGTCTTGGCTATGAATCAGTATATAGTCACACATATCCTACAACTCCCTTCGCTTAGCCTGCATCCCACCCCATCCTAGACTAATCCCCCCCCCCCCCCCCCACATACCATCAACATTAACGGATTTTCAAAAATTATGTTTTTGAAAGTCCAACATTCAGTAATGCTTTAAAGCACGTTTTCCAGCTGGTGACCGTAGCTTTTGTAATTTACAAGCATTTCATTGGCCTGATTATAAAACCTCGTGTACAATTTTTTTTTAAAATTGTGTACAGGGTTTTATAAGCAAGCTGACGATTTGAATTAGTTAAAATTAACCATACCATCAAGGCTCTGGCCCACTATATTTCTACCTTCTCAAACCTCAGCCACTGCAAAACACCCCACAAACACACACACACGCGTTTCCAAACACGACCTCCCACACCAAAGCATCCCTTTTTCGTCGCATGTGCTGAATGTGTTGTGCGCACATCGTTCATTAGCACATATTGGCACATCCAGCATATGATGTGTACACATTGTGCGCTACAGAGTATTTTTTAAACAATTTCTACTGGGCGACATAGATCTCTAATAGGCACCCACCCACCATTACATTATGGTTTCTCAAAAATAGTAAGTTCTCAACTGATTCAAAATTGGTCATGCATTTCAGTTCAAATACAAAATTTAATATTACCAATATTTTTAAAATGAAATAATACTGATAGTTGCATAAATGT
Organism: Pictodentalium vernedei; assembly: GCA_031216915.1. Lineage (NCBI taxonomy): Eukaryota > Metazoa > Mollusca > Scaphopoda > Dentaliida > Dentaliidae > Pictodentalium > Pictodentalium vernedei. The sequence continues at coordinate 61,538,439 of CM062292.1, read as the reverse complement.
CATTACAAATAACAAAATGAAATAACACACTCTTACATGTACAAAAACATCACCCATGTTTGAGTTTGATTTTAAAAATTCAACAACCAGTGTACTACACTGGTTGTTGAATTTTTAAATCCAAACTCAAACATGAGTGATGTGAGTGTAGTCGTGTACTGCATGTGCACATATACAAAATTGAATGCAAAAAACTTCCCCAGTAATTAAAATAAACTAAACTTCATTACTTGTACACTACAACATAAAAAACAATATCGTAACAGAGAAAGAATTGGTAGCATTTATTTTGTACAAAAGTACCTTGTCGCCCAGTACACTGAAAACTACTGTTACTGGGAGACAAATATTCATCACTGGGCGTCATTTTGTCGACCAGTAGTAATGTTAAAAACTACTCTGGTGCGCTAGCACGCATGCACATTCCATCAACCACCAGACCCACGTTGCATGGAATCCTTTTCTACTAGTATCCGACTATACTTCTAGAATCCCTTTTTCATCGTGCGTGCCCATGTGCTGCATGTTTTGTGCACTCAGAGAAGAAGACTCTTTGCACTTCATTCCTGTTAATTTCAAATAAGATTTACTGGAAAACGTGGGCCCCTCCCTACCAGTTCCTGCGTCCCTGGTCGCATTTCTCAGTTTTAACCACATGATGTAGTTCTTTTGGCGGCGTAAGCTCAGAAATACCGAAGCTTAACTCATCCGCTGTTAGAGGCAAAATATCGTTTGTGTGACGTTAATGTGTTGTGTTTTGTATATTTTCTCTTCTATTAGGTGAAACAGTGAAGCTGTCTTGCTTCAGTCGATAGAAATTATACTACTCAAAGTAAGCTAAGCACCAAATATTTGAAACATCATTGTGAAATTTGCTTGTGACATATTTGCGATATTTTTGGTGGATATGATAGAGGAATGCATTGAGATGGTCCCCAGTGTTTACATTAGATCTCTCGACAGGCAGACGTTTCGTGACAGTCATGGAAAGCATGTACCCCTTGATTTTCATGATGTTTTCGTGTACTGTCTACATGTACATGACATGTGTAGGGTATTCAGTCTTCATTTCAACACAAACCCTTGTGATTTAATGATTGGATATGGCAAATGCAAATGTAAGAAGACATTAAATTTTGTCTGAAGCAGACATGTGGCGGGCTGTAGGGATGGTGGAGCAAGGGGCTACCCATCGTCTGGTTGGTGAAGCCCTTGGAGTGCACCATACGGTGATCACCAGAGCCTCGACACACCAGTAAGACGGCATGGTGGTGGCAGAGACAGGGCAACATCTGCAGCTGAAGACTGGTGTTTGTTCGTTTAGGCCTGCAGGAACCGCTTTGCCACAGAAAACCAGCTTCGCAGTGACCTTCAGAATGCATCGGGGGTAAATGTTTCGACGCAGACTATCCGGGCAAGGTTGCACGAAGGTGGTCTCCGACCGAGAAGACCATGTATTTGCATTCTGCTGTCCCAAAACTACCGCCAGGCACGATATGAATGGGCCATGGACCACGTTGGATGGACCAGAGAAGATTGGCGACCTGTCCTTTTTTCAGATGAGTCAAGGTACTGCCTGGACCACACAGATAGGCGTTCTAGGGTATGGAGAAGACCAAGAGAGCGATTCCATACAGCCAACATTGCTGATCATGACCGCTATGGTGGAGGGTCAATCATGGTCTGGGGCGGCATCAGCAGGGATGGACGTACAGAACTCTGTGTCCTTGAACGTGGTACATTCATAACGCAGCGGTATATTGATGAGATCCTGGATGTCCACGTCAGATTGTATGCAGGTGCAGTGGGTGATAGATTCATTCTGATGGACGATAATGCCAGTCCCAGTGTTGCCCATGCTGTCGAGGAGTACCGACAGAGGGAGGAGATTGATCGTATGGACTGGCAAGCAAGATCCTCTGACCTCAATCCAATCGAACATGTCTGGAATGAATTGTTGCTTGCAATTTCAGCCCGTCCAGTCTAGCCAAGAGGTGTCCAAGAGCTTGGTGCCATACTGGTCCAAGAATGGAACAACATCCCACAAAGGACCACCAGGAACCCGATTGGGAGCATGCGAAGGCGTTGTCAAGCTGCAGTTAACAGTAATGGGTCTCATACTCGACATTGAACCCATACCGGTTCGCCCCGTCAACTTTTTGGCAAATTGAAAAAAATTCCTCTTTTACCAATAATATCCATTTTCCATGGTTACCGTATTCAAAAGTTAAAAAACAATGTCAAACACAAATAAAATCTTAATTTCTGTATTTAAATCATCAAAGATATATTTAAATAAAAATATATACACTTTTCATTACAATATTTCAACTAAAACGTAAAACAGGTAGTTGGATATACTTGGTGCTTAGCAAACTTTGAGTGGTATATAACAACCTCACCGGAAATCTACGCCAGCCAAGCAATAAAATATATTGTGATGTGTAGAAAGTTGCGGGTCGATTCCCGGTGTGCCGCCACTGAATTGGTGTTAGATTGAACTGGTATTTCGTATCCAAGGCCGTTAGTATGGGCCGTTGTCGAATACGCCTGCTCCTATGAACATTATTCAACACTTTTTTATTACTGATCCGTTTTACTTCACGGAATATAATAAACACCCCCCCCCCCCCAAAAAAAAAAAAATAAAAAATAAAAATAAAAAAAATCCTCATGTAGACTCCTCTTTTAGAACAAAATCATGTTATTGTAACTGAACATCTGAGCATAATTTAAATGACGTTAAAAACTGAATTCTGGAGCGCGATGGCTCAGCGGTAGAATGTTGGACTTCTTTCTATGCAAGATGTCCCAAGTTCGATCCCCGTTGGGGACGACCCGCGTTGTGTCCTTGGGCAAGGCCCTTTATCCCGGATGCCTACATGGGGGCATGCTGACGCCATGTACTGAGGCGTACTGCACGTCGATGGTGCACATATCTTCAACCGTTATAACCCTGCTTGAGCGGCGCTTGGACATGGTCAGAATGTCGAGGAGCTGACAATTGCTCGTCGATGCTCGGTGGTCCTCTCTGGGTACTCCGGCTTCCTCCACCTGTAAAATTGTCACGGTCACGATTAGTCATTGTGCATAGGTATGTGGCCTTAAACACCAATAAATAAACTGAATTCTGACAAGCTATTTGAAGAAAATGAAAATCTGAAATTGAGTAAATGCAGTTGTTGTGTTTAAGATTGTTTTTTTATCCATCCCGCCCTGCTGCGTTGTACGGCCACTACGGTGGGCGAAATATGACATTATGTCAATTATGACAAAAGACAAGAAACAAATTCCTATCACGATGATGCAACCGCTACCAACGACAGTACAAAAAATCCTGTTGTCAACGGCACAGCCCAGTTTCCGTAACTGCTTGGATAGTAGTTTTCTGTCAACACGAAGTGACGTCACAACATCTGTGTCTTCTTTATAAATCTTTGTCCCTGTGCACCTAATACGATGCAATGTCTTCGGTGTTGAAGCGTTTCGCCTCCTGATTTCTGAAATGCAAACACATATACATTTAAAACTAGAGACCTGTCATGAACTGTGCGCTTATCTAGGCTTAAATGCGCACAGGAATTGCGCGTAATTTCCATATCGAATGGCATCCAAAGCACGGCAGGTTCTCCTGGTTACTCATAGCAAACACAGGAAATGTTTCCGCCTATGGACCTTCGGGTTACAGGCCATATATACAAAATTTGATAGCTTTACTATCATAACGCGTAGATTAACGCGCTGATCAACGTGCAATTTGTGCGCATTTCATGACAGGACTTCTAGTTTTAGCTGTAGGTAACGATACCAAAAACATAATCAGCCCTTAAATAAAGATTATCAATATAACACACGCAGAGTGGAATCTCCACCCAGACAATGTCTCACTATGAAAAAAGTGCTTGACTTATTATCCGTTCAAGCAGAATGAGTTAATTTTTGCGAAACTAAAATTCGTTAGTCGATTCGCAAATAACACAACGGACAACCCATTGTTAAGGTGGGTAAGTACTAATTGGATTAAACAACAGAGTCTAACGACATCCATATCCCCCGCCGGCGTTTATGTTATGATAGGAACAAGCATTTGTGACGGAAATTTTGCTATTACCAAGGGCCGCAACCACGCAAAATTCCTGACCACGTGCATATCTACTCTTGATATTGATACTTCAGATCAAGTTTCGAAACATCCAATACAAAATGTAGGAGGAGTTAAGCAGACAAGCCTTTGTGATGGAAAGTTTCCTGTTTCCAAGAGCAGTAACCATGCAATATTCGTCGTATTGAAAATTCCTAACCACATGCGCATCTACACTTGATACTGATACTTGAGACCAAGTTTCGTGAAAATCTCTAAAAAACTGTAGGAGGAGTTAAGCAAAGTTTGTGACGGTCGGACGGACGGACGGACGGACGGACGGACGGACGGACGGACGGACGGACGGACGGACGGACGGACTCATACTGCACACCAAGTTTCGTAAAAATCCAATGAAAAATGGAGGAGTTAACCCTTTACCTAACATGAAAAGCAGACGACACTTGCAAAAAAAATTCTTGAATAATTAATTTTTTTCATTTTTTGTCTCAAAAGCATAGGTTATGACCCCTCCTTGGAACGAGCTCGACGAGCTCGTTCCAACGAGGGGTCATAACCTATGTTTTTGAGACAAAAAATGAAAATATTTTGAAAATTAATTGGCGATTTTTGAGAATAGCGCTGGCCGGTTTTGGCCGTTACGTCGGGTAAAGGGTTAAGCAGACAAGCATTTGTTAGCCCAAGAACATTAGGTTTCACTAGGGAAAAAAATCGGAGAAAGCTGATTTTTTCAGGGAATGTCGAGTACATGTCACTGAACGATTAGACAAAAGTCCCCTAAAATCCCAGTTGAGCTTTTTTTTCTACAGCCTTTTTTCGAAAACGCGTTTGAAAAAAATCAAAAAAAATCGCACGAACTTTGTAACCTCGAATTGATCCAACTGTATTTTTTGTTTACGCGTATTTCGAGCTACATAATGTCTAAAATACATTTACCTAGAGGAAAATGTGCATTCTGTGACAATTTCTGCGAAAAATTATTGAAAATTCACAAAAAAAGTATCGGATTTACGCAAAAAATGACGATTTTCCTAACGGATTTGCCCAAAGGGTCGTAGTACAGAACGGGATGTTAGTTGGACAGACGATAAAAAATCCACCACCATTTGAAGACTTTTATCATTGCTTACAAAATAGACATTATGGAAGACCCCCTCTGCTTCTGGCCGAGTTCCCCTTTTGGCATAAAATTCGTCAGCATGAGAATTCAACTATTTTCGGGCTTGGGACCGAACAGACACGTCTGTGTCTGGCAGCATTAGATCAATAAATAATATTTACAGAATGTACAAAAATCAATAAATAATATTTACAGAATGTACAAATCAATCAACATGGATCAAGTTACATTGACTATTATCAACGCTATATACAGAAATGACATGACCTATATACATATTATTCATCGAACTCAGAAATTTCCGACAGGACAGTGTTTCTGTGGTTGTTACAAGAATCCGAACTGCAATTACACAAACCTGAGCAAGAGAGTCCTGCCTTCTTACACCCACACCTTTTTGTACAAGCACTCTTGCAACCACAACTGATCAGATTCAGTAGGTTATCGGGGGCACATGGCTTTGTGGCTGCAGTCGGTACAAGAAGTCCATTGTCTAGCGACCACCCCCAATCCGTCGGAGGAAGCGAAGTGCCCAGCCATTGTTGGACCTGGAGATAACATCTGTAGACATGTTGTTGTGCAGCATCGCTGCTTGGTGGGAGTGAGGCTAGGTCGATGGGTTTATTCAGTTTAGATTTTGCTACATAACGCATGTAAGTGACATATCTATATTGGTCGAGAGAGGAAACAGTTTTACTCCCGTATAAGATCAGGAGAAGTTGTTCCCCGGCAGCGGCTACTGCACTTGGTGTACTGTCATCCGCCAAAATTGTATTGACATACTGTTGTGAGTCGCTAGTAACATCGGAGACAATTGTACTGAATACTTTCTTCTTACCAACTCGAAAGAGTGCAGAAGTAGTGTCACAACCACTTATAGAATGTGCTACAAGGAGGTTGCTTCTATGGTCACCCATTTTGGTTGCTATTTCACTAACTGAAACTAGTAAGTTTGGGGTAATGGAATACATCATGTGAATATTACATCCCGGTTGAACTCGAGAGGTAAGAATGACTAACAAGTCTGTGTCTGTTCCCACAACGACAACATTGTTGTCATCTTGAGCGATGTCAAGTGCAGTTTCGGCTATCAGTACATCAGCATCAGCCTCGGCCTGCTTGGACCGAATATTGATAGCAGATAGCTCCTGCATTAGAAGATCGATCAGTTGGGTTTTGTTCTTGGCATTTGCAAGGAAATCGGATTGGGGTGTGGTGGCTGGTAACTCGGGTGAGATATTGATATTAATGGAATACCTGTCTTTAGATCTACGGGCTTGTTCCATGCCCTTTGTCGACATTGTACAAGCATAACCATCAAAAACAACCACGACGTTCGCCCCAAAATGTCTCACTAGATAATTGGAATATGATGTACATATGTCCTTATATGACGACTGTTTAGGCCATACAACTGCCCTCAATAAAAATCCACCATCTACAACAAACAGAGAATGTTCTGGGATTTTAGTTTACTCGGAACCGTATGTTTTGAGGATCTTACCGAGCGTGCTTTTCTGTGTCTTCCTCATTCCAGCAGAATCAAACAATGCTGGTGGTTTCGGGGCGAGTTCATATTTGAGATACTCTTCCATCTCTGCTTGTGACTGAATAACACATGTGATGCGGTTGAACAGAATTGTGGGGTCAATCACTACCTTACTTCCACGGACTTTGATGCTATTTGCCATCGATGCGAAAGACTTCACAGTGTCAACACGTCGTAGTTTGATGCTGTTGAACGTTTTGCTTACAACATTCGATACGCAACATTCACCAATTTTGCGAACTTGGTCACAGTTCACAGTTTCGTCGGCCACAAGCCCGGTCGCTATAGAGACTAATTGTAGTAGATCTCTATTCTGAAAGGGGGAATGCACTCTGAGCCAGTTCAATAATTTGGTGATATCATTGGCATCAGTCAATTGTGAACTTTGACGGAGATCCCGATGTTGTTCGCCATGACCAGTGTGAACATGAACAAAATTTTCGAGAGCATTACATATCGGAAGGCAAAGAGGTAGTCCATGTACCCATTTCGCAACAGTGCTATCGGTTATTCCCCTGCCATGTGTGAGACCACCAGGGAGCTTGAACATTCTCATTAAACACTGCTCTATGGTCTGATCAGAATATATCCCGTCCCAGAATTTATCTGAGCGCCTTATGGTAAAGTAACCTTTCTCAGTGAACAACTTCAAATCATCCTGTTGCATTATTTCTGTTAGCTCATTCATCTGCTGCAAATAGAGATGAGAACTTTTTGCGTATGCAAAATGATCACCTGCGTGAAATACTGGAATCATATTGCGAACACAATATGTGTGGAGTTCCCAGTCGCCTGTGCGCTCTGCTCTCAAGAACAACTGGAGAAGACCTATTTGCTCGTAGTATTGTACCCAAAGCTTTCCTGTGCGTCCTACGGACGCATTCTGGAGCAGTTCGTGTAATTTTGACAGTAGATGGTTGACACTTTCTTGATTGACAGCGTCAGCTGTTGTACAGTCACCTCTGGCAAGTCCACAGAATATTTCATTGACTTCTGTGCAGTCTATGTTATTTAGTGTTCGGCTTTCTTCAAACACAAGTTTTGTAATGGCAATTTGTGTTAGCAAATGGGCACGAACTGCTCTTGAATATGCATGACCACTGATCAAATGATGGATTGACCCACCAGCATAAACAGTCCCCCAAAGTTCATCCAAGCCGCTACCAGCCATGATCGAACCAATTGCCCCTAAATATGACATAATCATATGGAAGCCGCCGAGTCTAACGAAAACTTTTGTCAACGCATCTTGAGTGTAGGCGAACACCACATTATGTGATTTAATCGAACATGGAAATTGAAACAATGATGCTATAATACGGTATTTGAATGAGAAAAGTCGATGCCGTTTGAATTTGAGTTTAGGGGGTATGGTTAATATTTCACATGTTTCACCAGTTCATTATGGAATAAATGACTATTGTTATATATCATTATAAAGCCACTGCTTTTCTGCAATTTTTGATATATAATTTAACTCCCAAAGTAGTCGTAGATTTGATTTAATGGACGTTGTGTACCGTTGTGTGTATGAAAGCAATAAATTTGTTTTCGTAATTTTGTACATTTTCGTGAATATTTCACCATTGAGTGTGAGGATTGGTACAAAGTTGGCATTTTCTGTTGGGGATATGTATTCTCAATATAATTCAGCACGATATTTATGATTCTCACCCTACTAAGGCGAATAAGAATGAGAAATATGGAGCTGGGTCGAATTTTTTTTTAAATTTTTTTTTTCATCAAAAAAACGCTATAACTAAAAAAGCTCAACTCGGATTCGCGGGGACTTTTCACACTTTATCCGCAATGTGTGTCCCGGAAACATATAAAAAAATCAGCTTTCTCCGATTTTTTTCCTTACTTTCTCATTTTTATGTCTAATGTGCCTGGACTATGTGAAGGACATTTTGCTATTATCAAGGGCCGTGACCAGCAAAATTCATCTCATCGAATATTCCTGACCACATGCACATCTACACTGGATACTGATACTTCAGACCATGTTTTGTAAAAATTCAATAACAAATGTAGGAGTTAAGCGGACAAGCCTTTGTGATGGAAATTTGGCTTTCTCCATGGGCTGTAACCACGCAAAATTCGTCGCATCGAAAATTCCTGACCACATGGATATCTACACTTGATATTGATACTTGGGACCAAGTTTCGTAAAAATCCACTGAAAACTGTAGAAGGAGTTAAGCGGACAAAGTTTGTGACGGACGGACGGGGGATAATTAGTAGTGGACCTCCCAACAAATACTTAACGGATTTGATCAATCGAATTTGCCAACAGATTTGCGAATTGATTGGGGTTTCTGGTCGACAGAATAATAACGTTCGCGACTTCCGGTTTCACCACGTTATACACTGCATGCGATGACACGTGCAAAATCCAGAAATGGACCAGATTATTTCGTCAAGCAGTAATTCACTCTCTCTCTCTCTCTCTCTTCCACTGGGCATTGTAGGAAAAATTGCGTGTCGTCCCTTGAATGCAACGAGGCGCCATCTGCAACGCTTTAACCCTTTACCCAACGTAACGGCCAAAACCGGCCAGCGCTATTCTCAAAAATCGCCAATTAATTTTCAAAATATTTTCATTTTTTGTCTCAAAAACATAGGTTATGACCCTTCGTTCCAACGAGCTCGTCGAGCTCGTTCCAACGAGGGGTCATAACCTATGTTTTTGAGACAAAAAATGAAAAAAATTAGTTATTCAAGAATTTTTTTTGCAAGTGTCGTCTGCTTTTCATGTTAGGTAAAGGGTTAACATTGTGTGTGACTCCTTGTTACATTCAAGGGCCGATGTATTCTACCGAAGACTTTGAGTGCGAGTTGCGAAAAACATGAAAATTCATAGCCTGTTTCGTAGCCAAGCTTGCATCATTCACGCGAGCAAGCGCCAGGGATATTTGGTGTTTTCAGGTTTATGTAATGCTAAAACAGGGAGCACGTTGGCCCTGTGGTTGCGGCATTGCTCTTTAAACTGATAGGTCGATGGTTCGATCCCCGACAGGGGTAACTGCGATTAATCCCGATTGCCCGTGTGGGGGCACGGTGGCGCCGTGTACTAAGGCATACTGCACGTCGATGGTGCACTTGTCTTCAACCAATGGTAACGCTGCTTGTGTGGCGTTAGTACGTTGGGTAGCCTGACAGTTGCTCGCCGTTGCTCGGTGTGTCTCTCCGGGTACTCCGGCTTCCTTCACCCGCAAAACTACCCAACACGAGGTGACCCTGGTTTTCGAAAGTGTCATTAAACCCCAATAAATAAATAATTATATATAAATGTAATGCTAAATATAGTGCAAAGACAATTCCAACATTTCTTCCGACACAGGGTTACACTGGCTGTCGAAAGCGTCGTTAAACTTCAAAAATAATTGACGTCATTACTACAGCGGGAATTCTGCGAACTATGCGGAAATCAGACGGAGATAAACCGTTGACTGAGTGTGGGAGGCGGGTCAGGCGTCTGTTATCACCTTTTTAGTTGTAAATAAAGAGTTAGTTTAAATGGTATGTAAAATGTTTCTGCTTGTTTCCCCGATTTCCAGAGCTGTTAGCCCTTTACCTAATCTGAAAAGCAGACGACACATGCAAACAAAATTCTTGAATAACTATTTTTTTTTCATTTTTTTGTCTCAAAAACATAGGTTATGACCCCTCATGGGAACGAGCTCGACGAGCTCGTTCCAAAAAGGGGGCATAACCTATGTTTTTGAGACAAAAATGAAAATATAATGAAAATTAATTGACGATTTTTAGAACAGCGCTGGCCGGTTTTGGCCGTTAGGTTGGGTAATGGGTTAAACTTGAAACACCTGATACGTCCTTTGTTCCTCGCAGCCGATTCGATTTGATCGCATGTTCGAGATTCGGTAATGAAACGAATCAAACTGGGAGACCGATTCGAGAATTGACTCGAAATTTGAATACTCACAAGGCCCCATGAGATTCATCTGTGATCACTGAAAGACCCTTAACTTTAAGCTAAGACTCTTCAGTTTCTGGCGATGTCACATATTTTGTAATATATCCACTATGTTCGCCCCCCTCGAATTCTGCTGTTAAACATCCCTGACCTCATATCGTCATGCAAATCGACTTTCAATAAAGTTATCTCCCTTGAAATTATTAGACGAGTGAGGAAGGTCCAATTAAGAAGTAAGTAATTGTTGAGAAACCACATGCAACCTTAACAGAAAATAACGCAAAGTTTCCTCTTGTTACTTTTAATAAACGGAAACATCAGCTTTCAGAGCTGTCTTTTGTTTTCGCTTATTGAAAGTTAGAAAAGGAAAGTTGGCTTCTTATGGCAAGCTAATTGGAAGCAACCCCCTCATAGATAAACTGTTACTAAGAATATCTATCAGTATCACGCCCACCCACACTAAGTGTCCACTTTGGGTTTTTGTTCAGCGAATGTGTTTTTACAGTAGTTTGCAAGTTTTTATTCTTCTGAGCGGGGGGGGGGGGGGGGGGGGGGGGGGGGGGCACCACAAATTCGCGAGACGTTACGTGTGGGGTGGGTGGGTCTCATGTGTGCGCTAAAAATGTGCGTTTTCAAATTATGCAATTTTTCATAATTTTCTGCAATATATCATTTTTTTATGTTCCAAACTGCCGAGATAATGCTGTAAATCAACCCTAATAGGTTAACTGCAACACAAGGAGCCTTTATAAGTGTTAACATGAGGTGAAATCTGTGCAAATGTCACCTTGTCAGAGGAGGGGTGGGTGTCTGGTTATCACTGTGGACAATATGCAATCCAATTTTTTTGTAAAATGCTTTATAATGAACCAGATACAACACGAGTTAATGTAAAAGGTGCAAGTATCAACTAATATTCTATTCACTTCAAGAGCTTCACTCATTCACTCAAATGTTTAAAGTATATTGGATATTATTTTCTGTTGTATAGTCGTCACTGCTTTAGTATTATGAGGGAGAGGGAGTGCTAGTGAATTGATTGTGACAACTGTCCTGTTTCAACTTGGTTAGCAATTCTAACACGCTTACAAATTACAATTATTGTTGCATGACCTTGTCACAATATAATATTCAGTATAGTTTAACTTGCTGTTATTGTGCACGAAAACTTCACCACATGTGTCATTGGTAACTTGAGATTTTGAAAAATTAACAAATAGCATTTTCAACTGATTTTGAATTGAGAATTAGGAAAATATAAACAAAAAATAAATAAACCATACTAAAAGGTTACACTCTAAATCGGTTGGGTTAAAAATCAACCCAAATCGACTGGGTTGAGTGAATATGAACCCAATTTGGGTTCATATTCACTCAACCCAGTCGATTTGGGTTGATTTTTAACCCAACCGATTTTAGAGTGTAGTACTTGGAGTCACTTGTGGAATCAATCATGCAGACTCCTGCCAGAAGCAAGTAAAAAATAAATAAATGGATCAGAATGGATTGAATTCTTTGACATTTTTAGCTAACTCCCATAGTACAAATCAGGGGAATGGGGTTGGACATATCTTAGGCAATACTTTCATGGACATTGAGCTGTTCTGGATGAGTTTTTTAAGATTTCTGAAGCCTCATTTTGCAAGCAGGAAGTGAAACCAACCTTTCTGGGTAACAAAAAGTTGTAGCAAGTACCTGGAATCACTGGTGGAATCAAACTAATCAGCGAACTATACTTCTTTCCATGCCTATCATTATGTTTGTCAAAGCAATTCGTAATTTCAATGGGGAAAGCGGGGGGTGGGTGTCTGAAAATGGCAGTAGAAAAATTGCACATGGTGGCGGGTGGGCTAAACTGAAAAATGGGACATGACGTCTGCAAAGTTCCTACTGTAACCCACCCCGTCCCCCCCCCCCCACCCCACCGTCTGAGGAAACAAATAGCAAATCTCACCTCCTATACTTTTATATTAACTCTTAGAAGCCGGAAGTCGAGTTTTCTTGCCTGTGATGTAATACGGCAGTTAATCTGGTTGTGACGGTTCGGCTATCTTTTGGGCTGGGGAGAATTAAACACTGAGCAGGTGCTTGTAGTCAGGTGTCGTGTGCCTGAATCACCTGCTTTACCGTAAGTTTTTGCACGGTATGTCATGTTCAATAAATTCATTCTGATTCCCCGGTTTCTTAGAGTTAATGGAAGGGACAGTGCCTGTATTATATATCACGAAGCGCACACAGTTGATATAATGAACAATAAGTAGTATAACATGAAAATATGGTAAAAACGCCGTTTTCTTATTTTTAAATGGGTTTCAACAAGCAACAAGATGGTTTTGAAATGGCAAAGCGAATTTCCAGAAAACATCCAACGCACCACAAGCCTTGATCGTGTCGGCCCATCCACGGAACAGGCCAACAAAGAGGTTACGGTGTCTGTATTTTTAGTAATGTAATGTCATTTAATTTAAAATGTTTGGAGAGATATAATTTTTAAATTCTCGGACTTCCATCGCCAATAAAATATTGGAATAAACGAAAGAATATTGAACATATTCAAATAATATTATATAAAAAAATGTTTATGAAGTTTGGTAGCTGTATTTTTTATAAATATAGAGTCACATGAATCAGAAGACAGTGTTTTTAATGAAATATATCAAAAATAGGCAAACGTTTGGAGTGGCGTATAAACATCAAAATGGCGCCAAATGAAACAACTATCTCTTCAATTTTTTAGCTCAACAACATACTAAAATTTCAGAAAAATTCGACATATATTAATCTTGACCATATGACCCTCTATGACCAGAGACGTGGCGACGGGGGTGGGGGGAGGGACAACCCCCCAATCCTGGCCAAAATTTTCTATAGTTGGAAATTCGGAGGGCAAGTCATGAGTAGTTGGAAATTCCATCTACCTGGATTTTAGAGCTTCTTTGGTGATGCTGATGTCTCCTTTACATCCCAAAATTACAACTCAATTTCAAATCGGCAAAAAATCCAGCTGTTACTATTTTCAACTACAGTGTACGCAATATCAAGTTTCATAAGTATACATGATGTAAATCGGTACAAGATTTCTATAGTACGTTTAATTGTCGTAATAAAAGAAAACCCTCGAAATGACCATTCCTGCAAAAGATTTGATTTAGTGTTCGGGCAGTGTGATTTGCTCAATGTTCTCAGCTTGAGCATTTGTTCAGCACATATTCAATTCCCAGAACAATAACAAACAATAATAACCTGATAATTCTATCATAAATGTGCTAGCATTTCAGTAACTGGAATCAATTTTATGCCCCTTTCATGGCTTCATTTTCAAAAGTTTTCTCGGTAGTGAAATTCCAACTAGGGGAGGGAATGGGAGGGGGGTTCCCTCTCCCGGTCCCTCCCTCTAGTTGGAAATTCACTACCCTACACTCCCGGTACAATGGATGAGAATTTCCTAGGACGGACCACATTTTTAAAATGTTTTTTTTGGAGATTATATTCCGAAAATTCGAAGGCTGAGGCTCAAAATGTGGTTGAAAATAAAAGGTATAGAAAAGGCGTAAAATTGGCATTGCTGGCATCAGGTGTGTGTCAAGTTAAAATAAAGAAAATATAGTTAGGTTTAAAAAAGTTAAAAATCTGTTTCTCAGGCCCTCCCGCATGGTCGTTTTGGCTGCCGCATGCTCTCTTTTTATAACCAATGCAAACGTAAAAAAAAAAATTAAATGGTTTATGTCTGATATTTTACCCAAGTTAATGAAATTGACACATTTGTTCCTTGAGTGCAAGAAGGCTTTACAATGCTTTAGCATTGCAAAGCCTTCTTGCACTCAAGGGACGAAATACGCCAACACATGCTATTGTGTAGATTATGGGGCCTAAAACAAACCAAGAACATGAACTTTTGATGGCAAAGAAATAATTACAAAAAGAAAAATGAAAATAAAAAAAAACACCGCCCGCATGCAGTTTTTTTAAAATGGCCTGAGAAACAGAAGATCTTATTTGTGGGACCTTAAGTTAATATGATCACAAACAGGTGTTGTAAGTTTCATAAGTATATCCTGTATTAATAAGGCGCAATTGGACTCAAGAATTCAGGGATTTAATTTAGTATAGAGGAAGTAGGGTAAACTTCAAAGTGACGGATAAACGTCAAAATGGTGTTAAATCAAAAAAAGGCCAGCTATCTCTTAATACTTTCAGCCAGTGGCGTAGATAAAGGGGAGGTCGGGGGGGGGGGGGGGGTTGTCGGAAATTTTTTGGGACCATTTTTAGGCGAATTTATGCCTAATAACATTAAAATGCTGGCTTTGGGGATAAAAACATGCCATTTTGGGTAAATTTGGGGTAAAAAAGACCAATTTCAGTACATTTGCAGTAAACAACAGATTCTTTCTGTTTGTTTGGATTTTTGTTGTTGTTACACTGTCGGAAAATTTTCGGTCTGTCGGAAAATTTTGGGCTTGCCCCTTCCGCCAGCGTAAAGCTATCTACGCCACTGCTTTGAGCTCCACAACATACTAAAATGTCAGAAAAATCCGACCTATTTTAATTCTTGACCACATGACACCCTCCATGACGTCACCTCAGCATTCGGTTATAACTGTCGAGAATTTACTGGGACGACACCGATATGTATATTACGGAGATTATATTACCGAAAATTAGAAAGGCTAAGGCTGAAAATGGGGTTGAGAATAAAAAATACAGAGAAAAACGTAAAATTGGCATTGCAGGCATCGGATGCAGAACTTTGAAATGAAAAAATGAAATTGCACAATATCAAATCAAAAAACAGAAAACAGTGTCTGAAGTTTCGTAGCTATGTCGTTTATAAATACAGAGCAACGCGAATCACAAGGTGGCGTTTTAAATTAAAACTGTCGAAGATGGCTCAAATAATGAAATAATAGGCCCGACGGTATTCACGTCATATCTCAGGAGTGTTTGAAACTGTTTAATTAGAGTGTAACAGGAGGAGAGATAAGTGCGGGAGCCGGGGTTCGAAACATTGACCTCTAGCACACAAAGCGACCGATTTACCACGAGACCAAGAGATCCGGACCAACCAGGCTGGTTGGTAAATGGCCTTTATACCTCGACCGCTACACTATTCTCCCCTTCTTTTGAGATTCACCACATGTGAATCTCAGCCAGGTTCCGCGCTCAGAGCGGTCGAAACACCTGCAGTGCCACCTACTGCTGAGGATCGGACGAGCCCCCAAATGTAACAGGAGAGATAAGTGCGGGAGCCGGGGTTCGAACCATTGACCTCTAGCACACAAAGCGACCGATTTACCACGAGACTAAGAGATCCGGACCAACCAGGCTGGTTGGTAAATGGCCTTTATACCTCGACCGCTACAAGAGTAATGAGTACTAAAGTATGACGAGAACTGAAAAGAACAGAAATGTCACTTAATTTAATCTTTTTCCAGTGAAATGTAATTGTTGATGTTTTGAAAATCCGATCGTGTCTTACCTCGTGGCGTTAAATATATTAGGTCAATGGAAGTCAAAAGTGGCTGTTCACCATTTCATCGATTAACCCGTCTTTGAAATATAACAGCGGTATCTTTTTTTTATTTTCTGAGTTATGTGAGTAGCAGGAGAGGGATGAAACGGGGCACATTGGGGGGATCTCATGGAGGATCTCATATGTGACGTCATAGTCACGTGACCTGGTGACATCATGTTGTGTTGTCATGGTAACCCGCATGAGCGGCCATCTTGTGACGTCATTTCTATAGTGATACGTGGTCCTAGTGCGCATGCGCAGCGCGTGTTGTTTGAGTGATACGTGTTTCCGTCGGCCATTTGGTATACTGGAGGCCGCCATCTTGGTTTCTATGGTAGCACGTGGTTGCTATGTGTCCCAAAGGCTTAAAACAAGACAGGGTTTTGTTCGGAGGATGTGTTCGATTGAATCGGAGTATCACGAATTACCACAAACAACCCGACAATCCCTCCAAATCACCGAAATTGACTTTATTTACTATGGATTCCCCATTTTATCGGTGTAGCACGTAGTGCTATAGCACCAAGGGACACAGTGGGGTCTCTTCCTTTGTAGACGAGTAATTTGACCTACAATTTCCCAGAATCCTAGTTTAATTACCCAAATAAACCCGATAATTTTTACTATTTCGAATGCTTTCAGAATTCTCTGCTTCTATCTATATATACAATAGTTTTCGTCTATCTCGCCATGTTTCTTTGTTCTAGAGTATACTCCTGTAGTGTAGAATAGCCTATTAGTTGGAACAGCTTACCTTATTATTACTATATTTAGATATTCTGGTCTATTCTTGTTAGTTATGACCCTATTCCAAGTACGTTCGTTGTTTCATTTATCTAGATCATTTATATAGATTATAACTAACCAATCAGATTGCTTGATTTCCATAACCCATGCTTAATCGTACAGAGTTATCTCCCTTTATTACAACGCAGTTGTATCCGTTTCTCATCGCCTCTATATCCAATGGCCATATCCTAGGGAATCCCTTTTTGTCGTATGTGAAAAGGCACAATGTGACACAATGTGATACATAGGCACATACGGGTATTTGAGGGATTTCTCATGACCTAGTAATGATAAGTAATGAGAGAGAATACAATGGGGGGGGGGGGTGCGGATGAGAGGGCGTTGGGGGGATCAGCAAACAACAATCCGAGTCGGATTCTTCCCAGGATTTCCCGTGTGCCGAAGGTACACGCGAAATATAGCGAAAACGCTAATACGGGGAACTCCTGGATGTCCTTCTCCTTTCATCAGTCGTCGCCTGAGTGCTAGAAAGTCCTATGTCCCTTATTGGACATAGGACATTCTTGCACTCAGGCGACGAATTCTGACACAATCCCGACTCCCACGCCAAGAGCTCTTATATGAGTGTGACCACGAATGCAGCTGTGTTAAAAGGCTGTTGATCTCTTCCTCGTGTCAATATCTGCCAACTGATGTTAAAACTGTCTTAATCATTGTTCGTGTTTATAAATAGACCCGCTCCCTCTAAATAGTGAATCCCAAAGCTTCGTGGCAGAAGGAATATAACGCTTTTCAAACCGTTATGAACTGTGTTTTGTATCAACGAATATCCCTTCGTTTCGTGTTGAGATCAACGAGGCATCAGTTTTCAGAAAATACGAATTTGTATTTCGAAATTGCATCTTTAGAGTTCCAAAGTCTCCTAACTTTACCATTAGGATTTCAAACATTACTTTGGTTGTCTACTTGTGACAATCAATAGCTCTTGTGCCTCCCAATCGTCATTTGGGTTTCTAAATCCATCAAAGAGGTATAGGTATACGGGCTATTAGCAGTGGCGTTGGAACCGGGGGGGGGGGGGGTGAGGGGGGGTATTTACCCCCCCCCCCCCAAAAAAAAAAAAAAAATTTCCAAAACTTTGTAAATCATATCTAGTATATACACGAAAATAACCACATACGTCTGCATATTCTACATCATACTGGCGCATATAAAAACTGTATGGTCTACACCATTTGCAGCGCATAGAAAAGTTGGTAGCCGATGTCATTGACTGATTTGACGCTCACCAGGTTAACATCTTCCTCTCTGACATACATCCTCCTGTAACCCTTTACCCAACGCAACGGCCAAAACCGGCCAGCGCTATTCTCAAAAATCGCCAATTAATTTTCATGATTTTTTCATTTTTTGTCTCAAAAACATAGGTTATGACCCCTCATTGGAACGAGCTCGTCGAGCTCGTTCCAATGAGGGGTCATAACCCATGTTTTGGAGACAAAAAATGAGAAAAATTAATTATTCAAGAATTTTTTTTGCCAGTGTCGTCTGCTTCTCATGTTAGGTAAAGGGATAAACGCCAAATATTAACAGCAACGACACCTTGATTTTTCCCTACAAGCTCCCGTTTACAATACCACCACCCCCACCCCCCCCCCCCCCAACAATATTATAGGCTTCCTACGCCCCTGGCAGTTAGGGATACTAATGAGACTACTGTCTGCTAGGACAAGCGGGGCTAGCCAAGGTGTGATCTCAGGGCTTAGAATCAGTTCATCACTCCTGGTAGAGTTGAAAGAAAACATAGTACAGGTCGTCAAATGGTCACAACCCATTCACACATTTACATTGTTACCACAGCATGCGTTTACTGCACCGACAATACCACGCCTTTGAAAAGCACACCAACCATGGCCCCGCAATACAGCTGGTGTCAGAAGCCCCACAGTTCTCGTTCATCTGCAAAGAGGGCACATATAATGCAGGAATATATCTCTTAACTAGACACAGACACTAGAGTACAACATCTGTTTACATATGAGACCAGATTTCGTTTAGACATTCTGGATATATCCACCAGAATATAGATAAGTGCTAATGAGATGTTATCTGATGTCAATGTGGTAGAGAATAACCGGTCTGGTTGTGGCTCAGTAATATTGAGGGATTGTACCACTTTGGATGACCGCACCAACACCGACCTACATCATCCAGTATATTTATTTATTTATTTATTGGTGTTTAAGGTCACATACTTATGCACACTGGCTAATCGTGACCGTGACAGTTTTACGGGTGGAGGAAGCCGGAGTACCCGGAGAGAACCACCGAGCAACGACGAGCAGCTGTCAGCTCTCCAACATCGTAACTCTGAACTCTGCACCACAGCACAGGCAGGGTTAGATTGGTTGAAGACATGCGCACCATCGACGTGCAGTACGCCTCAGTACACAGCGTCATCGTGCCCCCATGTAGGCAATCGGGGTGAAGTGTCTTGCCCAAGGACACAACGCGGTTGCCGCAGGTGGGATTCGAACCGAGGACCTCTCGGCTTGCAGCCTGCACCTCTACCAACTGAGCCACCGCGCCCCCATCATCCAGTATAACAATCTAAAAATCTTAATGCAATGGTTCAGAAATGATGTTCTGGAACCTTTTGGGTGACCGTATGTAAGGGCAGTAAGCGAACACTTCATCTTATTAGAGCCTAATGCCAGGTCCCATTAAGCCAGATTGTGACCCATTAAGTGGAAGGGAAACATAATGAGCTGATTTACTGGCTAGCAAGATCACTCGACCTCAGCTCGATAGACCAGGCATGCAGTAGGCTACAAACTACTGGACAACCCTCCCATCCAACTCAATACCCCCCAAGAAGTCGGACACATTGTTGCTGAATTGGGCGATGTGCTACAACAGACATTCTGATATTGGCACAAAAATGAGAAACGCTATCAGAAAAGTGCTGAATGACAGAGGGGAATATACTGCATTTTAAAACTGCTTTCCTGACACAAATAAATCGTTTTTGATAAAACTGAGTTGTTCTGCGAGAGGTTTAAATTCTCAGATAAAAGGAGTGACCCACCTTCCCTTTGCGTGACTTCACCATGTATGCTTACACGCAGGTAATAACACTTAAAAGGGCCAGGGGAAAGTTTTTTTTTTCTGAACTGTGGAGAGTGATTAGAGCCGCACACTTTCCTCCAATTTACCTTTTATGTGTAAAGAGGTGACCCTTAAGTAGTTGAGTGCTAGAAGCCACTATCAGGGCTTTCAGAAAAATGAGGGTACCAGTGCAAACGCCAATATTTTCCTTGTTCAAGTTTCATATTCAGTCAAACGCAAATAATATTTTCTTTATATAAATTTTTTCTATTACAAATCATTGGAGAGTGCCTGTGGGCACTCTCCAATAATTTGTAATAAAACAAATTTTGAATATCAAATTCAGTCCACCAAAAATAATCTAGCCCTGAACCAGCCGCTGCTTCATTAATTCAAATTTTGCTGATTATGATTTTTATTACCTGGTAAATGGGGGGCGCGGTGGCTCAGTAGGTAGAGGCGCAGGCTGCAAGCCGAGAGGTCCTCGGTTCGAATCCCACCTGCGTCAACCGCGTTGTGTCCCTGGGCAAGACACTTCACCCCCATTGCCTACGTGGGGGCACGGTGGCGTTGTGTACTAAGGCGTACTGCACGTCGATAGTCCACGTGTCTTCAACCAATGCTAACCCTGCTTGTGTGGAGTTGTTGGGGAGCTGATAGCTGCTCGCTGGTTCTCTCCGGGTACTCCGGCTTCCTCCACCCGTAAAACTGTCGTGGTCATGATTAGCCATTGTGCATAAATATGTGACCTTAAACACCAATAAATAAATAATAAATAATTACCTGGTAAACGCATGCGTGGACGTGGATATAAAAATTGCAGGTCTTGTATGACATAATTATTCACTAACCTGTCTCGCAATGTTTCCCTTCATATCCTTCCTTACAGTCGCACGAGTACTGATTAACACCGTCTATACATCATGGGCGCAGATCATGGGGGGGGGGGGCGGGGGGACGTGTCCCCCCCCCCCCAGATCTCATCAAGGGGGGACATGGTATGCCATGCCCCCCCCCCACCACTGGGGGGACATGGTATGACATGTCCCCCACTATGCTCCCCCACTGCTGCACCCTCTCATCAATTTTAATGCGAGATTCACTTCTGATACACGTTCAACTAGTCCAAACTTGGACCCACAGTTCGTAATATAATTTTGGGGTTGGTACGGCCTGTACTGTAGCCGTATCAACCACAAAAATTATATTACGGACTATGTCTGTGGGTCCATGTTTGGACTGACGTAACGTTTAACGAACAGTTGCTCAACACTGCGCCTTCAAATAAGTTGTTACTCAGCCAGACACAGCTGTGGGTTGCACGAATGCATAAGCAGCATAACTATTTGATATCGGAATATCAATGTTGCAGACAGAATTCTTATGCAGAGAGAATAATAGGCCGGTACTGAGCTCGTGAAAATGTGCAAGACAATATCGTCTGTTTTGTTTACATTTTGAAAACGAAATTTATCGATCGAATTCATTCAATTCACGCGACTTGTTGATGACGTATGTGTCGGGCTGTTATTGGATCTGTTAATCCATTAACGGGCCCGACACATACGTCGTCGCTCCATCTGTTGGGCCCTTATGCTAACCCACCGCACAGTTGAATTGTGTTAATCTAATAGGGAACGCTCGGTAAAGCGGGAACAATTATGGTTAAGCATTTTGACAAAATTACAACAGGCTGTTGAAAAACATATTTTTTTCTACTAAATAATTAAGAGAAATTATACCCCAGAGGCCACCAGAATGCACCATTTGAAAGCGCAATTTAAAAATTTTAACACCGTCTATACATCATGGGCGGTGTTAAAATTTCTGGTGTGGATGCAGTGTGGAACTCGCCTGCGGCACTCGCTGCAACGGAAAACAATACACAAAATCAATGCGCATGTTTTAGTTCATTCCAGAAACGCTGAAGCCATTTGAAGGTTATAACCTTGCATTTTGGGTCCTTTCATTTTCGTCACTGCCATTTTCGCAGCAATCATTTGCATGATATACCAGTGTAGTTAATACAATATGGTACATTTAAACAAATGATTGTGTTCTGAAATTCCTAATGGATGATTCTATTTTCAAAAAATATTCAAAAATGTCTTCATGAACAAAATATTTACATTCAAATACATTTGAAAAGGTGTGTACTCCTTGATTGATACCGTGAAAGTGAAAATTTCTAGATCTTCACAGTGGGGGGTACGATTTCTATCTTTCCGCAATTTCTTCGATAATCTATCTTTTAGCGTATAATACATTTGAATACTGACAACTAAAATATCAACCAATAACGCCAATAAATCAATAACCTAAAAAATGTGAATTTACAAGTTCTTTAAGAAACAAAACTGATTGAATTATATATACTTCCAACGCTTGCGTTATAAAATTATCTCTTACTTGTCTTGCAGCGAAGCCCTTCATATCCCACCATACAGTTGCATGTGTTCTCATTAACACCGTCTGTACAGCTACCGTTATTGTAACAAGGCGAACTTGCGCATTCATTGGTATCCACAACATACATAGAGGATCTCAGATGAGTTCCCGTTTAATATTGAAATTTAGGAAACGAGTCAAGTAGATTTCATTTGCAACGAGCTTTAGCGAGTTGCAAATGAAATCTATTTGACGAGTTTCCTAAATTTCAATATTAAACGGGAACGAGTTCGAGATTCTTTTTATCACATAATCCGATATTGTCATTTTTTTGCCGGTGTTAACTACTAAAAACGAACAAATAACTCTGTACAGCCTTCTTGTTGCGTTTCTGGCTGTGACGCTGTGCTCCCATATTGTGTACGCTGCAGAAAATAGTTCCTAATAAACTCACTACATTCTTCAAATTTGCAGCATGCATTCATCACGAAAATATAAAATTTCAATATTCCACCACATATGGATTTAATAACAATAAATAACACCTTTTAATGTAACAATATTTCATAAAAATCCCTTTGTGTCAATCGCTGTCAGAATCTGTTTCTATAACAACTCGTCGACGCTTTGCAAAGTTTGGTAATTCAGCTGATTCGGTCGGGAATTTTCGCTCACATGCATGGTGTACGTGGACTTCAAAATGACCACCGTGTATGTTGTTGTTAGAAAAGATTGAGTTTATTGTACCGTGGAGCTGCATTGAGCATTTGTTATCATTGGAATTATTGTTATTATTCACTGACAATACTGGAATTTGGTTTAAACATGTGCTTTCTGAGGGAGGATAATTCAAAACTGGTGGAACTTCAGGTACATTTGAACTGGAGAGAACACGTGATATTTTCTGATGTTGAAATTCATTTAGGGTGGAATAATTGTTCACTGATTGAATATTGCGATGTCCGCTGATTTGAACAATGTGGTTTGTTGGTATATTTCTATCATTCAACTTTTGTATCATGTGCTTTCTGGCACTATGGTTTGACAATTTTTTGTCGGTGGTTGCGATACCAGCGGCTGTCGTCATTCTTCTCATCAAAGAGCCAAGTTTGTTCACACCAATTGGTTGCCGCTTGAACCAACATTCACCAGATTTAGGAATTCCAGTGTGTGTTGCAATATAAAAGGGACGATCTGCATCACAGAAGTCTTTTGGCCGCTTACTTGAAAATGTTTTATAAATTTCTACTATACATTTTTCGGGCTCAGCTGTATTTGCCCACAACTTAGGTTTCACGCGACGCACATCTCTTGGATTTGACCCAGTTCTAGTTTTTGTTTGGCGTTCATTGAATTCAAGATATGCACCTTGGTTGAACTCTTCACAAAGTTTAATATCACCCCAGCACATTTCATGATGTTCAGATGTACCACGCAGACCAAAGTGAATTGTGAAATAAAACCACAGGGTATTTATAATGCTTTGTGGTGTTGACGATCCAAACTGACCAGTTTCCCAGAGAATTTTTATTTCATCATCTGATATTGGCTGAGCTTTATTTGGTAGATTCCCTTTCCCATCGCGCTTCAAGGCCATTTGTTTACATTTTAAGACATCTCCGACCTGGCAAAATTCCACACTGTTAATTATGCTGTAACCATACCTTTGCCTCCGAAGTTGGCGATCAAAACTGGAGATAAACCCCCGGAGAGTAGTGGGCTCATACTCAGAACCGTCAGCTTTACGAATACTGATGAGAAATTTACACAACAATTCAGAAAGTTCACTGGGAGGAATTTCATGGATTACACGTTTATCATTGTTGTTTGAATGCTCAAGGTAAGCATAGAACAGTTTCAAGTCATAAAATGTTTTTGAAGCAGTGTTCCTATTACTCTGCATTGATATAAATTCATCAATATTACTTTCAGCAGCAGCAAATCTATTATTTTCACTGGTCTCAACATTGACATTGTTACTTGACGTCTGCTGTATTGACTCGGCTTCAGTACATGGGTTATGAATGAGAGTTAACCTTTCAGGTTGAATATCAACAATAAAGTCAATTCCTTCAATTTTCACTGTGATGTAAACATCAGCACCATGATTTGTTTGCCCAAGTACTCTTCCTGGCCCTTTCCATCAATTTTTACAATACAGTTTTCTGGAAAGTTTACTGCAGCGGCCATGTTTGTTTTGAACACATTAGTAGTGTAGTAATACAGTCACTGATGTAAAAAGTCTCCAAATGGAATGTCAGCATGTGATTCACTCAGATGCTGACATTCCATTTGGAGACTTTTTACCTTTATTACACTAGTGTAATATGAAAATTTATTACATGGCTTTAATACACTATAGAATGGTGTGATTATGTGATGAAACATATTATTACACGCCTGTTCTATGAAATCCCCCATCTACAGCAACACCAAACCATGCGGAAAATGAAAATCCGATTCGTGCACATGTGCCGAACGGAAATCGTTGACGGACTATTTTTAAATAGAAGCGAACTTTCACTGGAATTTGCGACAAATTGTGCACTAGATTTTCTTTTTATTATACGCTTTTTAATAAGAATCTAATAATTCCACTCGTTTCAACCTTGAATTGATGCATGGAAATAAACAGCGCATTGAATTAGAGCTGTGCGGTATACCGAAACCGAAACCGTATACCGCGGTTTTAGCCAATACCGGCAAACCGAACCGACCTCGGACGAAATACCGTAATACCGGACGCGAACGGTATGAGAACAGACTGCACTTTATACTCACCCAGAATCACGGGTGTTTTAGTATTTTTACGAAATTACGAACGTACCGTATATGTCCGTGTATAAGTCGCATCTTTTTGCTTGGAAAAACGGGACCAAAATTGGGGTGCGACTTATACAAAGGTAATTATTTTTCAGCAAGTTTTCAACAGTGATATGAGGACTGAACGGACACCAGATCGGCCCATGTCGACGGTTTGTATCACAGCGATTCACCTGCTTTGAAAATTTGTTTATTTTATTTCACCTCTTTATTTCTTATTTCTGTGTTGTGCATTAACTTGATCACAAAATAAAATTTAAACAAAAATAAATATAAAAAAAAATAAAATAAAAATAGGAGATTATACTCAATGTGTTCTTGTTGATTTTTTTTTTCTCGGTGACCCGGTGAGTGGAGGGGTGGTGAACAATCGAAAATTCGAAACCGCATGCAATTAATTTCCTTCAAAATAATTACGGTACCTGTTCATGTCTTCAACATCTCCAGTAATAATTCACAATAGAATATTCCATGGTTGTATATCTCAACATATTTTGGATATTGGTATGAGTTATTTACGAAATTCGCAAGGCAATCAAATTGTTTACACAGCACACCACATGCGTTTTTTAAGGGGAATTCCCTTTGAAGAAGATTAACAAGAATCATGCAGTTACTTCCCTTTTACTTTACATTCACACTTTCGGGAATTTCCGTCGCATCCCGACTTCATGACCTATTTGTTCGCATGTGCAATTCGTTTAAATGGCATGGGAATAAAGCATTTTTCTTTGTAGTTTTACATTTGGATTTACCATTTGAATTCAACTTACCTCGTTCTTACCTGAACACATGCACCGGAGCATTCCTTCTTTTACTGGCGTGAGTAATAACAAACACAGTTGACATATATCTTTTAATAAATACGATACACGAGTAATAACAAACACAGTTGACATATATCTTTTAATAAATACGACACATTATTGAATGTATCAATGAAGAATACAAACAAATATAATTTATAAATATACTGTAATCGGTCATCAAACATCCCTGTTCAGTCCACAAGACTTCCAGACTGACAAAGCCAATATCTTGTAACAAATCCTCGTTTGAACTTTGAATGCTACAGTGTTCTATGTCCCAGTGGGACATAGAACATTGTAGGTCTGAGGCGACAAAATGTCTACTATAAGCTTATGACTGAAATTATCTGACTTTATTTCACTACGTTTTGAATCTCTCACTGAATACCGATACCGAAACCGTAACCGAGGTATTGCAGTAGAAAATACCGAAACCGATACCGAACTCAAAATACCGATACCGCACAGCTCTACATTGAATCATTGAAACGCGGAAGTGATGTGATTGATTCTCGGGACGGTTAGCGTCTTGCAATCTGATTCAGCTGGCGGGTTTCTAGTCCTAACATGGCCTGAAAGCCCGTAATATACGTTTTTGGTTTGAAAATACGTACCAAACCAAAAACCTATATTACGGACTTTCAGGCCATGTTTGGACTAGCGGGTTTCACGCATCAATTCAATGTGATTACGTGTTGAATTATTTCTGGAAATGATCGGTACCCACTCAAAAACACTAGAGTTATTTTTTATTATACGTTTTTAGAACAAGTTGATCATTTCCAGTGATAATTTGATTCTCCTTGAAGTGATGCTTTGCAAATCCGCATTTTGACTGATACCGTGAAAGTGAAAATTTCTATATCTTCACGGTGGGGGATACGATTTCTATCTTTCCGCAATTTCTTCGATAATCTATCGTTTAGAGTATAATAAATTTGAATACTGACAAATAAAATATCAACCAATAACGCCAATATATCAATAACTAACAAAATATGAACAAGTTCGTTGAGAAAAAAAACAAACTGATTGAATTATATATACTTCCAACGCTTTCGTTATAAAATTATCACTTACTTGTCTCGCAGCGAAGACCTCATATCCCTCCATACAGTTACATGTATACTCATTAACACCGCCTGTACAGCTACCTTTATTGTAACAAGGCGAACTTGCGCATCCATTGGTATCTACAACAGGCAATATAATATTACACGCCTGTTCTATGAAATCCCCATCTACAGTAACACTAAACCATGCGGAAAATGAAAATCCGATCCGCACACATCGTTGACGGACTATTTTTAAATAGAAGCGAGCTTTCACTGGAATTTTCGACAAATCGTGCACCGTAACTATAATTAGAATAGTAACACAGATTCCCCTCGCAAATTTAGTTAGCGATAAAATGTGTTCTTTCTATTGATAGTTTATCCCATGAGTTCCAATGTATTCTATGTGCCTTCTGGCACATAGAACACATTGGAACTCAGGGGACGAGTTGTCAAATGAATTGCCGAGTGTCCTTCTAATAATTGATTTTATAGACGTGAAGGCGTGTAATAAGTAGAGAACGACACATGCGTGTGAATGGGTTAATCGATATTGCACTTGTGCTATTGCGGAAGGATAAAACTCGAGGGCTGCGGCCTCTCGTTTTATTCTTGCGCTCTCGCATCGTGTCATATCGATTAACCCATTCTCGCGCGTGTGTCGTTTTGTGTATATATTAAACTGACAGTATATATTCCAACGCTGTAATTCTTCTCAGGCAGGATGAAATCACGTGAAAATTTCATGACTTCTCTTAGCCCATTGAACCGGAAAGACTGCTTTTATTTTCCCGCTGCATGATGCTTTGTTAAGTCATTAAGTTGGATGGCTGCTCAGGGAGTGGGGGTGAAGGTATATCAATCAATATTTTCAACGTGCAGTGCTGCGCGTTGAAAATATTAATTGGTTTAAATTGGTTTACCACAAATAATGAATATGTTGTATTCCGACTGCAGGGACCGATCAGGACTATTTAAAATACGCTGTAGCATCGGAGCCTATTTTTTTCAATTCATGCGCCAGATTTCAATTTACGGAGTCACACTGCTGTTTGGAACACACACTGCAAGTATGAAATAGCTCTCATCATTTTCATTTACTACACTATAGCACACATTAATCTTCACTGTGGTTTCTGATCAAATCTTGGCTGCCTATTTAGGCAGCCAAGACTTGATCAGAAACCACAGTGAAGATTAATGTTTGGTAATTAAGACTTGAAGTATTAACGTAAGCACTCTACAACAATGATAAATGATAATCATACATATAATACATGTAAGAGTGTCTCTCTCGATTATCCATCGAAAGAATATCAAAATATGATCTGAGAAGTTACGCGCCAACTGAGAAGCCTATTTCTGAGATTTAAGGGCCAGGTCCTGATGTTTCAGAACCAAATACTCATTGGCGCATGCCCAGGTCGGTGCCTGCGACTGATGTCATTCAGCTGATATCGAAGACACCATCCGGGTCAAAGATTAACATCTCTTAATGTTAGCATGATAAAACTGGAATAACTATAAGAATCAATAAACTCCGAAGTAACTCCCAAGTACCAGCGTAAGACATAAAAAAGTGCAGTAGGAAGCTATTTTAACAGGACATTATTTTACATCCATCTTTTGCATAATATCAATTTCCACCACCTGTTTCACAGTGTTCCCCATCATATCCATCCATACAGTTGCATGTATACCCATTGACCCCACCTGTACAGATACTATTACTGTCACAAGGTGAACCTGAGCACTCATTAATTGGTATATACAAAAGACAAGAAGAGTATAGACTATATAGATAGTAGTATTTATCTTTCAATAAGTATGTACCAGGTCCTTAACCCTTTACCTAACGCGGACGATATCAAAATTTATTATTTTAAATTTTTCAAAAAATTTCAACAAAACCATATCATGTGGCCCCTCGTTGGAACGAGCTCGACGAGCTCGTTCCAACGAGGGGTCACATGATATGGTTTTGTTGAAATTTTTTTTAAAATAATATTTTTTCAACTGCTGAATTTACATATTACGCGGGCGGATGTGGCCGATTCGTTGGGTAAAGGGTTAATTATCCAAATACAGCATTTATAAGAGGCCGCTGAAACAAAATCTGTATCTCGCCACTGCATAAAACAACCGCGTGCTTGGTTACGTTACTATTTATAGAACATTAAAGCTTCCGAAGCGCGTTTGTGTGGGACCCTGTGCGTTTGTTTATTCGAAGAGAGAGAGAGAGAGAGAGAGAGAGAGAGAGAGAGAGAGAGAGCTCTCAAAAGTATAATTATTAGATTATTTACATTATTATTGCATTGTTTTTGTGCTTTTGTGTCCGACTCACTTAGAGCTGGAACAACGCGCAGTTATACTGTAAAAGCACAAAGTCATTCGGAATGTTGAACATGTATTGTACGCGTTCAATACGTTTATCCGAGGATCGCGAAAGTTCAAAGCAACCGCATTCAGTTTCAACCGAAGGGGAAAGCTCTTTATGAAACAGGAAATGGAATTAAAAGACTGGTTAACCTCTTACTTAACGTACACGATATCACAATTTTGTATTTTAATTACTTTCTGAGTTTCTGTACGAAATATTTTCAAAATCATCAATAAAATCATAGCATGTGACCCCTTATTGGAACGAGCTCGACTAGCTCGTTCCAAAGAGGCGTCATATGATATGATACGATACCCGTTCTTCAATTTGGGTAGTTGTGATCAAGGGTCTTGCTCAAACACAGATGACGCAGGTCAGGATCGAACATTTCTGTCCGTTTAGCTTGATTCAGTCTAGATTTAGCAATAATCTTTCTAGATCAGATCACTGTTCGCTAAAGTAAGAAAACGGCATTTTCACCATCGTTTGATGTTCTTTAACTTTTTGTCTGTTCAGTATATCAACAGTGTGCGCACTATGGCATAAACAATACAGTTGGCGAGGATAACATTTCCACGGACGAAATAATATTAGATTTCAAACACCAATTATAGGAATAATCATCAAAAATGTAATTACTGAAGCACCGTGTACAACTCCCATCCTAAAATCATTACCTTGGACTAATACGCACATAATAGCATAAATCATCGGAGACAAATCTCCATCATCGTTTTATTTCGAGCAAGAAATGGAAAACGCCCACAATATTATCAACACCTTTGACTGAGAGCATTTAATACTGTGAATATAGCAAAAAACATGGCGAATATGGTCCCTTGACAACACTCAGTCACTGGCTGGTACTGTAACAATAATGACGGATAAGTTTCGTAAGAATACCTAGTCATTAACTGTTATTGTGAATAAAGTAAACACATAGAACGACACATGCGTGTGAATGGGTGAATGGGTTAATCGATATGGCACGAGACCAGCGCGGAAGGATAGAATGAGAGGCCGCAGGCCTCAAATGCGGGTCAACTCGCCCCCCCCCCCCCCCCGATCGGGGGCGAGTTGACCCGGGAAAACTGGCGGGAGCGAGTTGACCCGAGGGCGAGTTGACCTGGAACCGATGGCACAAGTTCCATATCGATTAACCCATTCAAACGCGCGTGTCGTTCTGTGTCTATTACACGCCTTCATGTCTCTGAAAGCTATTATTGGAAGGACACTCAGCTATTCACTTGACAAATATCATCGAAAAGAACACATTTTATCGCCAACCAAATTTGCGAGTGGAACTCGTGTTACTCTTTCGTCCCCTGGGTTCACGGGAACGGGTCAACTCGCCCTCGGGTCAACTCGCCCTTGGGTCATGTCGCCCTCGGGTCAAGTCGCCCCGGGTCAAGTCACCTCGGGTCAAGTCGCCCCAGATAAAAAAAAACGTAACTCTAGTTATATCAGCAATTGTTTTTATTTTAATACTATAATCTATTATTTACAACCATATTATGAAGTCCAGCCAGACCAGCATTTTTTATTTCAATAATATATATTTTATTATTTTACAATATAAATTACAATATAAAGTTGGTTACAGCACTCGTACAAAATACGTAAAGACACATTTATACTAATTAAACATGAAAATGTATTGAAATCGCCGAGAAATATATGACGAACAATGGGGAAGTAAAACCTATTTCCTTTTCGCCGAGGAATGGGGAAACATTTTTTTTTTCCGAAGTGATGTTTTTGGTTTTTGTGTTAAGGTTTCTTGGGTTACTGTGGCTTGGATGGCGATCTTTGCGATGGCTGTTGTTGGTCTAAAGATACTCTGTTGAGCCATGTCTTTTGCCCGTTGGAATATTATAGTAGAAATATTACAGTGTACTGCTAAGAATTTCTGTTAATTAAATATTCCCGTTATTCGAATAATGATTAAAGTGTACAAAAAATACGACATTAGGTTCGATGCATCAAAAATAAACTGTATATAAATGCAAGCTTACCGGCTGATAAAAGTGATACCTGATCAACAATTTTGAAAACACGATGATGAAAGGCAATCAGCCATACAATCAATCTCAAATAAACACCAACTGGTATGTGATTACTGTAAAAACAAACATCTTGCCTGTCAAGAAAAAAATAATTCATCAAAGATGTTTTTGAAGAACCGCTATTCAGTTTGAGTAATTCGTGTAACTCGGTCCCTGTAGAATTGTTTTTTATTCAATCATTGTATCGTCTGCCTTCAAGATGTTTGTATGTTGTGTTTATGTGCTCCCTGTTATTCCATGGGTTTTCTATGAAAGGATTTACTTTTTTGATTCTTGGGTTTTCTAAAAGGATGATTAAAAATTGTGAAGGTAAGTACTTTTACTTTTGTAAAAAAAATTACTCACCCCCCCCAAAATATTTTCCCGGGTCAACTGGCCCCTCAAATGCGGGTCAACTCGCCCCCCCCCCCCCCCCCGATCGGGGGCGAGTTGACCCGGGAAAACTGGCGGGAGCGAGTTGACCCGAGGGCGAGTTGACCTGGAACCGATGGCACAAGTTCCATATCGATTAACACATTCAAACGCGCGTGTCGTTCTGTGTTTATTACACGCCTTCATGTCTCTGAAAGCTATTATTGGAAGGACACTCAGCTATTCACTTGACAAATATCATCGAAAAGAACACATTTTATCGCCAACCAAATTTGCGAGTGGAACCCGTGTTACTCTTTCGTCCCCCGGGTTCCAGTGTGTTCTATGTGCCTACTGGCACATAGAACACATTGGAAATCAGGGGACGATTTTTAGCTATCGTTGGAGATTCAAATTGTAATTGCGGTACACGATTTGTACAAAATTACAGTGAAATTTCGCTTCTTTATAAAAAACAGTCTGTCAACGATTTCCGTTCCGCACATATGTACGGAATAGATTTTTTAATTTCAACCTGACTTAGCGTTGCTGTAGATGGAGATTTCATAGAACAGGTGTGTAATAAAAGTATGGCGAAGAAGTCGAATCGCGATAACTAGTCGTTACTACTGTTACTGTAAACAAATCATGTCTCAAGGCAATATTTAGTCTTTACCTACTGCTGTGAAAAAATTAAGAAGATTGCAAATAAGTCTCATAGTAATATTTGATTGATCGTTAACTGTTTCTCTGAATAAATTAACAACATGACGAACAAGTATCATAACAATATTAGTCATTATTACCATATAGCAGGGCGTTCCCTAGTGCATTAACAACATTTCTGGGATCAATCAAACTGCACAATGCACGTCGCACTGTGTACTTGGCGAATAATGAAAACGTCATTCCATTATCCGCCATGTGCACAGTTGTCACGTGACTCCCTGACTTTTCGTTTTTCCCACTATTCTCTGTCATTGTTGTACCAGCAATGCCCGGCTGCATCGTTCTTCTCGTGAACAACCAGTTTAAATGGAGTTCGCCCTAACAACGGAAATAAATTAATTAAATAAATTAAATAATTACTATTCTGTGCCAAAGTGAACTTTCATCTGTTTTTGTTTTGATCGGAAATTGATCCTGTTTACAAAATCCACAGACTTCTGATTTTGTTGTTCTTTAAATTCTCATCTTATCAGTTCAATTAAATCATTATCAGTAATATAGGCTTATCATTTCGATAGAGTTGTGTGTGAGAAGATGAGTGGTAATAATAGTAATAACATGATTTTACTGGGCATTACGGTCTATATTACCCGCCAAGTAGAAATAGTTGACAACCCTTGGGCCAATTAGCGGACCTCGACTTTGTCTCGGGCCTCTCATAGGCCCTCGGGATGTCAACTATTTCTACTTGGCTGGTAATAGACCGTAATGCCAGTAAACTCATGTTATTGAAATTGTTACATACATTGATGTGGATTCGGCAGGAAGCTGTAAGCTTATACAAGGCCGTTTCCACCAAAACAAGATTACATGTAGTTACCAATGACAATAGCAGGTATATGGATGTCTTTATGTCCTTAGTTGAACAGTATTTGTATACATAACACAGGCGTCAGTAGTCGAGCTCACACATCGTTGTCCGTGGGTCCCCGCCCCGTACTCCAGGCCAACACCCTACCCCACACAGATATAGTACGAGTATTGCACAAAAGACGTCTTTAACCCCTAAACATTTATTTTCCGTTTCAAAAACACAGCTCTTCGGCCCCCAATGGAGCGGGCTCAATAAGCCCACTCCAGTGGAGGGTCGCGAGCCACGTTTCTGAGTCCAAAATTGTAAAGGAAGTAAAGTTTGATTACGTGGAGTATTTGTTAATAGGACCACCCAATCTTGGCCATCGCGTGAGGCATGGGCAGGGACCACCGGAAGACGATGTGTAAGAATATTGAGACTACAGGCTAGTCAGCTTGAATATATGGTGCATTTACAACACAGGAATAACATAAGTAAGTAAATTCGAATCGTTTCGCAGAAGATTATATGTACAAACCGTGAATACAGTCCGAGTGGCGCTGAGCTGCAATGAGAGTTGAGTGGTGGTGAGGTCTATAATCGTTCCGTTCAGCTAGTTTGGTAACCATATTCATAACAATTTTAATATTTTGACCAGTTTAATACGGTGATACAAATTAATCATTGGAATCGCTTACTTGATAATATAAAATCGTGTACCACTTCAAAGATAAGACGGTTGTCTTCATTGTTCAAGAATTCCGAACCAAAAAGAAGTGTAGATACGTCCGCCCCAAAAGGAAGTAGGTTAATTGTATAATTACGAGCGTCTGTGAAAATAGTGCAATGCAAGAGAAAAAGAGAAAGTGATCAGTAGTCTCTCGCTCGCCACACTGGCATGTGGGGTTTGGAATTAAATGATTATCATATAAGTGTGAATTGAGGTTACTACACCCAGTCGTAGCCTACAATGGTATATTTGGGCTGTGCGAGATTTCGCATTACTATAGAACTTTGGAGGTCGTTGATTACCATCGTTTAGGAAAGTTTTAAAATTAATCAATGAAGAGTTCTCATGAACAGGCAGGGGCAGGTTATTCCATTGGTCGGTAACGCTGGGGATGAATGAAGACTTGTACAGTTCGGTCCGACTGTAGGGAACACGATGGTTTTGACTTGATCGGAGGCTGAGTAGTGGATTGGTCAAAGAGACAAGTGGAGGGACTTTACTGGAGATGAGTAGAGGTACCATGCGATGGTGCATTTTAAAGAACTGAATCAACTTGTGTTTGCGACGTCTTTCTTGTAATGGGTCCCATCTTGTTTCTAAATAAAGTGAGGCCTTACTAGCACTAACAGTTGCCCCCGTAATAATCCTTGCCGCTGCAATCTGTATATTTTCCAGTTCCGTCACTTGGGTTACAGAACAATTGTCCCAAACAGTATCCGCATATTCAAGAAGAGGCCTAATAAAAGCAAAATATATTTTTTCTAAGACACTACGATCTAAATTAAATTTGTGCCTCCTCAGTAAGTCTAAGCGAGACCAGGCTTCAGAGCAGGTATGGTCGATATGATCATTCCATGTGCAGCTACTGTTCAGTATAACCCCTAAGTGTTTGTGAGTAGAGACTTCAGATATCTGAGTACCGCCTAAGAATAAGGGTGGATGGTAGATGGGGTTGCTTTTGCACGATATTAGCATACTTTCAGTTTTGTTCGGATTGAACTCCACCAACCATGTTTTAGCCCAATGTTCAATTGTGGCCAGATCATGATTGATTACATTCGAGGCTTGTTCGGGGTTCTCTGTAATGAGATATAGGGATGTGTCATCTGCGAAGAGGCGAATACTGCTCAGTAGATCTCTGGTAATGTCGTTTATGTATATAAGGAACAATAAAGGCCCGAGAATTGATCCTTGTGGGACACCGGCATTAATGGTTCTCCATGCGGATGTCTCTGACGATATTACAACTCGCTGAAACCTATTTGCAAGGTAAGATTTTAAAAACAGCAGCAGTTCACCAGAAACGCCAATACTCTCTAGCTTGTAGATAAGACCAGAATGCCATACTTTGTCAAAAGCCTTACTAACATCACAAAAGACAACCCTGACTTCTTTACCTTCATCAAGGGGTCGACAGAATTCATTATATATGTCAGTCAGTTGGAGCACAGTTGAGTCACCGGGTGTAAAACCGGACTGA
Source organism: Pictodentalium vernedei (assembly GCA_031216915.1). Classification (NCBI taxonomy): domain Eukaryota; kingdom Metazoa; phylum Mollusca; class Scaphopoda; order Dentaliida; family Dentaliidae; genus Pictodentalium; species Pictodentalium vernedei. Next base: position 61,502,757 of record CM062292.1, on the reverse strand, counting down.
AATTGACTGAGAACGTTATTGTCAATTAGGAACTCCCACAAACGCTTAAACACACATTTTTCAAAAATTTTACCAACACAACTAATCAGTGATATTGGGCGGTAATTAGTAACAGAGTTGGAGGGCTGTTTTTCAATATTGGGGAGAGGTTTGCTTTTTTCCACAGTGACGAAAGTACGAGTTATTCATTAGGATATTAAATAAAATCGAGAGTGGTTCGCATAGGGAAGGCTTACATTCTCTGAGGAAACGCGGGCTTATTAGATCTGGACCAGATGCTTTGGACACTTTTCTCGACTTCATTGCAGAATATACTTCACTGCAAGGTAAAGTGATACAAGCGATACTTACGGAAACTCGAGGTGGTGCGTTTGGCAGAGAAGCATTCGAATCATCAACTGTTGAGATAGAGCTGAAATATTCATTGAGCACTTCGGCTTTTTCAACACTTGAGGAGTAAATTTTGTTAGAATGGATGAGAGTAGGATTTCCCGCTGAAGTGCTGCTGCCGATGAATGATTTCAGGGTCTTCCACCAATGTGATGGTGGTGTTTCGCTGCTCCTCAGTGTTGATTGGACTTTGGACAAATATAACGCCTTGGCCTTCCTAATGGCCGATACAGCTTCGTTCCGCTTCAGTTTATATTTTGCTTGTGGAGTATCGGTACGTTTGGCATTGCGATACAAACGTTTTCTATGTCTAATCAGTAATCTTATTACATTATGCATCCATTTAGGTTGGTCTGTTCGCGTGGTAATAAATTTGTTGGGTATATAGAGAGATGCAGTATCGAGTAACTTGTCGGTAAAATTAGAAACTATAGTATCGAGACATGAATTATCAAAGAGAGAACTCCAGTCGACGCTAGAGAGGGCTTCGTTTAACTCTTCGTAGTTACCCTGGGAGTAGAGCCATATTCTCCTCTTAAATGAGAGGAATGGTAGTTTTAGAAATTCAACCTCGAGTGAAATTGGACAGTGGTAGCGTGTCATGTCTGGGATAAGTGGTTTGATTACGTCACAGCTTTTCATGTTGATTGTGTCACTAAGAGCAAAGAGATCCAACAATGAGGTCGACGATTCGGTAAAACAAGTTGGCTCACGTACAACTTGCCTTAGATTGAAATAATGTAATATTTCAGAGAAACCACTTCTGGAGGGAACAACTTGGTTGTCATTAAAATCACCTGTGACGATTAAATCGGCAATTTTCGTGTCTCTGGCTTTTTCGATGGATGCGGATATGGCTTCCCAAGTATCTGATGGACTGTTGGGTGGCCGGTAGAATACCCCTAAGAGTAACGGTCTTGTCCGTTTTGTAAATACTTCTGCCCATATGCACTCCATATTCAGCGTATGTAGGTCCGGCCTTGATCGAAATGAAATACCGTCTTTGATATAAATGGCAACCCCACCACCCCTTGTCGAGCAGTCAAATCTCAGTGGTTCTTGGAACCCGTGGAGGATGACATCGGGTGTCGGATCATTGCTATCCAGCCATGTCTCTGACAAGGCCACAATGTCATGATGATGCATATTCATATTGAATGATATCAAGTTTGGGTTTTAGACTCTGGATATTAAGATGGACTATTTTTAAAGTATTCTGGTTGTGATCCAAGTTGGAGGAATTTGGACCAGGGTTAGTTTCGATGTCACCGCACAATAATAACCTTAAGGCCAAATGGAGCAATGAGATGGCAAGGAAAGCTGAAAACATTACTTTTAGTGTGAGCGCAATCTTCCAAACGTTCGTGTTGCTATAAAAATATGAAGTTTCATCCAGATGGTTTACTAAGTGAAAATTAGGGAACTCACTGAAGTGGCCGAGAAACAAGGCAACAACAGCAGTAAAGCTTTCATGCAGCCCAACCCCACTGAGACGCAGGAGCAAGTAAGCTAAGACACAAATGGATCTCTTCTTCGGTAAACAACCCTTTAAATGACAATAAACTTTGAAGTTGAAAGTGCCTATCCGAGCACGATATGATTAAAGGGAACACATAGTCAACCACTTTGTAACCTGTTGGTACAGATCAAAAATTATCTTCAGAAACAAAGTTGTATTCAAGCTGGTAGATAGCACAAATGAAAATGTGAAGAATACTTTTATACAGTAACTTATATACAGAACAATAACAGAAGGTTAAAAAAATAGAAAGTTAAAAAAAAGAAGCGTTGTTAACTTTGTTAACAGATATTACGAGAGCTTATAAGAACAACGTTTGGCATAACTGGGCTAGTCAGGTAAGTTTTGCTTTAGAATACCTATTAATACGTATAGCGGGAAAGAGTCAAGTAAAACATATTCACGTTGGGCGGTAGCAGTGTCAGTATTCGTGGTCGTTCTTTTTTTTCTTTGACGTGATGGGTCATTTTTGGGGCATTTTGGGAATTACCTAATCTGTATGCATTTGCCCTGTTACAGATCATAAATTGTCCCAAGGCAAAGACATAAGCACAAGATTATGAGAAATCTAACATTTATTTATGGTCACTGTGGTTATGTTGTGTATAGCTGAGGCAATCAGTGAAATAAGTTTGCTACCCAGTGGAACACTGTTGCGCACATATACCGTGTATTCGTCTAGGTGGTCCCACATAACACGCGTGAGGTCCATCAATTCCATATTGGACTCGAGCACAGCGTCACCACACGGAATAAAATAATTCCACAAGTAAGGGGTTAAATCCTAAATTCTACAAATATTGACGAGCATTAGTTGGAGTTGCTTAGGGGCAGTAAAGTCCGAGCTCATGCTTATTGTCATCAAATTCTATTATTATTACAGTAGTTATTATCGCTGTGTGTGTGGCGAATTGGGTCACAGATGACAAGAATCAATGGACCACACAGTCAATGACACAGGACACTCACCGCAAACAGTTTTTTTAAAGTTTTTGTTTTGCTGCGTTTATTATCATAAGCCATGTGAATAGATTGGATAAATTAGCAGTGGTGATCAAGAGTTTATCGGTATCAGAAGCAAGACGTTCCAGTTGCTGTGAGACATGGCCAGCAGAGGAGATTTCAAACAAGTATTGTTTTTTTCCAAATTAACAAGGGTCAGTTAAAATAACTGAAGGTAACATGCAGGGTAGAAGACATGATTTAGTTGGCTGTCCTGCACGCCACGGTTCACAGATTCCTGTCAACTCAGATAAAATAAATGTCACAATCGGAATGAACACGAGTGAGATGATTCGTCAAATCTTGACTGATGTGGCCAACAAAACAGCATGGAAAAGCATGGTTTGATTGACTGTATATCCTCACCAACTTGGTCAAGAGATCAGTGTCAATCAAACTCATTGTCACGACAGCAAGAATAGCACTATTTAAACAAAAGAAATACAATGTGTGTCACCTCATTTGTCGATACCGAATTTGACCCACTTAGCTAGACATTTGTGAAATAAAGTATACTCTCCCAAAAAAGAAAGTGTGCATGCTAAAAATAACACTAAAAAAAGATATATATCATTTTCATTCATGGAAATTTTATTCAATCACAGATAAATCAATTTGTGATGAACACGAGAAATTTCATTACACTACGACGAATACTCTTGGTGCCATGGAGAGTCAAAGACACTAAGGGTCAAACACAAAAGTTACACACTCAATATCTGGTATGACCTCCGTCTGCATCGACTACTGCTGTGCATCTACGCCTCATGGAAGCGAACAAGTTAGCATGGAAGTGGGTTAGGGTATGGTTAGGTTAGGGTTAGGTTAGGTAGGGTTAGGGTTAGGTTAGGTTAGGGTTAGGGTAGGGTTAGGGTTAGGTTAAGCTAACCCTAACCCTACTCTACACTACTGCAGTCGAGTACGACGATGACGTAACGTCAAAATCGGACGAATTGCAGGTCTTCGAGGACGTAAGCCATTTTCTCTCAGCTGGTTGATTACTGCTTGAGGATGTATCCATTTCAGGTTAGGGATGTTCCTGGCTGTCGTCGTTGCCGTTTGTTGCCGGTTCCGGAGATGGACGACACGGATATACTGATCTTGCGCAGGAGTGGTAACTCGGGGTCTCCCGGAGCGGGGTCGGTCTCGAACGTCATCATGTTGTGCATGTCGATGGACTAGCCTGTCTACAGTGTTACGCTGGCAGTTCAAATGCTGGGCAACCTCTCTGTGTGTTCTGCCAGCTCTCATCATACCCAGGGCAAGGAGACGTTGATTCATTGTCAATCTTGGCATGCTAATGTGGAGTCGTTTTAACAGCAGCGCAAGTTTGAATGTGAACGATAGGAAGGCCTTACTTTAGTGTTTCAATACCCAAGGATTCACACTGCTGCATGAATTTTCAGACTCTCCACGTGCAAAACATGCCTTTTCACTGACGTGCAGCACGTCATTTAACGTTAATGCAATTTTAACAGGGAAAGCTGTTTTTGTGTTCAATATAACTTATTCATGATCAGGTTAACACTCTTTACACCTGCGAAATTATTTTTTGGAGTTTGATCAATTTCTGCAATGCACAGTTTCTTTTTTGGGCGAGTATATAAATGTCTTAATGACAGGGATTGTCCAACTGTTGCTAGTTTGACGCATTTGCAAACAATACCCAGGCATCGTGCCTAAGGGGGCAGCAAGAATTTGAGAATCACTGTCTAAGGCAACAGGCATAGTGTAATGTCAGATAATTTTTAACCCATCACTGCCTGTCTGCAGAGGAGTTTAACCACATGCCAACACATACACGTAATCAATAACCCAGGTTGAGGGGGGGGGGGGGGGAGGGGGCAAATAATGTGACCCATTTGCAAGTAATAATCTGGTATCATGCCTAAGGGCACAGCCTGAATTTGCGAATTAATGACCAAGGTATCAGGCACAGTGTTCATAATGTCTGATTAACAACCCATCACTGACAGACTGCAGAAGCAGTCCCCCCGTGAGGAGACAACACTCGGGCATTATTTAGGAGATAATGTATGTTAGTACACTTAGTCGAGGGCAATACCGGGTATTACAGCAGCTGAGTTTAGCCACATGTCAGCACGTACAAGTAAATAGTAACCCAGGTTGAGGGGTGGTGGAGGGGAAAATATTGTGGTCCATTTGAAGGTAATACCCTGGTACCATGCCTGAAGGCACAGTCTGAAGATAGGAATTAATAAGTAAGGTATCAGGCATAGTGTTCAAAGTATCGGATTATTAACTCACCACTACCAGCCCGCAAAAGCAGTCTGCCAGTGATGAGACTACACGCAGGCAGTGATTAAGGAGATAATGTCTTTTGGTAAACATGGTTAAAGGCTGTACCGTGTATTACAACAGCTGAAATAAACAATGTACTTGATGGAAATATTAGCCCAGGTTGAGGGGAGAGACAAGTATTGTGACACCATTTGCATGCAATACCCTGTTATCATGCCTAAGGGCACAGCCTGAATTTACGAATTAATAACCAAGGTATCAGGCACAATGTGCACACTGTCTGATCATTAGCTCGTCACTGCCAGTGATGTCAAAAACCACTTGAACAGTCAGTTGAGGTAAAAATTTCGGTATTAATTTTTCGAATCCTCAATCTTCTAAGAGAGTGATCCCACATTGATAGAATATCTACTGCAGGTTATTCCCCGCCCTCATCCACAAGGTCAGCCACTTATAAACAATGGAAATTGTATATACGTTCTTGTTATTATTATTTTTATTTTACTGTTGTTTCTCCGCCAAAACAAGTCATACAACACTGCATTGGACCTTCAAATATCGAGTAGAAACTACCTGCGGCCTTTCGTCTGATGGCACTCGGGTAGGTGCCATCCGTGATGAATATTCATTGATTTACTTGTTCACTGGACGACTTTGTGGCTTTATCTGGAACGATGGCGGGTAACGTATCGATTGACGAGAGCCAGAGTAAGGAAGAATATGATTTTAAGTATACATATAGTCGGAGAACAAACAACGCGAATGCTAGTGAGGATTCCCCACTCTTCGAATTTCAGAATGAAAGCAAATATTACTCACCAAAAGATGTCTTCTCAAAAATTAACAATGGCTATGAAAGATTTTCAATATTTCATTTAAACTGTCAGAGTCTTAAAGCCCACTGGGATTCTTTACATGATCTATTGTACGAGGTACAGGGCTCTTGTAATACTTTTGATGTGATAGGACTAACAGAGATATTCCAAATTCCCCCCAACTCATCATACACAATAAACGGGTACCACCCCCTTATTAAGAATACAAGACCCGATGGAGATAATGGTCGTGGTGGTGTTGGAATTTTCATTAAAGACCACATAGATTTCCAAATACGAGAAGACCTTTCTGTGTTCATTCCACATGTCTTCGAATCCCTTTTCATTGAAATTAAACTAAAGAAATCCATTAAATTAGTAGGAGTAATATACAGACCTAATACACCACCGAAAGCAGATATTGACTTCTTTCTGTCAAAACTAACCGACTTAACGGAAATGATAAATCATGAAAATAAAAAATCCTATATCATGGGAGATTTCAACATTGATCTTCTGAAATCAGGAGTACACACTAATACGGATAACTACATATATATTATGTTCAGCCAGGGTTTTTTACCTTTTATCACCAAACCAACGAGAGTAACTAGTCACTCAGCCACACTAATTGATCATATCTTCACAAATAACTTATCATCCAACTGTTTTTCTGGTATAATCATTACAGATGTCTCTGACCACTTCGGAATTTTCTATGTTGAAACTCATAACGTGATTAAAGATTTTACGTCATACATCGAAAAGCGCAAGATAAATGCAGATAGCATAGCAACCTTCAAAACAATTTTGTCTCAAACAGACTTTTCAACCGTCTTGGAGACAGACTGTCCAAACTTAGCCTATGACACGTTTTCAGCCATTATTTCCACAGCCTTTGAAAATGCTTTTCCGATAAAACGCATCCCACTAAAAAAAGGATTAGTCAAGCAAAACCCATGGATGACCAAAGGGCTATCAATCTCATCACACACTAAATCCAAATTTTATAACAAAAAACTAAAATGTCCTACAGAACAGAATATTGCAAATTACAAAAATTATTGTAGAATATTCAATAAAATAAAAAGACAAACTAAAGCTATGTATTGGAAAATAAAACCAATCTGCGGAAAACATGGACAGTCTTAAATGAAGCCATTCACAAAACAAAACGAGTGTCTGCATTACGTTACTCTTTTGTAAGCGAAGGTGGTAAGGAAATAAGGGAGCCTGCTGAAATAGCCCAAGAGTTCAATAGCTTTTTCGTCCATATTGCAGAGCGCACGAGTGAACAAATAAAGAAACCTCAAAAACATTTTCTTGAATACATGAAAAATAATTCTCCACATAATTTTTTTATAACTCCAACTTCACCACAAGAGGTAATAAATGTCACAAGTTTAATGAAGTCCAAAAATAGTGATGATTGCGATGGTATGACGACTAGCCTTCTTAAAAAAATAATTAACATAACGGCCGTACCGCTGTCGCATATCATTAACAACTCGTTCGTACATGGGAGTGTCCCAAATAGAATGAAAATTGCTAAGGTAATTCCAATCTTTAAAAGTGGTGATGACCAGAAACTTAAAAATTATAGGCCCATCAGTGTTCTACCAGTCTTTTCTAAAGTATTAGAAAAACTCATGTCGAATAGAATCACAAGTTATCTTGATAAATTTGGCATATTATACCAACACCAATATGGTTTTAGAAAATATCACTCTACTATACACCCAATAATGCAACTCCTGAAACATACAGGATGGGAAAATAATACTGAAGGTAATAATAAAACAATGGCTATATTCCTGGATCTTTCTAAGGCATTTGATACAATTAATCACGACATCCTGCTCACCAAACTAGATAAATATGGCGTTAGAGGCATCAGCAACAACTGGTTCAAAAGTTATCTGTCGGACAGGGTTCAGTATGTTAAGTACGGTGATCAAAAATCCGACCTAATGGAAATAAAGTGTGGTGTTCCTCAGGGTTCTATACTCGGACCTACACTATTTCTTCTATATATTAATGATATTTGTTCTTCAACATCACTAAATCTGTTATCATTTGCAGATGATACAACAGTCTATGATTCAGACTCTAATGTTGATCTCCTGGGCACTAGATTTAATAATGAATTGAAAAACTTATATGAATGGTGCTCAACAAATCAGCTAGTTCTAAATGCACGTAAAACCAAATATATTCTTTTGGATCCCACTCCTAGTAAGAGAAGGTGCAAGTATCCAGATATCTTCATTAATGACCAAAAAATTGTACGAGTAGGGTCAAATCAAGATGAGAAATCTTTGAAATTTTTAGGCATAAGTATTGAGGAAAACCTAACATACCAAGCGCACATTTCCTCAATTTGTTCGAAGTTAAGATGGGCAAATTATGCTTTGAACAAGGTAAAAAAAATACTACCACAGCAGGCATTGAAAACGTTATATTATTCTATAGTCCACTGCCATTTGGTATATGGCATTCATATATGGGGCAGTTAATAAATTGTTGAAATTGCAGAAACGTTCCATACGAATTATAAATAACAAAAAATATAACTCGCACACTGACCCACTATTTCTAAAGGATAGGATTCTAAAAGTTACTGACCTGTTCAAATTACAAACTTGCCTTTTTATATTTGATTGGAAACATGGCAATCTCCCAATGTCATTTAATGACTATTTTAGTATTTTAGAAAATATATCTCGTATGAACACGAGGCAAGTGGGACAAATGCGCGTATACAGAACTCGTAAAAAATGCTTAGATAAGTTACCGATATTTGCATTCCCTAAAATATGGAACAATTTAGACATGGATCTGCAAAATTTAAATAATAGAATCAAGTTTAAAAAGAATCTAACAATAAAACTTTTGTCTCCGTATGCTGACCGTACTCAATGTAATAATCCGTATTGCCCAGACTGCTGTGTATGAACAAAATTGAAGTAGCACAAAGCACGTAATTCTATGAATAAGTTCGCACCTTTTCACATTAACTATCACCTTTATCAACGAGGCAAACTCGAGAAGAATATTGGACAATTCAGTTCAACAGGAGTGAGGAGTCGCACTCTTCCGACAATGCTGGTTTTGCCCGGGTGTTATTTTATTAGCGCTCGGATAATATAGGTGTAAGCGCAGATCTAAGACTTTATACGTATTAATCGTAGGACATGGCGAAGGGGACTTAAACACACAATAAATAATTGAATAAAAAATTAAAACCAAATGGGTAACTAAATTAATAAATTCAAAGAATGGTTGGCTGTTTCAGTAGTTGGTTGATTAGTCAGTTTGATCAGTAGCTCATCGGACTATTAGACTATTGGATAATACCTGGTTATCTCGTCTTCAAATAAATCCACCGTGATGAACCACCAAGTCTATGGGTGAGCGACATCACCCGCAGTGTTCTCAGACGCTGGGCAGCAGTGTTCCTGGTCCTTAGTCCATTCGCAGTGTTGAAGCAAGAACATATGTTTTGTTTTGTTTTTTCTTTGGGGGATGACAGGTAGACAGCCAATCTGGCTATGTCGTCTCCCTACGATATGTGCAGAAAGAATTCTGTTATTAAAACTTTGTACTCAGAAATGTTTATTTTGTATACAATGCTCATGTCGTAAAAATAAAGTATTATTATATTATTATTATATAACTAAGATATCGGGAATAGTGATCACAATTTCAGATTATTAACTCATCACTGCCAGACTGCAGAAGCAGTCTGCCAGTGATGAGACAACACTCGGGCATTGATTAAGGTGATAATGTCTTTGGTAAACATGATTAAGGGCAGTACCGTGTATTACAACAGCTCAAATTATTAATGAGCTTAATGTAAATATTAACCCAGGTTGAGGGGAGAGACAAATATTGTGACACCGTTTGCATACAGTACCCTGTTATCATGCCTAAGGGCACAGTCTGAATTTACGAATTAATAACCAAAGTATCAGGCACAATGTGCACACTGTCTGATCATTAACTCATCACTGCCAGACTGCAGGAGCAGTCTGCCAGTGATGAGACAATACTCAGGTATTATTAAGGAGTTAATGTTTGTTGGTACACTTGGTTGGGGGCAGTACCGTATCTTACCCTGTTATCATGCCTAAGGGCACAGCCCGATTTTGCTTATTAATAACCATGGCCAAGGTATCAGGCACAGTGTTCATAATATCCGATTATTAGGTCATCATTGCCAGACTTCAGTAATAATCCATTAGAAACAGAGGGGGGGGGGGGGGGCACAGGAGCAGTGACTCATTCGTTGGTACTCTGAAGCACAGTTGGTTGGATATCTCCTGACTGGGTGGACCTCCTATTGGGTAGATATAACTAGCAACACCTAGCCATTAACCATACTTACAATACAGATTTATCCCGTTAATTTCATATAGACAGTAAGGTATTTTCCTCTTGAATACTCCAGGATTACAAATTCACTACAAATTGCTCTGCAATTTCACTGCAATTTCTTTCTGTAGAACACCGAGTTCCTAATTAGATAGACAGACTGACCTAACCGGGATATACGGTTGTGACCACTGTACAGCCAATCCAGGCATTTGACCCTTTATGTCCTGGCCTACAGAGCCAATGTGTTCTGTCGAACAGGACATAAAGAACAAATAATAAATTTTGCACTAAGAAATAAGAACTTTTTGTTGTTCAAGATTGCATTTAGCAAGTGGCGTCTACCTTGCTTGTTAAGCAAGGGGACAACAAAGAAGCTAATTCAAATGCATTTATAATGCATTTTCAACTTTCAGGAGTTCCTGAGGGGTGGTAACACGGTGAACAGAATCATTCATAAGTTTAACAAATAACACCCCATCATGAGTCCAGGTGTCCTTCAGCTTTTTGTCTTTAACATGTTGCCTGCGCCGTTTGGCCAAACCGGATCTCACAGTGGTAAGATGTTCGTTAATATAGATCCTTTCAGAAGACTGAACATCTTTAAGTTTACGTTTGGCTCTATAGAAAGCATTCCTTGTCCTATAACTGACAGACTTCACCAGAATTGACCGAGGAAATCTCGCACCCTCATTTCGACGCCCCGACCTATGGCTTCTCTCAATGTCATCAAGTGTGATCGATACACCGATTTTATTCGCCAAACCTATAATGGCCTCATCCGTGTTTTCTTCACCAGCAACCTCAGGGATTCCAGAAACACGTAGACTATTTCTCATGCCATACTGCTTAAGGTCATCGAGATCGTTTTGAAGTTGGCAGATTTTCTGATCTTTGGCCTCAACTGCGAGCTCCAAATTGTCAATGCGCCTCTCAAGATGTCCGATGTGCTCACTGATGGCTGAGGACACTATTCCTTTCAAAACAACTTGTACGGCAGGGTCCATGAGAGCAGTGATAAAATTGTTCACAACTGGTGACTGAGGGGTGGAAGTTGCCATATTAACAGGGTTGTCAAATAAACTTGATTCGAAGTCCTCGAACGACTCACTAAGTGAGGAATGTGACTCCCCTTCCCTGGGCTTCTTATGCAGCTGTTCCAACGAAATATTTCCACTCGAGACTCTTGCACGTTTATCGGAAGATATTATTTCAACTTCAGATTCCACTAAGTGAAAGTTTACAACTGAAAAAAGAAGTCAATTGCTACTGCAGATCAGATACATCGAACATGGGGAACGTTGAAAAGTCAAACATATGTCGACTGAGAACAGATCGGACTTGAAAATCACATTATATCACTCACAATGGAACGAATGAAACATCGACATCAAAGAATCACCATAAAATTGAATTAACTGGTCCAGTAAATTGACATTTATCCACCATTTTAAGAAAATAAGCTCTCAGTAATTTGAAAATCAACTGCCCGCCATTGCATCGGTTTCAGTTTTTTTTCGTCATTTACTGTTACTGTTACTGTGAATAATTTAACATCATGCCGAATAAATCTCCTAGCAATATTTAGTCATTATCTGTTACTGTGAATAAATTAACAACATGACGAAAAAATCTCATAACAATATTTAGTCATTAACCGTTACTGTGGATGAACTACACTGTAACAACCCGACAAATAATCTCATAATATTTAGTCATTAACTGTTACTGCGAATAAATTGACAACATGACGAATAAGTCTCATAACAATACTGAGTCATTAACTGTTACTATGTTTGAAAAAGTCTCACATCAATATTATTTCAAGAGGTTGCAAGTCATATGGCAGTTTATGGACCAGCTTGTCAACCCGTAACGTATATATAGATTGAGGCGAGGCTGAGGTCATTATGCACTTTAAGGTTAACTGGCCAATTCATACAAACTAGTAAACAAATATATATGTCTCGCCCCCTCCTCAAGTATTTATTTGATACCGAAACGCCTCCAACAAGAATATATTGCTTCACCACATATGTGCATGCAGTTTTTATCTTATTTACATTTTGGAGCAAGAAACCACTGATTTAAAACAAATAACGAATACAACCCACCTTTTAAAAATTATGACTGGCACTGTTAACTTTTTAAACAAGCAATGCAACACTGGCGGGGTTACAGAGAGGGGCTGATTGGAGGCAGCTGCCTCCTCAGTTTTTCAGGTAGAGATATTTTCCCTTACTGTACTTCACTAACCTTTTCGCAACAATAGTCTTAAAAGTTTCGCCGTCACGAATGCTGATAATTATATATTATAACGTTCTATATATAATATCCAAGCTTAACCCTTTGAATTCCTTTCCATGGAATTGTATCACATTTGTGTACACTTACAGTGAGATGGGTCAGCCCAATATCAATATACTGGGAGGATAAAATAATAACTGTTGTCTGCAGCCATCTGGCTGCAGACTACAGTTATTATTTTATCATCAATGCCCCGTGTATAGACCTCTGAAAATAAGACAAAATGGGACGGCATTATATATTGGACCGAAAAATCGGTCTTTCGAGTTCAAAGAGTTAAGTTCCTGGCTGACTGGAATTGCACTCTTAATTTATATATCTATGGAACGGAATGTTTATAATTTATTCATTTATTTATTTGTTTATTTATTGAGGCTTAACTCCAACGCAGGAGCTAAGGCTATATCGTGAGGGGAAAGCTGTAGAAAGTAACACATGTCATTGTCCATTACGAAGGAAAATATGAAGTCATTACAATGTAGTTAGAATGTTAAAAGAAGGAGTAGTGTGAACAGGAGTGAGTGAAGATACTAGTATAGCGAGTACCTTATAAATCAACCTGATGATTTCGGACTTGAAGCGTCTAGTTTAAAAGAATAAAAACTATTTTAAAATTTATGAAAAGGTTAATTTAAGAAATGATAAAATATATCTCGTAGAGATCCTACACTGCAATACTGCCCCGACATGAATAAAATCGGTTCTATGTAAAGGAATGAGCTCCTCTGTCAACACATGTTGGCGCGGAACACAGTCTGGTCACAAATTGCCCTATAACACAAAAAAGGATGTGTGAGTCTTGCATGACCAATATGACATTGTGTCATAATTACATGATCCTTTCTACAAAGGTTGCTACTTATTTATATATTTATTGGGGTTTAGCGACGTCTTGCGTGTGGATGAAGTTGGAGTAGCCAGAGAGGACCACCGAGCAACTGCGGACAACTGTCAGACTCCCCAACGAACTAACTTCACACAAGCAGAGTTAGCATTGTTGACGACTAGAGCACATCGACGTGCAGTACGCCTTAATACACGGCGCCATGTGCCACCACGAGGGAAATCGGGGTTAAGTGCCTTGCCCGAAGACACATCGCAGTTGACCCTGGTAGGAATCGAACCATACACCTTTCGGTTTGGAGTGTAATGCCGTGACCACTGAACCATCGCGCTCCCACAAAAGTTACTAGAAATATCCCAGATGATTAAATCTAAGCATCCGCGATTAGTTATGTAAGGGTTAGACTGGTTCCAAGTCATAAAAGCGTCGAACACCTGAAAGAATTTGACTGGTGACTTTGAGTTTTCTGTGCAAGTAATATCCAACACGACAAATTTCAGTTGGTCAAACTATTCTATGGAGCTAAGCAGAGATCCATCTGTAGTGTACACAGCAAGTCGACATTGGAATCATAATCTTGAAGTTCACGTAGAAATCCAAACTTTTGCCTCGTGACCTATAATAAATCTGCACACTGATGTCAATATATCCAAATTTCAATAAAAATTCCACAGTGCAATTCTTAAATGACAGAGTGCAATGACGCATCATACTATTCTCATTGCACGCTGTTAGACTTTGCCCCACCAAGCCCACCTGGGCTCCGAAGAGATAGGCCTGGGTGTAGTGCGATATAATAAAGACTATGTTAAAATCGACATTTATGTTTCACCGTTTGGTGACGATGTGCATTGTTTTCAAAATCAAGCAGTATCGCTACGGAACTGAACTTGAAACAGTCTATTTATCATAACTTCCTGCTTTGTGGAAATAAACATTAAGTCTCTCTTATTTATAAAAAAATATAGGTATTTACTAAGATCAACCTGACCCTCAAATTCCAACGCGTCAGATGTTGTGTTATTTCCCTTTTAAAATTATACAAGCTTCCTGATTAGTCACAGACCAATGCATCCAGTACATTTAACCCCAACGGTGTGTACGAAGTTCAATGGGGTGTATAAAAATATCACGTGACAACTAAAAGTGTGTACAGACATTCTATGGAACACTTCGCCGATTTCCATTTACCCATCGCCTCAAACATTTTCGTCAGTAAGAGAATATTCCGAAAACTTGAAATAAAACATATGTACATACGCCCAATGTCCGATTTTACTATCGAGAAGAAGGATTCTGTTGTGATGTTTCTACAGTACAGATTTGTTGTGGTTTCGAGAAACATGCCTCCTATCTCGTTAAATGAATTGTCTCTTCAATAAAACTTATTAAAGTTTGAATATTGTGTCCACAATTCCCCAAGACATACAACGCTCCACTGCATTAAATAAAACACTTGTAAAGTCAACTTGTAACCCTCAATAATAACGACCCATCATTTTCCAATGTCCTTGAATTGAAGTCTCCCAGATCTTTGAGTTCATTCGAAGGGAAATAACTCCAAATCGTTCTTGTTCGGCAACAAAGAAAGAAATGTTTCTTTCAGTTTACCTGAATATTACTTTTATCAAGGTTTTCGCCACTGGAATACCATTTGCGGATTATATGATAAAATAAAACTCGGCTTGTTGAGGTGTTTCTACACTACAAACACGTTGTGGTTTCGAGAACATGAACCTATCTCATTATGTGAATTGTCTCTTCAGTGAAACTTATTAAAGAACTTGTACAAGTTTGGATGTAGTGTATCCGATTCTCCGATTCTCACAATTCACCACTGTAATGAATAGAACACTTAATGAAGTCAACTTGTGTCCCACAATAATAACGATGAGTCATTTCCCAAAAATGCCCTTAACTGAAATCTCCTAAATGTTTGAGTTCACTTGAAGGGAAATAACTCCAAATCATTCTCGTTCAATAAGAAAAAAGATATGTTTCTTTCAGTTTCTGTAATTATTATTTTTATCTTACAATCAACATGTATTTTGACTGTATTAACTCCGCACTGTCGTGTATCCGACCTCCTGATACAGATGTTTGTATCAGAGGGTCGGATATAAGCACGTTCCTTTCGCGTGAGATCCATTTTGTTCTTTGTTCATCCGTAAGAATAAATAGTTCGTTATATATTCGTCTACATTCTTGACTTATCCCCAATATATTGTAAGATAAAATGATTATTACCATTATGTGGATGTACAAAATATGTATCCGAGTCTCGCTCCGGGTTCTAAGGGTAGATCACGACTCGTCGTGATCTGCCCTTAGAACCCGGAGCGAGACTCGGATACATATTTTGTACATCCACATAATGGTAATAATCTCTATCAAGGTTTTCGTCACTGGAATACCGTTCGAGGATTATATAATGAAACAAAAACTCGACACACTGAAGTGACAGGGTAATAAATTCGCCACACGGTGTTTCACCAGGGTGTACGGGACAGGACTAATTGTTTTTGATTCGTACTTCCTTCGGCTTTCAGCCTCCTGAAAAACGGATCTCAGGGCATTACAGTCCCGTACACCCTACTGAAACACCGTGTAAATAATAATGCTTGAACTAGGTACAAAGGTGGAACAAATGGTTCGTGGCCTCATCCAGTGCAAGATCAATGTGTTTTTCACATTATTCTGCAATATAATCTCATCGATACACCCACTTCAACGGTGTTGCAGCTCGGTATTTTCCCCTCTATAGAACTCTTCTGTGCGAGGTCCCTGCAGGATGAATCCTTTGAATGTTAATGCGTGATGAAAGGCTGGTCAGATTGAATATTTCATGGGGCTTTCGATACGGCTTCAAGGAAATCCGCGAGTCGTCATTTATTGAACTGTAACCGAGGATGAGACACGGATCCACTACTTTGACCTAGAGCTAAATCCGCAAAATAGGCAGTTGGACACCATGGTTTACCCCCGCCAAGGACATTCAAGAGATGAGATTATTTCTTGGCCAGGCGATGGCCTCGGGTTTGTGGAACAGCAGGGATGTAATCATGATTGACTACATGAAAAAGGTCACACCATGAAGGGACAATATTATGCCATACAGCCATGCCAGTTGGGACGCACTACCAACAAAAAACGTCTTTGAAATCTCAGAGCTCTGTCTCGCGAACACCACATTTAAATACTCTTGATCTAGTGAAAAGTACACGATGCAAGATTTTGTACTGTAAAGATTGGGAACAAGTATCTTCAATTGCGTCAAACCTATTACAATAAATACGTTGCCACTCTTCTCTGTCTACATTTTGTTCAAGGTAGATACACTGTTTCAGTTAGTAATATGTGGGCATTTGAGCAATTTTTTTTTTCCAGGAGAAAATTATAGAATGTTCTATTAACTTTTGGTGAGGCTAGTAACTGGGCCATTGTGGTGTCAATATCATTCACTACTTTTCTTGTATCAGAAATACCACTTTTCCATGACTGTGGGATTGAGCTTATGGCACATTCTGCTTTCGAACAATTGTCATCCAGGAGACGTGACAATCGTTACTTATTCCCAGCTCCTTATTCGACATTCGTTATCAACCGATTTTATCGGTTGATAACGATTGTCGAATAAGGAACTGCGAATAACTAACGGTTGTCATGTCAGTGGCCATCCATCACTAGTGGCAGTTGATGCAGCAGCAGAATGTGGCTTTGGAATACCCCCTCATACCATTACTCTCCCGTGTTTGCCCCACCTGGCGATTGTCGATTCCAAAACCTCATCGGAGTCGTCGAGGACTTCTTCGGTGAGCAAAACGTAAACTGCAAACAAAGAATTACTATGATGGAACATCGCTCGGAATAAGTGTACCGATGGTCTGAGAGATTATACTGAAATGTAATCCAGACACATTTTGACCCAGCAAGGCAGTATACCAACTCATACATTACATTGACTGTATAAAAAAAATCAACGAAATGACACAAAATGAATAGAACGGGAAATGACACAATCAGGTTGGCTGTTCGCGTGCCAAAGAAACAGTGTTTGAAAACACCGGCTACAGACTGTTGCATACCGAGAGGCAGAGTAAAATTGTAGAAAAGGACACAATGTCATGTGGACAATTGGGCGAGGTGATCTAAAAATGTAACTTATTCTTCCTGTCGTGACCAGTGCAATACAGATAAAATTGCTCTGTTAAATAGAGGGCTAGATATGAATGAATTTTAATTGACTCATCATGGTAACGTGGGACTTATAGTGATGGTTACCATTTACTCAGACCAGCTGTCGTTGCGACATTTTCCTCAAGGGAGCATATTTGTGCAGTATTTGGTTACTATTATTTATTCTCATTTATTAGATACGATTTTCTTTCCCAGAATTGCTCATTTTCGAGCTCGGCTAATATGACTTCAAACTCGGCTGATATGAGGCTGATCTCGGCCGATAGGAACCGAGATAGAGTTGCCCTATTTGTGCGTTACAAGGCGCAGCCATTTTGGTTACAGCGAAATCGTTCATTGTTATTCGTCGAAAGCAATCATAATATAATAATAACTCTTTGGCCAGCCGCTGATTTGTCGCGGTCCTCATAAGAGAAGGCCATCATTCCCCCTGCACCCCACCCCCTCTTCCCCTCCTCTCCTCCCAGCATTCAGATATAAACTGCTTAATAGTGTCCCTCACTTCCTCTTTTTCAATTTCTTCAATAAGCATTCCTACCCTCTCCCTCGTGTCCCTCTTCAGCCATCTATCCTTTGTTTCTTCACCCCACTTCTGCATTATTCTTCCAGTAAATTTTATTCTATGAGGTATATACTGTGGGCATTCCAAGAGAAAATGTTCCAGGGTCTCCACTACTCCAGAGTGGCACATTTGGCATCCCTTTTCTCCATCTCTCCCAATTTTTCCCCGAAGCTCCAGTGATCTTGATCTCAGTTTGAACAGCAGTGACCCTCCAAAGGTGCCATCTAGGTACTTCTCAAAAGCTGGCTTTTCTTTATATTGTAACCCCTGCAGTGATCTTTTCACGCTAACCCCTGCTCGCCAGTTTCGATTGCAATCTTCCATGACTCTCTCTTTGACAAACCTTTTGCCTTCTTTCATTCCTACTTCTATGTTTGTGACCTCTATAGAGTAATTGTCCATTAGTTCCCTCCCATGTTTTGACCACCCCGTATCTATATTAGAATTCCAAATGGTATCGAGCATCAATTTGCACCACCGGTTGTCAGGCAGGTTTCTCAAGTAGTTAAAGTAACACAGTTTTCCCAAATCTACCCTGTCCTTGATTTTCATCCACCCAAGCTCCCCCCTTACTGCTTCCAAAGCTGCAGCATTACTCGACCCCGTTATCCATCTGCCGGCATCATTCTGAGTACTTTCCAACTTCTTAATAACGGTTTGGTTTAATGGAATCACGTCCGTGCCATACGTTATACTTGGTAAACCCACCCTCTCCCACAGTGTTTTCCCCACAAAGACCTTGTTGAAACTATTTTTCCCTAAAAGTTTTAGTTGGTTCAGAATTCTTTTCCCCTTCAGAATCAGTTTGGCTGAGTAATTTCTGTACACCCCTCTTCCCGTTATATTTATGCTTACCCCTAGATACTCATACTCTCCCGTTTCTCCTACAGTGATTTGTTTGCTTTCCCCTTCGGGGATTGAGAACTCCCCCACTCTCCATCTCTTCGTCATATCTACCTTGCGTCCAACGGGTATTATCTTGCTTTTATTTTCATTTAGTTCGAGCCGCCAAGTGTTCCCATATCTACCAACAATTTCCAGCAATTTCTCTAGCCCCTGTTCAGTTCTAGACATTAACACCATGTCGTCCGCAAAGAATAAGCCTGGTACCTTTATGTCTCCAACATTTACCCCCTCCGCACTCTGAATTAGTTCGTCCCCTAAATCTTTAACATACAATGCAAACAAAATCGGTGAAAAGATACACCCCTGCTTGAGGCCTATATCCATAGGGACTCGTTTTGTAGTGATACTCCCTAGACTGAGTTGGCTTTGCACATCTGTATACAGTGCTTTCATGATTCCCACAAAGTCACCCCCCAGTCCGATGCCCTCGAGCTTTCGCCACATACCTTCCCTCCACACTCGGTCGTACGCTTTTTTCACATCTAGAAATGCCAGAAACATCTTTTTCTTTTCAGCCTTTGTTGATTCTATCAGTTGGGTGAGTGTAAATAGGTGATCAGTGACTCTTCCACCTTTCCTGAAACCATTTTGAATTTCTCCTAAAAAACCTTTCTCTTCAATAACTTCCTCAAGTCTACCGTATATGACCTTACAGAATACTTTTCCGATGTTACTACTAACTGATATCCCCCTATAGTTATCTAGAACTTCCTTATCCCCCTTTTTGTGTATGAACGACACCTTACTTTCCCTCCACTCTCTGGGGACCTTTTGCTTTCGCAGAGCCAGGTTGAAAAGGTTTGTCAGGACTTCAATAAGTACCTCCCCTCCATTTTTGAGGAATTCGTTCGGAATTTCATCAGTCCCTCCCGCTTTACCATTTTTTAATTTCGAGACCACGTTCCGCACTTCTTCTGCCATGTAATACATTTAGTGTTACCAGGCAAACGTGGGTGTTTTTTTGTATGGCGAGGAATTAATGGTGGCAATAGGTAAGGATTAGGTAGATGGAGTGAATAAAAAAGAAAGTTGTGCAGAAAATTCTTCGCAAATTGAAATTCAGGGTCGTAAGCGGAGATTCTTCAAAGTGGGGGAAGAAGTAGTTTAGCTGTCCGGACGTCGCGGCTTCCCCAGCGGGGAAGCCGAGACGTTCGGTTAGCTCAACTAGGAGTTTGGGAAAAGAACACTTGGGATTTTGTGAAAAGAATGAGAAACACTAACACTGTCAGAAGACTGTAACAGATTTGAATAATCCATAATTTCTGATATCTCATCCCCACAAGCCATCCATCAAGAGTGGTTTCCCTTTTCGTTTCCCATTAGTTAAATCACATCCTTGCTCTTTTGTTTTCTCGGAATAGACAAACGACATGAAATAACAGATAGAACAAAAAACTACATGCTCAAGAGACGCCACTTGAATACCTCTAGTCCACTAAATAAACCCAAGTCCATGCGTTTGGTTAACTGAGCATAGGGCAGGGTGGAAATTATCAAGAAACTCTGCGGTCGGTGTCTCGTTAATCTGAGCAGCTGTCGCAATGGTTGTACTCTAACAGAAAATTTTCAGTATGAACCCTTCTGTCATGACTTTTTTTCCCTTTTCCTTTAATATTGTGTTATTTTATTATTATTTATTGTAAGTATAATGACTAGTTTGTTATTACCGTTTTTTCTTCTCTCGTGGGCATGGCAGGAAGACAGCCAATTTGGCGATGCCATCTACCCGCAGTGCGTCATGTATTTCATATAACAATTGTTAAAAACCATTCATGCATTTGTGGACGCTGCAAATAAAGTATTTATCTCAGAATTGGTGTGATTATTTGTTTTGGTTTAATAAATAAAGAGGTTATTACTTGGTTATTTTCATATCGGCCGAGATATTATCCCTCGGTAACCTAGCAACAATCTTTGAACTTCCGTCTAAGACTCATGGGAAGTTACCTCGAGCTGATATTTCGGCCGATATGAAAATAACCAAGTAATAACATTTAGAGTGTACGGCCATTTACAACGGTTTCGAACGAGCAGAAATGATTCTTACCCATCTATGAATATATTGTTCCATTCATCAATTAATTTTTGCAATGAATAAAACAAAATTAAATGCATAATTAAATTAGATTATTTTTCAAGGAATTATTCATTTTTATACATATACCATTTTTCTTGTCTATTTTGGAGAACTTTTTTACAAAATTTTATATTTTATTTTTTATAACCGACTGAACCAAAGTGTAATTACTGCAAGAGTATGGGGACTTCATTGCATCGTGCATCCAATCAAATCACTCGGCTTTAGTGTATCAGGAAATAAGACAGAGTGAGACAGTCTGTTATTAATTCTTTACCTAACATGAAAAGCATACGACACTTGCAAAAATAATTCTTGAATAACTAATTTTTTTTCATTTTTTGTCTCCACAACGTAGGTTATAACCCCTCATTGGAACGAGCTCGACGAGCCCGTTCCAATGAGGGTCATAACCCACGTATTTGAGACAAAAATGAAAAACTCATGAAAATTAATTGGCGACTTTTGAGAATAGCGCTGGCCGGTTTTGACCGTTACGTTGGGTAAAGGGTTAAAAAATAACAGCGGATATGAATTACCGAGAGACTATCTTATATATTGCCATCAGTTTCTCTCGAAGAAGTGCGAAAAGAAATAATCGGACTTCGTTTATTATTCACAGAAATCGGGGAGGGTGGGGGGGGGGGGGGTGGAGTAGAAAATCTGCAGACGTCATGTCCAATTTTTCAGTTTAGTCCTTTTTTTACACTAACCCACCACCTTGTGCATTTTTCTACTGCCATTTTCAAACACCCACCCCCGCTTTCCCATTGAAATTACGAATTGCTTTGACAAACATCATAATAGGTATGGAAGGAAGTATAGTTCGCTGATTAGTTTGCCCCACGAGTGATTCCAGGTACTTATTACAACCTGTTATTACCCAGAAAGGTTCGTTTCACTTACTGTTTGCAAAATGAGGCTTCAGAAATCTTTAAAAATCTCATTCAGGACCGCTCAATGTCCATGAAAGTATGAATGATGGCCTAAGATATGCCCAACTCTATTCCCCTGATTTGACGTAAATAAAATATGTTTCAATTATTCCCCTGATTTGTACCACAGGAGCTGACAATAATTAGAGCTATGTGGCACTAAATTCAGCACAGCCATCGTGGACTGGTCAGAATCCACGTGTGGGCAATATTTTCACAGATACGATTCAGAGATGATCCGTTGTGACCCGTAGAAAAAATTCAATTATTCAAGCACCGGGGTTTAACCCGGTGCTTCATTAATTGACTTTTTTTCTAGGGGTCATAACGGATCATCTCTCAATTGTACACATGGAAATAATGCCCACGCGGGGATTCTGACCAGTCCACGATAACCGAACTGTACACGAAAATAGATTATTTTATGGTTATCTTATTATCTAACAAACTGTTATGTAAAACCAATGTATGGTTTATTGATTTTTTTTATTTTTGCCAAATTCTCAATTAAAACCCAGTTGAAATGTTTGTCAATTTTCCAAAATTTAAAGTTACCAATGACACATGTGGTACAGTCTTAATGCACAACGAGAGAAACAGAATTTACTGCACCCAGTAAATTCATGTCTGTGTTAAAAGGCTTAAAGTATCAGGAATAAACTATAGAGAAAGAAAATTTATGGAGGCTTATTTTCAGGAGTAAAATAACAAATCAGAAATGGATTTTCGTTAATAGTATTTACAGATATTCATACTGGAATCAGAACAATGTTTTATAAGAAACCAGAAAAGGCATATATGTGACCAGCATTCAATGGGTTCGCTACACGAATCAGAAATGGACATTTTTGGCTCTGCCCACTAATTTGAGTGATAAAATACGTTCGTAAACTTTAGAAATGCATTAAGGTGTAATAAAATACATGTCCTAGTCTTTCTGAATAATATGCACTTGATGACTCTGGTGACCTCTTTCAGGCGGACCCCTAGGTGACCTCCGTGACCATGACCCATATTTTGAATTTCCATCAAGTGTTAACTCATTTGGTGTTGGTCCCAGGTCCATACGTCATACCACGCCTGAGATATGGGCGTGACCCACTTTAAAAATTTTTGGTCACGCCCACTTTTTCAACATAAAAATGGATGTATGAACCTCAGGAATGCTTTGGGGCTCAAAAATGTGATTTCCCGCAATTATGAAAAATGCAATCAATGACCCTATGTGACCTCCGTGACCTTAACCCATATTTTGAATCTCCATCAAGTGTCGAATCATTTGGTGTTGGTCGCAGGTCCATTCATCATACCAAGCTTGATATATGGGCGTGACCCACTTTCAAATATTTGGCCACGCCCACCTTTTTAACGTAAAAATGCATGTGTTTTTGTCAGGAATGCTTTGGGGGTGTCAAAAATGTCATTTCCAGCAATAATGAAAAATGCACTCAATAGCCCCTAGGTGATCTCCGTAAACTTGACCCATATTTTGAATCTCCACTGAGTGTCGACTCATTTGTTGATGATCCCAGGTTCATACGTCATACCACGTGTGAGATATGGGCCTGACCCACTTTCAAAAATTTTGGCCACGCCCACTTTTTTAATGTAAAAAATGCATGTGTGTACGTCAGGAATGCTTTAAGGGGTCACAAAATGTGATTTCCAGCAATTATGAAAAATTCACTCAATGACCCCTAAGTGACCTTTGTTCCCTTGACCCATATTTTGAATCTCCATCGAGTGTCGACTCATTTGGGATTGGTCGCAGATCCATACGTCATACCATCCATGAGATATGGGCGTGACCCACTTTTACAAATTTTGGCCACGCCCACTTTTTTAACATAAAAATACATGTGTGTACGTTAGGAATGCTTTAGGGGGTCAAAATATGTGATTTCCAGCAAGTATGAAAAATGCACTCAATGACCCCTAGGTGACCTCCATGACTTTGACCCATAAGTTGAATCTCCATCGAGTGTCGACTCATTTGAGGTTGGTCCCAGGTCCATATGTCATACCACGCATGAGATATGGGTGTGACCCACTTTCAAAAATTTTGGACACGCCTACTTTTTTAACATAAAAATGCATGTGTGTACGTCAGGAACATGACATACACACATGCTGATAGACAGCCACAAGTTCTCGGCCACCTATGTTTCTCAGATTCCTGGGGTATCATGGGTGTCTGTAGGGGCGTTTTGAAAGTGGGTCACGCCCATATCTCAGGAGTGGTATGACCTACAGACCTGGGACCGACACCAAATGAGTCGACACTCGATGGAGGTTCAAAATATGGGTCAAGGTCACGAAGGTCACCTAGGGGTCATTGAGTGCATTTTTCATAATTGCTGGAAACCACATTTTTTGACCTCCTAAAGTATTCCTGACGTACACGCATGCATTTTGACGTAAAAAATGTGGGTGTGGCCAATATTTTTGAAAGTGGGTCACGCCCATATCTCAGGCATGGTATGACATGTGGACCTGAGACCAACACCAAATGAGTCAACACTTGATGGAGATTCAAAATATGGGTCAAAGTCACGGAGGTCACCTAGGGGTCATTGAGTGCATTTTTCATAATTGCTGGAAATCACATTTTCTGACACCCCCAAAGCATTCCTGACAAAAACACATGCATTTTCACGTTTAAAAAGTGGGCGTGGCCAAAATGTTTGAAAGTGGGTCACGCCTATATGTAAGGCGTGGAATGATGAATGGACCTGGGACCAACACCAAATGAGTCGACACTTGATGGAGATTCAAAATATGGGTCAAGGTCACGGAGGTCACCTAGGGGTCATTGAGTGCATTTGTCATAATTGCTGGAAATCACATTTTTTTGAGCCTCCAAAGCATTGAGGTTCATACATGCATTTTTACATTGAAAAAGTGGGCGTGGGCGAAATTTTTTAAAGTGGGTCACGCCCATATCTCAGGCATGGTGTGACGTATGGACCTGGGACCAACACCAAATGAGTCGACAATCAATGGAGACTCAAAATATTGGTCAAGGTCACGGAGGTTTCCTAAGGGTCATTGAGTGCATTTTTCGTAATTGCTGGAAATCACATTTTGTGAACCCCCAAAGCATTCCTGAGGTCCATACATGCATTTTTACATTAAAAAGTGGGCGTGGCCAAAAATTTTGAAAGCGGGTCCCGCTCATATCTCAATCGTGGTCATGGAGGTTAGCTAGGGGTTCGCCTGAAAGAGGTCACCAAAGTCATCAAGTACATATTATTCAGAAAGACTGGGAAATGCATTTTGTTACACCTTAATGCATTTCTAAGGTTTATGAACGTATTTTATCATTCAAATTAGTGGGCAGAGCCAAATATGTCCATTTCTGATTCGTGTATCGAACCCATTGAATGCTGGTCACATATATGCCTTTTCTGGCTTCTTATAAAAAATTGTTCTGATTCCAGTATGAATATCTGTAAATACTATTAACGAAAATCCATTTTTGATTTGTTTAAAAATATTTTACTCCTGAAAATAAGCCTCCATAAATTCTTTTTCTCTATAGTTCATTCCTGAAATTTTAAGCCTTTTCACACAGACTTGGATTTACTGGGTGCAGTAAATTATGTTTCTCTAGTTTATGTTGTATCTGGTGCATTATAAAGCATTTTTCCGCAACAAATTGTCCTTCATAGTTTCTACACTGAGAACCAGGCACCCATCCCTCCACAAACATGTATTATTTGTGACATTTGCACATATTTAATCCCATAATAACACTTATAAACTATCCTTGTGTTGCAGTTAACCTATTTGGGTTGATTTACAGAATTATCTCAGCGGTTTGAAACAAAAATATTGATATATTGTAGAAAATTATGAAAAATTGCATAAGTTGAGAACGCACGTTTAGCGCACCCATGAGATCCACTCTCCCCCGAGAACGCACGTTTAGCGCACCCATGAGATCCACTCTCCCCACATAACCTCTCGCAAATTTTTGGTGCCCCCCCCCACCCTGCTGAAATAGTGAAAATCGATAAGGTATACTTCATAAAAAATATATTATATTTACCAGTCTCACAGTTGGTTCCGCTGAATCCCGCTGTGCAGGTACACTCGTATGAAGATAATTTATTTTTACATGCACCACCATTCTTGCAAGGCTGACTGTGACATGGATGCGGGTGTCCTGTTGCATTGAAGAAAATATCGTTCTTATCGACATGAATAAATTGAATTCAACGATTGCCTATCGTAAAATATTCGGTTCTTTTGATTAAATACCATGGTCCCCTATTTCTTCAGTCTCATTAATACAACTGAAGGTTTTCCCGTTGATATTTCGTCACTTTATTACAAGTCAACACATGAACACAGACGCGACACTGTGGGAAGGAGATGGGGCGGACAGAAATATTATGGGGAAATTTGTTGGCTTATCGTAAAATGTTTTAGGTCTGTAGTCTTAGTAGATATACAAACCATTGGAAAGGAGATAGTTGTCATTTGGCAACTTTTGAAACATTTTCCATGGCAAGTGGAAATGCACCCTTCTCTCCGGCTTAACCCGGGAGTCGAGGCGATCACATTTCTGACATTAATCAGCCAAAATTCCCAGTTACCTTTTATGACAACAATGTTTAATGATGCAATAAGACCAGTTCTGAGACCGCTTCTCGACCTACACCATCGTAGGTACAGTTAGTTAACCCTTTACACAACGTAACGGCCAAAACCGGCCAGCGCTATTCACAAAATTCACCATTCAATTTTTATTACATTTTCATTTTTTGTCGCAAATACATAGTTCGTTCCAGTGAGGGGTCATAAGCTACGTTTTTGACGCAAAAAATAAAAAAAAAACATTGTTGCTTCAAGAATTTTATTTGCAAGTGTCGCCTGCTTTTCGTGTGAGGTAAAGAGTTAAAACTAGAAGCCCTGTCTCGCACAATGCGATAATTTTGGCATAATGTCGTGAAGAAATTGTGCAAAATTTCCCTATCGAATGGCATCCAAAGCACGCGATACTGTCCTGGTTATCAGTTGAAAGCACTGGCAATTTTTAAGTCAAGTACCGCCGGGTTAAACCCGGAGATCCATTGGCTGAAACACTGCTTGTGCATTGGGCATATGTACAAAATTTGATAGCTTTACTGACGTCATAACACGCAGAACAATGGGCAGAGTGGCGTGCTATTTGCGGGAATTTCATGACAGGATTTCCAGTTGTAACTGTAACCAGATTCGCGGCGACAGGGGAAGAGGTATCCCCCCCCCCCCCCCCCCCCCAACAACCATCCTAAATTTGAGTGGTTGGAAATTCGAAAGTATAAATTCCGATAGTTTGAAATTCTAAGAAAGCATTTTCCTTCATGTTTTCACCTTTTCAGACCTTTCCGACCGGTCGATTTGAATTTTGAACCGGTGACCACAGTTTTTTCCGACTGTGATTGGCGATCGTTTGAGGTAAACGGCAGAGCTAAAGCGATTTTCCAATCTTAGATCAAATTCTCCGACTTTTCCAATCAGCTGTAAAAATCTTCCGAAATTCCGACTTGAATCTGTGACCGGTCCGGTTTTTCGAATTCATCGTTCCGTTTCCTTTACAATGACCAGGCTATGCAAGTACTATAGACAGCCGTCCAGCCAATACCTACTCATTCCAACTAACAGGCAGTCAGCTGGAAGGAATAGGTATTGGATCAATAGCAGTCAGTTTATAGTCCTTGCGTTGCCTGGTTAGTGTAAGGGAACACTCATGTACCTACCTCAGAAAATGCATTTTTCTTGTGGATAAAATGACTAGATATAAGCCAAAGGGGGGCTTCAGAATCTATCTCATGTGTTCAAAAATTAAAACTTTTCCCGGGTGAGTCCCATCGGACCCCACCATAGAGACAGAGGGTGATGTCCCCACTCGAACTCTCCCCCAACACTTGCCTGCGCCCCCCCCCCCCCCCCCCCCCATGTGACATACCTATGGTCTGTCGTGCTAGGTCCCCAAACCTGGTTATAAATCTAACTGATCACCCCCCCCCCCCCACATTAGAGAACATCCGGCTTAACATTTACAGAATACATGGAAAGGACTGGTAGACATTTCTTTGTATTAATAGCCATATAACTCGCCCGTGATAGCTGTAAAGTTTCTTCCAAAAATGTAAATAGATCTCAGCACTGATATTAGTAGTATGTAATGTGGTTTTTACCCCCAGGTTGGATGATCTCATTTGGATGATCTCATGTGACGTCATGTCACGTGACTTAGTGGCGCAATGTTGTGTTGTCATGGTAACCCGCGTGAGCGGCCATGTTGTGACGTCATCCCCATAGTGATACGTGATGTGAGTGCGCATGTGCAGCGCGAGTTGTTAGGGTGATAGGTGTTTCCGTCGTCCATTTTGTATACTGGAGGCCGCCATCTTGGTTTCTATGGTAGCACGTGGTTGCGATGTTACCCAATTTTTATGCAATAATACGGGGTATATTCAGAGGGTGTGTTCGATTGTAGAAGAGTAAATCTAATTACCACAATCAATCCGACAATCTCTCCAAATCACCAAAATCCACCCAAATCACCGAAATTTACTTTATTTCCCCAATTTAACGGCTTTGCACGTAGTGCTATGGTACAAGGGGGTGCATTCGATTGAACAGGAGTAATGTCCTGGATTAGAATTCTCCCAGAATCACTTTTTGGATCCCTATCCCATAACGTTTTTCCCATTAAAAGACAGGTTCCTTTGGTAATTAGCCAGAATTCTCCGCTTCTATCTATATATGCAATACTTTTCGTCTGTCTGACCCTGTTCCTTTGTTCTAGAGTATACCCCAGTAGCGTAGAAGAGCCTATTAGTTGGAACAGTTTATCTTATTATTACTATATTCAGCAGTTTCTGGCCTATTCTTGTTAGTTCTGACCCTTTTCCAATCTGCCGTGCTTTGGATGCCATTCGATGTGGCAATTGCGCGCAATTCGTACGCGCAATTAAGCCTAGATAAGCGCACAGTTCGTGACAGGACTTCTAGTTTTAACTGTATGGGTGGGTCCTCATCGCGTATTAAGTCAAATAACCATACCACATTATTGACATTAATCCGAGCAAAGTCGAGTATACACTGCTTCATGCCTCAACCAAATCGAGACAAAATTTGGCGCCTAGGAGTAATTTCACCCGGAAAGGGACATGGGACGGATACAGATCGCATTTTGACCTTAACCCATCAACCCCTGTTAACAACACCTGGTATAGTTCGGCGCTTACGCCGTGGCTCGACCGATAGCAACATA
Organism: Pictodentalium vernedei; assembly: GCA_031216915.1. NCBI lineage: Eukaryota > Metazoa > Mollusca > Scaphopoda > Dentaliida > Dentaliidae > Pictodentalium > Pictodentalium vernedei. The sequence goes on along the minus strand of CM062292.1, from coordinate 61,473,294 downwards.
ATCTGACATCTCGGGATTATTTGACCAGTAAAGGCATAAGGGATGGGTTCTGATCACGTCCGATGTTGCGTGATGGAGTTAAGCTATTTATTGCACGCACGTTCTGCGAAATCCTCATCTACATCAACACCAAACTATGTGGATAATGAAAATCCTTTCGGCACACATGTGCCGTTGACGAACTATTTTATTTTTAAATAGACGCGAAATTTCCCTGGCATTTTCTACAAATCGTGCACCGCAATTACAATTTAAATCGCTAGCGATAGCTAAAAGTAGTAACACAGGTTCCCCTCGCAACTTTGGTTGGCGATAAAATGCGTTATTTGTGTTCATAGTTCGCGCCCTGGGTTCCAAAGTGGTCTATGTGCTTACTGGCACGTAGAACACATTGGAACTCAGGGGACGAGCTGTCAAATGAATTCCCGAGTGTCCTTCTAAAAATTGTTTTTATAGACGTGATGGCGGCATGTAATAAACACGGAATGACACATGCGTGTGAATGGCTTAATCGATATGGCACATGTGTCATCGTGGAAGGATAAAACTCGAGTCCTTCGACCTCTCGTTTTGTCCTTCCTCGCTGCCACACGTGCCATATCGAGTAACACATTCACACGCATGTGTCATTCCGTGTTTATTACATGCCGCCATCACTCTTCAGCCCGTGTAACAGTGAGTATAGTTAGACATTGATCTTAACACTCCATTTCGTGCAACGCAGGTTATAGAAACAGGAGCATCGTTACAGATTTTAATAAACATTGTGCACCTAGGGGTAATTTGACCAAGAAAAGGACCTGGGATGGATTCCGATTGCGCCAAACGTCCACTTTTGACGTTAATGTTTCATCCCATGCAATGACGTTAAGACACTGAATCTTCATCACATAAAAAAACGTGCAGATGATCAATTCTTTATCATCTTATAATATATTAAGAATCGCAAAATATTGATAAAGGGTTTTCTTTCACAATTTTCTCTCACAGTTGATTACAATTTTGATCACACGAGTATTCTTCGATCTTCATTTACGTGTTTTTAATTTTTAATTTCCCTCCCTCCCTCACGGTCCCCCTATGTAGCCTCGCAGGTAGACAACTATCGCATAGCTTGGAATAGCTTAGAAGCTGAGCAGAATGAGTACGGTTAATTTCGATTGTAAAATTGAAACCTATACTTAGACATGTGTCCAGTATGGAGAAAGTATGTTTTGGCATTTAACTTTTTAGTGGGGTTTTAATTACACTTTCGGCTGCCAAGGTCGCCTAGTGTCAGACAGGTTTACGGGTGGAGGAAGCCGGAGTACCCGGACAAAACCCCCCAGCCTCAGCGAGTAACTGTCAAACTCCCCAACGTACTAACAAAAGCGAATGGAAACAAGTGAACCATCTGCGTGCTGTATGCCATAGCACTCATCGCTACCGCGTCCCCGCGCGGGCACTCTGGATTAAGATCCTTGCCCAAGGACACACCCAGTTACCCATGGTGGGGATGGAACCGTGAATTAGGGCTGAGACGGTTGGCTCATTTTCGTAACCAACTAACCATGAGCGATAACCGGATAATATCAGGTTCTCCGTGGCCATTATTTCACCGAATATGGGATGAAAACTTTAAAAATTGGAAAGCAGTGTTCTTAAACTATTCTGTAGAGTGTATACAAACGAACGTTGTCGAGTACTCGACAACGTTCGTTTGTATACATACTACGGAATAGTTTCTGCGATTACTCAGTACTCACGGAAACTGCCGATCATTAACGAAGTCTTGAAAGCCAAAGTCGATTAATTCTCAAAACATACAATGCGACTTCGAGGTGTAATCTATCACAAAGGAAAAGCGGCAGATTTACTAGTTTTTAAACGTGGAATGGCGATCGCTATCGATATTTCGGATAACCGGTTAACAATTTTTCTAATCGGTTAGGTAGCTAACTGGGTTTCAAACCGATTATCTGGTTAACCATTTCAGTACTACTGTCGACCTTTTTGTTTCATGTCCAGTGCCTTAACCACTTAGCCACCGCGCACCCCGGTTTAACTCTGGATTTAATTCAAAACAATAATTTTGTTGGCATGGAAGCATGCGATTTTCATTAAATAGATCCATCTCATCGACTAGGTAATTGGTTATCAAATCAGTTTGGCAGTTCAGATTGTAAGTGATACGACGATATAATTGATTGCTGATTGATGACGTAATCCCGATTGTCCACGTGGGTGCACGGTGGTGCTATCTACTAAGGGGTAATGCACGTCGATGGTGCACCTGTCTTCAACCTATGCTAACCATGCTTGTGCGGAGTCAGTTCGTTGGGGAGTCTGGCAGTTGCTCACCGTTGCTCGGTGGTTCTCTAGGGCACCCCGGCCTCCCCCACCTCTAAACATGTCCGACATAAGTGACTCTCGCTATAGAAAGTGTCGTTAACCTTTTATCCAACGAATCGCCCTCATCCGCCCGCGTGATATGCAAATTCAGCAGTTGAAAAAATATTAATTTTTCAAAAAATTTCAACAAAACCATATCATGTGACTCCTCGTTAGAACGAGCTCGTCGAGCTCGTTCCAACGAGGGGTCACATGATATGGTTTTGTTGAACTTTTTTGAAAAATTTGAAAAAAATGATATTTAAAATGATAAATTTTGATATCGTCTGCGTTGGTAAAGGGTTTTAAACTTCAGTAAATAAATAAATATAAATTCAAGGAAAGGGAATCTGACTTGCCCAAAAACTTGCCGACAGAATTTCTTGTTTGGAGGAGGGGCGTGGGGGTTGTTCTCAATCCCGTGTCCTACACCCCTATGAAATCACAGCTATATCATTGTTGAGGTGCGAAAGTGATATAACCCACAGTTCTTTACTGCAGCCACATGTAATGGGCGAGGATACATCAGCCATCCCCCGTAAAGTGACAGATGTTTTTTTTTTACATATTCCCATTTTCTTATTCGACATTCGCTTTCAACCGATAAAATCTGTTGATAAAGAATGTGGAATAATGAAGTGGAAATAAGTAACGGTTGTCACGTCCGTTCAAATGTTTACGTTGCCGTAATCAGCCGCTTCTTTCACTTGCTCTTGAGCGAATCTGTTGAGTCAGGATAATATCTACACCCGAAATAATGTGTCGGGAAACTAAAGCAAAACAATGCCACAAGAACGACCATGTTAAGTGGCGTAGATAGTTTTTTTTCAGTGGTCGGGGAAAACTAAGGTTTAATACCAGGAACGGGAATTTCAGAGCTCTGCGGCTCCAGGTTCTGAAAGTCAATCAAGATATCCTGGGAAATTCATAGACCATGGTATCCCTGATTATGTATTATAATTTATTACACATCCATTAAACTTTAAACCCTTGTATTCAACGGAACCGCCGCTATGAAAAAAATGATTCTGAATTCAACGGGTGATATACAAGCCGGGACTTTTTACCGCACCGTTTAGTTTCGCTTCGAAAAGGTTCCAAATTTCGTTATACAATCATCGACCGTCTGTCGCATAGTGTGAAAATGAAAACGTCCAAAGCAAAATAAAGTCGGTTCACAAAAAATTAGTTAGCCAAAAATGAGAAAATATTTTAGAAAAAAAAACAATCATTTCCAACCAGTCCCGTGCCCGTCTCGTTTTGTGGATCCCATTATATCTAAATTGGTCAACTTTATTTCGGTAAATCTTCGTACATCTTGAAAGGCTTTGAACTTCTTTTAAAAATGTTTCTCCTAGCTGTTTTGCAAATCTGCACAAATTTGTACTTATATTTTTACTAACAGTAATAGCCACCAAATGGTTAGGCGTGAATGGGCACCAGCCGAAGAGAAACAGCGACACGGATTTCAACAAACACTGGTTCCGAAAAGGTTGTTTTGACTTTTTATCGATCCATTTGATCGGTACAGCTTCAGTCAAAACAAACTCTTCACCATTGGACTTAAACATCGGAACTAAAATTTGTTTATTTAAATGAATTTTAATGCATGGGTTGTGTAATAAACACAGAACGCGATGTGTGTTTGAATCGGTGGGTGTTTTACAAAACTCGTTGGAGCGGCGTAATCATATTTCGCTCGAGCCTACGGCGAAATATGACTACGCCGTTCCAACTCGTTATGTAAAGCACCCATCGATTCAAACACACATCGCGTTCTGTCTATTTTTGAGATTACGACGAAGATCAATTTATTCTGAGACCAGCATCTCTGTTGGAGCTTTGGTTTAATATCGCGGTTACCGGGTCTGAAAATGAGTGTTAATGCCCAGGAAATTAATTGACTAGAATCGGGAATCAAAGGTTGCGGAACGCTACCTTTGATTCCCGGTTCTGTCCTATGAATTTCCAGGGTATCGGGAGTGATACACAACCGGAAAATGCCTGGTATCGTGACTGAGTTTCAACTAGAAAATTCCAGTTCCCGATATTAAACCCTAGGAAAAACACGATTTTTCCGACAAGAAAGGGGCAATGTAAAAAAGTGGAAAACCATATAACAGGGTAACCCCCAAAAGTTAGGGAAATATCAAAATGGCTGGCTAAAAGGCGTAACTGTCATAATCCTGGCTCTTAGCAATCATTTACCTATCTTCAAATAGCGGTAAGGGCATATTATTGAAGGAAAACAAATCCGACATCCCCCCTAAAATTTTGCGAAAATTTACATCGGACGTACGATTTTAAAATCTATAGTACGGCCGCCATGGACTAGTCATTTTTCACGAGTGGGTAATATTTCCACGGACGCAATAATATTAGATTCCAAACACTAATAATCAACAAAAAACTGTTAACCCTTTACCCAACGTAACGGCCAAAACCGGCCAGCGCTATTCTCAAAAATCGCCAGTTAATTTTCATTATTTTTTTCATTTTTTGTCTCAAAAAACATAGGTTATGACCCCTCGTTGGAACGAGCTCGTTGAGCTCGTTCCAACGAGGGGTCATAACCTATGTTTTTGAGACAAAAAATGAAAAAAATTAGTTATTCAAGAATTATTTTTGCAAGTGTCGTCTGCTTTTCAGGTTAGGTAAAGGGTTAATTAATGAAGCACATGGTACAACCCGGTGCTTCAAAAATTTAAATTTTGCTGATATTGATTTTCATTACCTGGTAAACTCATATGTGGACATTACTGCACACGTTTGAATTACGAACAGTCCACGGCGACTTTACGGTAGTGTACGTTTTAAGAAAAGCTGGTTTTATCACTTTGACGGAATTTCACCTTTGTTGGATTTACTTATATGAAGTACGATCGATACGTGACCTCTTATTAAATAAAAAACCCTCTCCTTTCAAACGTTTATATCAGCTAACAAAGAATGATAATGAACGTTTGTGTGTGTGTTAGCATGCCATTAATAGACAATTATATATCAAGTCTCATTTTCGTCACGGGCTTTCAATTAATTCTTATCAACACATATAAGGAATTATCGTTTGCTTCTGTCTGTTTCGTGAGTTAGGAACTCCAAGAAACAGAGGCCAAACGCTATGTTTCGCCTTTGTTTTCGGTGGTTCATAACTCAAGAAATAGACAGAAACAAACGATCATTTCCTATAATTAAACTTGAGGGGCAATAAATTTAACCACACTCTACTTTGCTGAGTTCAAATAAAAACCAGGTCGCATCACGCCTTCTAGTGATAGCTGAATAAAAAAGGCATAGTTTTCTAAAATTTTGCTTGAAACGATGCATTTTAAAGGAAGATGTTCTTGTGTCATTAAAAATTTTACTGACTAATGGGGAATTTAAGTTAAAAGAAACGTCATAGGCCACACCCACACAAAACTTCACATTTTTCTCCTTGAAAGGAGGATGCCGTCATTCAACGCAACACTGAATTAAATTTAATTCTGGTTTTGACCATTTCCTGGGAAATTAAATACACAGTTTGTAAATGTGGAGTTCGATATAAACCCCGATGACATGAAGTTGGTTGAACATTGTCTCAGAAACAGTTCATTCAGGATAGTTGGAAATTGGAAAGATTTGTTCGCGTGTTTCGTTTGTGGATCACCGGCCACTGTTTACGTTTTGTTTGGGTAAAACGATGAACGCAGAAGTTCACCTATAAAAAAATTTAACATGGAATAAAAAGCATGATAATATGGAGCCCGGTAGATGGCAGGTTACACTCTTATTTTATTGCGTTTTAACGAAATAATATTTCGTTTTAACGAAATAATATTTCGAAATAACGAAATATATTTCGTTTTAACGAAATAATTATTTCGTCTTAACGAAATATTTTTTCGTTTTAACGAAATATTATTTCGAAATAATGAACTAATATTTCGTTTTAACGAAATAATATTTCGAAATAACGAAATATTATTTCGTTTTAACGAAATAATTATTTCGTTTTAACGAAACAATATTTCGTTTAAACGAAATAATTATTTCGTTTTAACGAAACAATATTTCGTTTAAACAAAATAATTATTTCGTTTTAACGAAATAATATTTCGCTTTAACGAAATAAGTATATGTAGCGGTACGCAGAGCCAGATTACACCGCCTCGCATATTCTGTTTACATAGCTAAGTAACACGGTTACGTATTCTAGCAAAATATGAATTTGATTCATTAATTTAACGACTTCACTTTATTGTGGAATTAGTGGTATTCACTTGAAACACTCTTCAATCAATTAACGTTATGATCTCTCCGTTTTTCGCAATATGTGTGTGTATTACCAGAGTTGTTTGGTGCTGTTCCGTGTATCATTGCGTGGTTTATCGGTGCAGAAAGAAAATAAAGCGGCGGTAAGTCCAAGGTATCCCTCCACGTACCCACGTACATAGCTTCGCGCCCCTCCCTTCCTCCCTTCTAAAAAAACCTTTTAATTGTAGGCCCGATACCGATAGACTATAAATAGCAGACAAAAGTAGTAATGGACAGCAGAGAACGACATTATAAGATGCATAGGCGTACAGTCCATGGTGACTCGGGGGGGGGGGGGGGGGGGGGGCGAAATCTGGGAAAATCTATATTTACTGGCAGTTTTCATAATTTTTTGGGGCAAGCTTCACTGACCTTCAAACATTCAGTCTATTGTCTTTAAGAGATACCTCCCTATAAGACCAAGCTTCCTCCATCCGTAAAATTGTCGCGATCATGATTAGCCATTGTGCGTGCATAAGTATATGACCTTAAACACCAATAAATAAATAAATAATTCTTGACGTGTTAAATGCCAGGAGTTTCTCGCTTCAATATTGAAACAAGCTGATCTCTGAGGAATACTGTAAGTTTAGAAAATCAGACGCATAATTTGAAACAATATTGAGATAGTGTGATTAGCGTGATTAGTATTCTTTGGATTTTACGATGCATTTTTCGATAACTTGGTGATGGTAGTGGTAATCGTAACTGTTAAAACGAGCCATATACGCTAAATATGTGATAATCCAGTTTGATTTGTCGTTAGCTGTTTTGTGGTATCCCGATTCACGATTCAAAACTCACAATGCTTCGTTCTGCTCATTCAAATCTTTTGTTATTTTCAACTCTTGAACAGGTATTAATCAAGTATCGAACACGTATTATTCTGTTATTCTGTGATGTTCAAGAAATCTATTCAGCAACTGTTTGTATCCGATTGTGTCTAACAAACTACCCCATATTTCGACAAGTGTATAGACACGGCGACTTTAAGTGTTATGTGTTATACATTTCTGATAAGTTAAAAAGGTTAAAATAATTTATTTCCACGCATTATTTAAGCATTAAAGTTGTTGTTCCGTCTACATGTAAGGTAATGTGGTATCCTCCAATTATATTTCTAATACTACAGTACGTGGAGAGTGGATTGTAAGTAAATCACCCGCGGAGTGGGGTTATCACCCAAACTATAACTTTCAAATTTTGTTCATATCGACAAAAAACACAAGCAATGTTTCAGCCAATGGACCTCCGGGTTTAACCCGGAGGTCCATTGGCTGAAACATTGCTGGCGCTGGTTGTGCTTTGCAACAAATTCGCAATTATTGCTTGGGTGGAATCTCCACTCTGCGGGTGATTCAGTGATAATACACTCTCCACGTACTGTATGTGTCCATTTCCATCATGCCCCGACCTTACTCTACCCAGTTAGAACACCTCCTTCGGATAGCCATATAAGGGAGCTAACACTCCCAGATGTGCTTTTCTTCAACTGCAGTGGTTCCTCAAACAAGAACGTCGCTGCAGCTGATTCGACAAGCTTAGAAAATACAAGAGACAACAGAGACATACACAGATTAGGTGAGAATAATCACTAGTTCGGCCGCGATATACAATAAGTGGCGTCGCCGCGGTTTCGGTCCTGTGCTCGTATTTTTTTTTCTCCACCTCGGTTCAAATTCGCCGCCATTTTGGTACGCCATGCCGTCGTGTTCCAATTTTCATTCGGTGATTATGTTTAGCATTTTGTACCTCACCATTTCTTCCTCTCTCTTTGCACGTGTGCCTGTTTTTTCAAAATACATTTTTTTGGTACTTTTTTGGTGTTACTTATTTTTTTTTTATTTTCATTTTTGTGTTTTTTTTTTCCTTCAACACCGGCGACCTTCACCTTTCCGGTTTTCTTGTTGACAGTGTCTGAGAGTCCAGGGTCACGAAGTCCCGTCCATGAATTTCAGACCAAGGGTGCTGCTTTTACAGCACCGGTTTTGGTCAACCAATGTGGCTTTCCCGAACTGTTCCGCATTTCGGGTATGACTATTGACACGGCCCTCGCCATTTTGTGGCAGAGGGAGGAGAATGGGAATGTTGATGTTGACATATTGAGGGACATTCCAAATTTAAAAGTAACTAGGTTGTTTTTAACAGCCATTGATTTGTCTCCACACCAGGCTGAAGATGGCCGTGACTTTTGCCCTCAATCATTGGAGGTGGCAGAGAAGGTGAAATTCACCAAGCAGCCCCAGTCAGTTTTTGCACATAACGTTTTAGGTGCTATTTCAAAGGCCCAGTTATCTGGCCCCCACCAAACCCTCCTCCAAAAAGTGACAGTTCAGCTGACGTTAAGCCTGATCCGTCCATGTTACAGGGGTTGATCAACCCACCACCTCCTAATTCTGGTGGGTACACATCCCAAAGAATTCAGGGTGATCAACATCGACAGTCACCACATGTGCCTAAGTACTTGACATATGATGGCACCACCAATTGGCAGGCTTTTCGGGTCAAGTTTATTCATTTCTCCCACACCCAGGGGTGGACAGCACAAGACACCAAATTGAATTTATGTTGGTGCTTAAAAGGGAAAGCCAGTGATTAGTTCACGACTCTCATACATCAGGACACCAAAATGGACACCCAAGATATCCTACACAAAATGGAAAAACGATTTGGCCTCTATGACCTTCCCGAAACAGCTCAAATGAAATTTGCGCAATTGCAACAGTCTCCCGGCATGAAGCCTGAAGAGTGGGCGGATGAGATTCAAACCCTGGCCATCCATGCATTTGGTAGACTGCCCGAAGAACACATGAATCAACAAATAATAATGCGTTTTTGTCACGGATTGGAAGATAAAAATGCTGGCCAGTATGTTTCCAATCTCCGCCCCCGTACTCTAGAAGAGGCCATCGATAAAACTAAATGGTACCAGTATACCAATAAAGCAATTTGGGGATCTGACTGTCAGAGCCGCAGTACTGGTTCTACAGGCCAGGGGGCATTTACCCCCAGTTCCTCTTCAAACCCATACTCGAGGGCATGCCCACCAAGCCCTGACCGTTACAGGGGATATAGTCCTGCTCGTTCCCAAGCGGCATCAGCCCCAAAGTCCATCTTGAAATCACCACCAAGGAGTCCATCTCCTCCAAATAGATCGGTGGACCCTGAAATAAGAAATCTCTCCAACCAGGTGGAAAACATGACCACCAGTCTTAGCAAGGAGATGCAGACAGTCTCCAAGGATATTAATGCTCTTACGCATGTCATAACATCTTTCATGGCAGAGATTAAAAGCCGTTCGACCGACTGGCGGGGACGAGGCCAATCAAACAATAGAGGCCAAACGAGTAGATCTCCCTCCCCTGGCCGAAGGCGTTGCTGGGACTGTGGTTCTCTATCCCATTTCTCACGAGAGTGTCCAGCCAGGAAAGACTTCAATAAACCTGCAGATCGTACAAATGTTAATCCATCAGCTTCAGTTTCATTTACTGAGGATTTAAACGCCACCGGGTCGACCCAATAGGCCTACACTCGACCCCACCTGATGTAAAAGGCCTTTCCAACCCCATTGATTCCCCTTTACCAGAAAGTATTACTCTTTGCCGTCTGAGGTCTCGCTCAACAGTTTTTGTCCCAGCTGAATTGGAGAACATTCACCTTAATGCAATAATTGATACTGCAGCCAAGGTCACAATTATTTCTGATAGACTATTAGATTATATTGACATAATTCCCCCTGTTGTAAAAGAAGTAACCATTCACACTGCAGATAGAAAACACTCTATGAAGGGTAAAATAATTGGCCCGGTACATTTAAAATTAGGAAAAACTGTTTACCAGATTCAGGTATATGTGGCTCCTATAGAGGATGATTTGCTGTTGGGGCTGAATTTCATGAGTGACAATAAGGTGCGGATTGACTTGGCTCAGAATGAGATTCAAATCGGGTCAGAAATGCTTGACATGCAGTCTATATGGCATCGACATTCAAAACAAGTTACAGTCTCCCTCTTACGGAAGGCAGTGGTGCCCCCCAACTCAGTAGTCAGGGTGCAGTGCAGACTACACCAGTCAATGCCTATGTACATAGTGGAGCCCGACCTCAATTCCAATCTCTTGATACCAAGAACAGCCCACTCGGAAAAGTGGTAATTGCCCTGATTAACCCCAGTGATCACTTTGTCACATTAAAAAGGGGTACCGTAATAGGGAAGGCGGTTGAGGGTGAACCCCTCCCACTAGCCGATCTAAATCCAAATGTAGACGGGGACATGGCTCAGGTCCCAGACCACTTAGCAGATTTGCTACAAAAATCATCTACGCCTTTAAACCAATAGCAGACAACCATACTCAAGAACTTGCTAATAGAATACCAATATGTATTTGCTCGGCATGAGTTTGATTTGGAAAATTTCACCAACATTGAACACACTATTGACACTGATTCGGCTAAACCCATCAAATTACATATGCGTCATACTCCTGCATGCTTTGTGGATGAAGAAAAACTTCACCTGCAGAAGATTCTGGATGCCGATATCATCAGACCCCCCACCTCAGAATGGGCGGCAGCTCCTGTCCTGATTCGGAAACCATGTGGTGGAGTAAGGTGGTGTTTAGCTTTCCGAGGGTTAAACTCTGTGACCGTTAAAGATAGCTTTCCACTGCCCCTTATTGATGATTGCCTGGACACCCTTGCCGGCAATCAGTGGTTTTCCAAACTGGATGCAAATCAGGCATACTGGCAGATTCATATAGAGGAAAGTGATAAGAAAAAACTGCCTTTATCACCAAGTATGGCCTATATGAGTTTAATCGAATGGGCTATGGATTATGTAATGCGCCGACCTGTTTTTCCCGAGTCATGGATTTAGTCATCAGAGGACTAAACTGGGAAATAGCGCTGGCATTCCTAGATAATATAATTGTGCTAGGCAGAAATTTCGAGGATCATATTTCCAATTTGACACAGGTTTTAAGCAGATTACGCCAATATCAGTTTTAACTGAAACCTAAAAAGTGTCTTCTCTTCCAAAAACAAATTGAATTTCTGGGTCGCCACATTTCCCCTGAGGGTTTAGAAATCGGAAATAATGCCACAAAAGTCATTCATGATTGGCCCGAACCAAGATCAACAAAAGATGTTGAACGGTTTCTAGGGTTAGCTAATTATCATAGGTCCTTTATTAAGGATTACGCAAAATTGGCAGCTCCTCTTTATCATATAACCGGGAAGAATGCTTTTAGTGATATAAAGCATGCACTAACCTCCCCACCCCCCCCCCCCCCCCCCTCTTCTTTCTTTTCCGACCAAGAATGACCCTTTTATTCTGGACACCGATGCTTCCGGTCACACCATTGGGGCTGAACTCTTGCAGTTCCAGGATGGCCAGGAAAAAATTATAGCTTATGGCAGTTTTCTCTTAACTTCAGAGCAACGGAAATACTGTACAACCCGGAAGGAATTGTTAGCGATTGTTCGTTTCACCAGGCAGTTCAGACATTTATTGCTGGGCCGTAAATTTACAATTAGAACGGACCACCGCAGCCTGACATGGCTTGTGAATTTTAAGAATCCCCAGGGACAGATAGCCCGTTGGCTGGAAGAACTTGGCCAGTATCAATTTACTATCAAACATCGGAAAGGTAACAAGCATGTCAATGCTGATGCTCTTTCACGCCTCCCAGATGAGGGCACCTGTCCAAATTACAGGGCGGGTATTTCCCTATCTGATCTGCCATGTTGGGGGGGGGGGGGTGCAATTATTGCTCTCGGGTAGACAAAGGGTGGGGAAATTTCTTTACTGAAGTGGATAATGTGGTTCCGTTGAGTACGTTTCCCCCTTTAGACACAAACACAATACCAAAAGTGGCTTATACCCATACTGACTTGAAAGTCACCAAAGTTCATAGTCTAGACTTGTGGGTGGAGGGTGGAAAGTTACACCACTCACCACCATATCATGCCACTACAGTTGATAGTGAGGGACATTTTGGCCTCTCTGACTGGGACGGATTGAACCTCCCAACCAAAAATATTATTGGCCTCGAATGTCAGAAGATATTGAACAATATGTAAAAGCATGTGCCCTTTGCAACCAGAGAAAGAAACCCCCCAGACGGGCAAGGCATCCTTTAACCCTTTATCATGCTGGTGCACCCATGGAGCGGGTTCATCTTGACTTTCTAGGACCCCTACCCCGTACAGAACGTGGTAATGAGTTTATATTGATGATGGTGGATCAGTTCACCAAATGGGAGGAGTGTATTCCCCTCCCTTGTCAAACCGCAGAAGTGACAGCCACTGCTGCTGTTAATGAGTTTTTTACCCGTTTTGGATGCCCAAATCAGATTTTTACAGACAGGGGAACTAACTTTGAAAGTAAGTTATTCACCCTTGTCTGTGAGGCCTTGCACATCTTTAAGGCCAGAACCACAGCTTACCGGCCATCCGCCAATGGCCAGGTGGAGAGATATAATCGCAACCTTATGGATGCAGTGCGATGTTTTGTAGGTAGAACCCAATCCACTTGTGATTTACATCTGGCTCAGTTGGCGGGTGCTCTGCGGTCAGCTGTTAATCGACACACAGGGTACACCCCAAATAAAATGATGTTGGGTCGGGAAGTTTGCCACCCTACAGACCTCGTTTTTGGGTGCCCACCGAAACCTGAATCAAGTACCATTCCAGAGTATGTGAATGACCAAGTAGAGTCTATTCGAATAGCCCATGATACTGCTCGTTCTACTTTGAAATCTCAACAAAAGGTAATGAAGCAGCATTATGATCAACACACTTCAACTTACAAGCCAAATGATACAGTCTATGTTTTGAACTCTGGAAATAAAAAAGGAGAAACTAAGAAATTGAACCCAGTTTGGCAAGGCCTAGGAATCATTTTACAGGTAATGCAACCATATCTTTACAAAATTCAATTCCATAACAAAGTTTCCACCATTCACCATGATAAATTGAAGCTTTGTTTAGATACTACTTTACCCCCTTGGATACAAAGACATCTGTCAAGATCTCAGGCCTCGGGATCTACAGTTCCCCTGTACAACACTTGTCGTCAGCCCGATAATGGCACATGTATGATTCAGTGCGATTATTGTCTTGAATGGTACCATGGTGTGTGTGTGAATGTATCAGAGCACGACGCAGAACTTTTGGACAAGTACTCTTGTCCTCGGTGCGATTTAACTCAAAACTAACCTTCTTTTCAGAAAGAATGTCTTGCACAATTCTCTCTTTTTGAAGAATGTCTGGCACAATATACTCACCAATAACAGTCTACCTTGAAGAAGAAATCTCATTAATAAGGATATAACTTCGCTTCGTTGCACACAAAATCGGGCTAACCTACTAAAACTACGTGCCTGCGGTGCGAGCTGACTCTGGCCCACCCTTCTTCTTTTCAGATATGTCCAAAACAGGTACAGAAAATGAGGAGGCGGAAATCCCCAAAAGAGCATGGCGGCCAGCTTCCACACAAGAAAACCCAGGAGTGATAGGCTCATGCCAAGACATCCGTTTTAAACGGGACCCAACCTTCCCCGGGGTGGTTTACAAGATCGCCAACCCAACCACTCCGGTGGGGAAACCCACCACCCCAACAAGCACGGTATTAACAACGGTGGATGCGTCCACCAGTGAGAATCATGGTCCACAATATGTGACCCCTAAATTGCCAGTTGGAAGAGGTAGGGGTGTTCCAAGTCTTTTAAGTCTAGATCTTCCACACCCAGGGGCCCTCATGGCCACAGAATTAAATATTACGTCGGGGAAAAGACGTCGTTCCCGTTCCCCTCATCCTAAGCGGGAGATTAGGGTAGAGGCTGCTACACAGCCACAGTCTTCCCATTAGTCCGATGGACGCAAAGTTACTTTCTCTGAGGAGGTAGGGAGTACAGGGGCCTCCCAGGTTCGACGCCAGAGGGGAAGGGCTCCCAGGTGTCCTTTCCCGGAATGCGGGGTAATCTTGAGGTCCATGAGGAGGCACTGTCAGTCTGCCCACCTACCTGGTTATTTTTGGGAGCCAGAAGTTGAAACTTCTCTCCCTAACCCATCCAAACAACTAAATAGTTTGATGTCTATTGCCAGGGCTCTAAGGGTGGATCTGGATGGGTTGGTACGGAGGGGGGGGGGGGTGGATGACAGTGGGGTAATCTCCTCCAATACGGAGCCTTCTGTGGCATCGAGTAAGTGTATGGTAGCTCTTTGTAAGCACCAGGGATGGCCTGTTCCTCCCAGTTTTGTTCTTACGCCCTTGAATTCTAGGGCTGGGTTGCTCCATTGGAGAGCATTAATGTGGTGCTTAGCACAGGTTCCCCGGGGTCAACGCCCTCTCATTTTATCAGGTGATGCTCAGCTTCCCACTGGGGTTCCCCCTGAATTGCCTGGAACCCCCACTGATTTGCAGGCTCAGGATTCTTTAACCATTACAGTGCCAGGGCATCTGCCTGCTTCATCACAGTGTTCTTTCCCTTCTACAGAAGCCGGATCTTCCGTTGTGGATACTCCTTCTCCCCAGATTGAGTCGACCATGGAACCGTCATTGATTTCTGGTGCTCCGTTTGTTAGGCCTCCACCTGGACTTGCTGCTCCTTCACCATCAGTTGTCACTCCTTTATTGGATTTTGATTGTTTGAACAGAGCTTCGCCGTCAGGTCCCACTCCACTGGTAGTAGAGGCATTTGACTCCCATTTTCATTTAGACAGGTCGAGATCGATGTTGTCCTTGCCGGATTTGTCTGCTACAGCATTTATCACTCTGGGAAGGTCCCGTCCCCCTCAGGTGCCAGTTCATGTTGTGGGTGGTGTTGCAATTTATTGCGACCCAGATACCTACCCCCGGGGTCCTGATCCCAACCTTGGTATTGCTAGTGGAATCGGTTTGCACCCCAGGCATCTCAGTAAAATTCCTGTAGTCTTCGTTCAGCAACACCAGGCTCAGATTAGGTCCCTCCCCCCCCCCCCCCCTTGTCTGCTCTTGGAGAAGTTGGTTTAGATGGGGCTGAGCGCAGTATTTTTTGGGACTTACAGGACGAATTTTTGGAGGAGGTGTGCAAGTTGGCCATTCCTGATAAGCCTCTGGTTTTGCATCTTCGTGGTCCTAGGGAAGGGTCCCCAACCATGTCTGATGTTTTTTCCCGGGGTCTTCAGATTGTCAGTCATATATGTAGCCCCAGCAGGTCATCCATTTACATTGTTTTTCAGGCACTGTCGGTACGGTAAAGAGTTGGATTGGGTCATTCGAAAGATGTTACTTCAGTGTTGGGGTAAAGTGTTACAGTTTTTCGGATCGCCAAATTTTAGGACTCCAGGCCATACCAGCGGACCGTCTTTTGTTGGAGACTGGCTCCCCTTATGTCCATGGCCCCTTGGGTATCGACATCTCAACACCAGCCTATATTGGTGATGTTACCCAACGCATTGCCGTTCTGAGGAAGGCCTCAGTTTATGACCTGTTGGCCATCTGCTCTCGTAATGTGCGTGGGATGTATCATATCCCTCAGTAAATAATCAATTACAAAAGTACATACCATTGCATGTATTTATGTGCGCAACTCTGTGTATATATGCATCTATTTTATACATGTATATGTATATGTAGTTGCGTACATATGGGTCAGGGATGGAAGATTTTTCCTGAGATCTTAAAATGGGGTGATTTGGCAGTTTCCACTCCATCCCACGTTTCATTTTGGCACCCCAGCAGAACCGGTAGGGTTGCAGCCTACCAACCATTTGCCCAG
This sequence comes from Pictodentalium vernedei, assembly GCA_031216915.1. Classification (NCBI taxonomy): domain Eukaryota; kingdom Metazoa; phylum Mollusca; class Scaphopoda; order Dentaliida; family Dentaliidae; genus Pictodentalium; species Pictodentalium vernedei. Next base: position 61,456,869 of record CM062292.1, on the reverse strand, counting down.
CATATATACACCCCTTCTTTTAAAACCGGGAGGAGTGTGGTATCCTCCAATTATATTTCTAATACTATGTGTCCATTTCCATCATGCCCCGACCTTACTCTACCCAGTTAGAACACCTCCTTCGGGTAGCCATATAAGGGAGCTAACACTCCCAAATGTGCTTTTCTTCATCTGCAGTGGTTCCTCAAACAAGAACTCGCTGCAGCTGATCCGACAAGCTTAGAAAATACAAGAGACAACAGAGACATACACAGATTAGGTGAGAATAATCAATAGTTCGGCAGCGATATACAATAGTAAACAACAAACTTATAGATGTGGGAGCCTGAAACTGTCAATGGTTAGAAGAAAACAGAAACGCAAACGACGTCTCGAATCCGATGATTCACACCACGCAACACCAGAGACAAATAAACCGAAGCCAAAGTCAACACTCGATTCTGTACACCCTGTGGGAAGTTCTGGACTATCTGACGTTGATAACTATATCAAACGGCAGTATTCAGAAATCTCAACCGAAAAACACTCAAATCAGATATATAGAAATGTGCAATATTGATACTTCGTCCACTCAAGAAACGAATACCCCCTCTCCCCCCCCCCACACACACCCACCTCCCCACCCCCATTTTATTTGTAAATGTTTTGAGTGACCCTTCTGTGCCAGAAATCTTGGAAGGAATTGTTAGTAAAGCTGTCAATAAGGGCATCAATCCTTTAGTTAACACGCGTCTCATGGCAATGGAAGCGAAAATCAGAATTGGAAAATTCCGTTAGGGAACGTGATGAGACAATTTCTCGACTTTCTAATGAGCTCGACGACCTACAACAGTACGATCGTCGAACAAATCTCCGAGTTTTGGGAGTTCCGGAGACTCCCAGGAGAACACAGATACAATCATTCTCGACATGGCCAAGGCTGTCGGAGTGCCGCTACAGTTGAGTGATATCTCACGCCATCGAATAGGACCACAAAACAGCTGCCTCTCACAGACCTATTATAGACACCGTAATGCTCTTTTCAGATCCAAAGCTAAACTATAATCCCTTGACTCATCGAAATTATCAGCATCTGCACCCACTAAACTTTTCCTCAACGAAGACGAAACCAAGCTCCGTGCAAATATTGCAATGCGAGCCCGAAACCATTAGAAAGATTCCAAAATTATAGGTACATGGATAGCTGATGGAGTCATTTTAGCAAACTGAAAACCGATACTGTGCGCTGAGTTACCAAACTGTCAGAACTGGAAGATTTGGAAAACAAACTTCGATAGAAGTTGGATTGTCCAATGCAGAACCTTACTGTACTGCTTATTTGATGTTGTACTAACAACCACTTGCTTCACTTACGCCCCCTATTCTTTGAGGCGGGCTCCTCGAGCTCGTCTCTAATGGTGACCAAATATATATATATCATAGTGTTATATATTTTTGTTCTCTGCAACGAGGTTTGAGTTCACCTCCGTAAAGGTTAAAACGCGACATTCCTCAAAACAGGTATAGTAGTCACTGAGGGACAACGGGTTCAGTGAGTTTGGAAAGAGTAGACCTCCTATCTTGATAAGAGATTTATAGGGCGGGGCATACCTCATATATGGGGGGGGGGGGGGGGCTATGGTGCTCGCTAATTGCATTACGTATTTTTAACAGGTTGATTGAACCCCTTAAATTCTGTGGCAAAGATCCATGATAATGTGTGTTTTCCCGACTCTCCTCCCCGGGTTGCTTAGGTCAAGCTGGATATTAGAACTATTTTGTGTTTATTTCCTGGTATTCTATTCGATTTCAAGCTCTCGAGGCGGTTGGGGGAAATGCGGTGGTGTGAACCTCCCCCCCCCCCCCCCCCTTCCGTATTCGGTTCGATTATGGGCTCTGGGGTCTGGGTCGACGTGGGGCATGTGGTGGTCTTCGCCGCCTTCCGTGTCCAGTTCAATTCCGGGCTCTAGGGTCTGTGTGGGGCATATGGTGGTCTTCGCCTCACTGCCAAGGAAGGATCGGGTGCCCTGCGCGAGCTCCGGGACTTGGAATCGAACTGAACACGAAAATCGTATGCCAAATGAGAGTTTGACCTTGTCTTTTCAGACCCCCAATCTCACTCCGTACACTGAAATTCGTGCGAAGGCACAGATCGGTGTTCCTCAGTGGATTGAACACAACAACCTCATTCCGACCTGATCGTGGTCTTTACAATGCTTTATAATCTCTGCGCATTTAACGAAATCTGCTACAAGGACTTGGAATCTGTCCAAATTACTAACCCTGTGTTTTTTACCCAACGTAACGGCCAAAACCCGTCAGCGTCATTCATACAAATTATCATACAATTTTTATTATTTTTTTCACTTCCACCTCACGGGCTTAGCTTGTGACTCCTCTCTGGAACGAGGGTCCAACGGGGGTCATGCGCTGTGTGTTTGACGCAAAAAATGAAGAAAATTATCTGTTCAAGCAGTTCAAGAAATTTATTTGCAATTGTCATCTTTCCTACGTACTTTGCCCTTTAACAACCAAGCCTGAAAATAAGCAGACTGTCATCTTCAAAATGAGGTCCCCAGAGTGTGAATTTGGTGACGCTACCCTGCACAGCAGGGTAGCATCACAAAATTTACCCTCTGTGAACCTCAGTCTGAATCAAGGTCTCAAGCCAAAACAGAAAGATGTACCTAGAGGATAAATTGGCCCACTGTATGTGATAGCATCAGCAAATTCGCCCTCTGGGGACCTCGTTTTGCAAATGACAATGCTTATATTCAGGCTTGGTTCCAACGCTTCATGCTCTATATGCATTTGTCGAAATCTGCTAGAAGGACTTGGAATCTGTTCAAGTACTAACTATGTGTTTTCTACTCAACGTAACGGTCAAAACCGGCCAGCGCTACTCACAAAAGTTAGGATTCAATTTTCATTTTCTTTTCATTTCTGTCTCAGGGGCGCAGCGTGTGACACCTCACTGGAACGAGGTCCATCGGGAGTCATGGGCTCTGTTTTTGAGGCAAAAAATGAAAAAAAAAAATTATTCAAGTAATTTATTTGTAAATGTCGTCGTCTGCTGTTCGTGTTGGGTAAAACATTAACTATACATAAACACTGGTCATTCAGCGATACCGATTTTCTCAGTTGCTACACTCCACAACGATCTAAAGTTTATCTTTTAAGTTCCAAAGTGAAATACTATTATTGTTCTTACAATTTTGTGTCATCACGATTGATTTGTGCCATAGGTACACTTCAAGTAACAAGAGTGATATCCACTTACCATGTCTTCTGTTTGCTCTGAAACAAGGGAGACTCAGCTAGAACATATGACCTAGCAGTGAAAGAGAAACGAACCTCCCCTTTGGTGATCTTGAATTCGGCGCCATACACTGGTTTATCCCCTATGTTATCGCTGAATATCTGAAGTGAAGATCCGCAATTTCGCTTATTTTAATAAACATACAGAGGGAATCTTTCTACCAATGCGAAGGGTCATATTAGCCATATCAATATTAGATTCTGAGTTACCACAATATCATTATTTTGTAAGCACCAAGTAAGAACGTAAAGCCAATATAATACTATAGAAGCTCAGCGAGGGTACAAGACGTTGCCCCCTCTGGAGTTTACTCCACAAGCTCATTTCGGTGGTGGTCACGTCATGTACTTTTATTATTGTTGACTGGTTGAAAGCTGGAGGCACTATCGGGGCTCTCATAAGGGAGAGTACCAGTGCAGGGGCCCCCATTTTTCTTGAGCCTGTTTCATATTCAGTCCAACGCACATACTGTTTTGTCTTTTTTAAAATTGTTTTATCGCAGACTTTGGAGAGTGCTGGTGGGCACTCTCCGATAGTTTGTAATGGGGCAATTTCTGAATAACAATTTCCGATCGCCAGGGATAATCTAGCCTTCAATCGGTTAAAAATGGAAACGCGACAATAAGTTCGCAAATAAGGAATAACACTTGGTAGGCTTGTTTTCGGAGATTGATATGTATAGATTTATCAAAATCGAAACCAAGCAATTGTGTCCATAAGTCTCCAACAGCCGAGTTATGTTACTTAACAGCAAAAATTCCCCTTCGCTAGCTGGACTCGTGAGAAGCGCCGTGAAACTCTTTAACCCTTTACCCAACGTAACGGCCAAAACCGGCCAGCGGTATTCTCAAAAATCGCCAATAAATTTTCATTATATTTTCATTTTTTGTCTCAAAAACATAGGTTATGACCCCTCGTGGGAACGAGCTCGTCGAGCTCGTTCCAACGAGGGGTCATAACCTATGTTTTTGAGACAAAAAATGAAAAAAATTAGTTATTCAAGATTTTTTTTTGCAAGTGTCGTCTGCTTTTCATGTTAGGTAAAGGGTTAAAGTTGTGTATATCGCATTGCCGGGAAGAAAATAGGAAAGACACCCCATCTACATTGTACTTGGGATTGGATGGCTTTTGACTTGCGGTGGGTGATTTTCCTCTCGAGTGCAAGATCTATCGCCCCGCGGTTTAGTGGTAGCTTAAACTCCACGTGATTTAGATAATTGTGTCCTCCAAATCGTCAACAGGTGAGCTATGTTTCGTAACTGCAAATTTCCTTTTCATTAGGCAGAGTTGTGAGAAGCACCGAGAAATTCTTCAATTTTTTTTTATATCGCATTGCTTGGTAGAAAATATGAAATACACCCCACCTTTATAGTAAGTTGGATGGATGGCTGTTGATCCGCGATGGGTGGATTTTCCACTCGGTGAAAGATCTATCGCTCCGCGGCTTAGTGGTAGCCCACCCTCCACGTGATTTAGATAATATTTTTATTAAGCACCAATCGCAAGCCCAATTTAACTTATTCATATAACTATGAAGCTCTTTGTTTTTCATGAGTTTACTTTGATTTTTCTTTTGTTGTTATTAATTTCTTCCACTTCCTGCCATTATTATGTACACACATGGAATCAGACGGTCGGGTACGTCTCAAATATTAGAGCACAGCCAGTCCACGCACGTGCTAAACCTGGTGATCGGTGTTGCCATTCATTATCCAACCGAATCCAATATAAAAAACTCCAAAAATTACTATAAAATATTTAACAAAATAAACAAGATGTGTAAAGCTCACCATTTTACAAGCATTCTCAATGAATATAAACATTATAAGTTATTGTGATGAACTGACGGTAACATGGTCTGAGGTTTGCGGCTCGGAGCTTATGTTCAACCGAGACGCGAACGCAAACCTCAGACCATGTTACCGTCAGTTCATCACAATAACGTATATGTTCCAATAGACACTACCCATAGCCCATAACCTACATCATGAAACACGAGAGGCTTATTTACTAAACTTGTGATCGTTATAAGTTGCTTTGTTCAAGGCAACTTTTAACGATCACGGGTTTAGTAAATAAACCTCTCGTGTATCCACGACAGCACTGGATAAATAATCAATAAACCAGATAAACTCATTCCATCTTAGTTCAAATCGTAAATCAGTTTGCAATTTAAACAACACTTCATCCGGAACACCGTCTGCTGCACACGTGAAACATCCAGAAAAATGAAGCGGCTTGCTAGTCACTCCGTTGATGAATCAGTTTCGAAACGGACGACGTCATTGCAAATATTTCGCGTTGTGACGTCAGACAGTAACATTTGCCACTTGAGCCGGAAACATAGAATATACTAAGCGAGCTCTCGTCCAATCAGAGGAGGAGGATTTTAGTCTCATTGGAACATACCTTGCGTAAAACATGACAGACATTAAATGACGTCATCAAAAACGTAATGGAGCAGGTAGCTTACCAAAATTCTTCACTTATAATGATAAAGAAATATACAGTTAAAACTAGAAGTCCTGTCACGAATAGTGCGCTTATCTAGGCTTAATTGCGCTTTGGGATTGCGCGCAACTGCCATATCGAATCGCATCCAAAGCACGGCAGTTTCTCTTGGTTACTCAAAGCAAACACATGCAATGTTTCTGCCAATGGACCTCCGGGTTACCCGGAGGTCCATTGGCTGTAACATTGCTTGTGCACAGGCCATATGTACAGAATTTGATAGCTTTACTTGGACCATAACGCGTATATTAACGCGCATATCAACGTGCTATTTGTGCGCATTTCATGACAGGACTTCTAGTTTTAACTGTATGACCCAATCGAAATAGCTGAAGAATTTAATAATTAGTTTGCAAATACAGGGAAACGATCGAGTGAAAAAATACCCAGTACGGACAAGTTATTTTACGACTTCCTCGATGCAAATTCTGCGAATAATTTCTGCATAAGCCCTAGATGTGTCTTCAAAGTCATAAATGTTGATAAAGCCTTGAAGTCAAAAAGTACAAAAGACTACGACGATATTAGTTCAAAAATTATCAAGCAAATAATCGAGCACATTGTCACGCCTTTAACACATATTTTTAACAGTTCGTTTACACAAGGTTACGTTCCTGAAAGAATGAAAATTACCAAGGTCATTCCAATATTTAAAGCAGGCGACCAGCACCTTCTTACAAACTATAGACCAATTAGTATACTCTCCATATTTTCCAAAATCTTAGAAAAACTTATGTTGGTAAGAATTTCAAAATACCTACATCGCACCGACATCTTACATCCAAACCAATATAGTGTCAGGAAAAAAACACAGTACGGTGTATCCAATCATGCAACTGGTTAAAACTATACCAGAGGGAAACAAAAAACAAAACAAAACAATTATAAGTTCAAAACTTATCAAGCAAATAATCGAGCCCATTGTCACGCCTTTAACACATATTTTTAACTGTTTGTTTACACAAGGCTACGTTCCTGATAGAATGAAAATTACCAAAGTCATTCCAATATTTAAAGCAGGCGACCAGCTCCTCCTTCTAAACTATAGACCAATTAGTATCCTCTCCAGATTTTCCAAAATCTTAGAAAAACTTATGTTGGTAAGAATTTCAAAATACCTAGATCGCTTCGACATCTTACATCCAAACCAATATGGTTTCAGGAAAAAAAACACAGTACGGTGTATCCAGTCATGCAACTGCTTAAAACTATACCAGAGGGAAACAAAAAACAAAACAAAACAATTATAAGTTCAAAACTTATCAAGCAAATAATCGAGCCCTTTGTCACGCCTTTAACACATATTTTCAACTGTTCGTTTACACAAGGCTACGTTCCTGATAGAATGAAAATTACCAAAGTCATTCCAATATTTAAAGCAGGCGACCAGCTCCTCCCAAACTATAGACCAATTAGTATACTCTCCAGATTTTCCAAAATCTTAGAAAAACTTATGTTGGTAAGAATTTCAAAATACCTAGATCGCTTCGACATCTTACATCCAAACCAATATGGTTTCAGGAAAAAAAACACAGTACGGTGTATCCAGTCATGCAACTGCTTAAAACTATACCAGAGGGAAACAAAAAACAAAACAAAACAATTATAAGTTCAAAACTTATCAAGCAAATAATCGAGCCCTTTGTCACGCCTTTAACACATATTTTTAACTGTTCGTTTACACAAGGCTACGTTCCTGATAGAATGAAAATTACCAAAGTCATTCCAATATTTAAAGCAGGCGACCAGCTCCTCCTTCCAAACTATAGACCAATTAGTATACTCTCCAGATTTTCCAAAATCTTAGAAAAACTTATGTTGGTAAGAATTTCAAAATACCTAGATCGCTTCGACATCTTACATCCAAACCAATATGGTTTCAGGAAAAAAAACACAGTACGGTGTATCCAGTCATGCAACTGCTTAAAACTATATCAGAGGGAAACAAAAAAAAATAAAAAAATATAAGTTCAAAACTTATCAAGCAAATAATCGAGCCCATTGTCATGCCTTTTACACATATTTTTAATTGTTCGTTTACACAAGGCTACGTTTCTGATAGAATGAAAATTGCCAAAGTCATTCCAATATTTAAAGTAGGTGACCAGCATCTTCTTAGAAACTATTGACCAATTACTATACTCCCCATATTTTCCAGAATCTTAGAAAAACTAATATTTGTAAGAATTTCAAAATACCTAGACCGCTTCGACCTCTTACATCCAAACCAATATGGTTTCAGGAAAAACCACATTACGGTGCATCCAGACATGCAACTGCTTAAAACTATATCAGAGTAAAAAAAATGTAAGAACAGCACTTTGGCAATATTCCTGGATCTTTCCAAAGCATTCAATAGAATAGATCATGACATTTTTAATAAATGCATAATTTAGTCAGGGCATCATGAGATTAAGGATTAAGTAATGGTTGGTTTAGAAGTTATTTATAGGACATATTTCAGTACGTCATATACGGTGACCACAAGTCTTACCGAGTTGACATATCGCATGGAGTTCGACAAGGTCCGATTCTCGGCCCTATTCTGTTTTTGATATATGTTAATGACATATATCATGCGACGTCAATAAATCTTCTATCTTTTGCTAACGATACTACTTGTCACTCCTCGGGTTCCGATCCAAATCTACTGGCTCTTCGTATCAACGAAGAGCTCAAGAAAATATTTGAATGGCTCTGCATTAACCGTCTTGTTCTGAAAGCTACAAAATACAAATATATTTTAATTAATCCACCAAGCAGAAGGAGAGTAATTCTACACCACGATTTACTAATCAATGGGCGGATTATTAGAAGAGAAGGTCCAAATAAAACAGAAAAATCAATTAAATATTTAGGGATACATATTGACGGGAGTCTGTCGTAGAAGCACCATATATCATACCTCTTATCCAAGATTGCTCGTGCAAATTTCGTCTTGAATAGAGTAAAGTCTATACTTTCTCATGCATCTATGAAAACACTCTATTCTGGAATAAATATATGGGGAAATGCTAGAACAATTAAAAAATTAATGCTTCTACAAAAACGATCTCTCCGCATAATAAATATTAAGAGATATAACGCCCTTACGGATCCCCTTTTTGGACAATAAGATTCTTATAGTAAATGACCTCTTCAAACTCCAAGCGCGTCTGTTCGTACTTAACTGGCACCACAATAAATCGCTAGTATCGTTCAATGACGTGTTTTAGCCGGTAGTTAATCTTACGGGAAAAGCCAGTAGACGGACAGACCACCTTTTTCAAATCGGTAAAACGAAAACAAGATCGCTTGATAATCTCCCAACAAACAGATACCCCAGAATCTGGAATGACTTAGACGCGGATCAGCAAGAATATTTTCAAAAAACAATTAACGTCAAAATTACTTTCCCCTTGCTTGTATAATATCGACTGTAAAAATTCTTACTGCCATAACTGTGTTACATGACAAACAGAATACACCAAGAGGAATTGGGTGGGCTTGAATGCCCAACAGAATACTGTTCAAGCGCATTGCAAGAATAGATATACGTCTGGACGTATCTCGTCTCTGGACCCTTGTTGCTGAACATCTCGTTAAAACAGTGAAAGATAAGTAAAAGGAAGTAATGGTCAGTTTCTTCCTCGTCTCTTTCCCTTTTCTCCCTGGTCAGGTCACAAAGAATTAATTTTATAACTAAATAAGAAAATGGTATTAATCACAACATGATTCTTGGAATAGATTTGCTATAGTAATTATACAGAGAGTAATCGCTTGACTGGACTGGTAACGTGAAATAATTCATGAGAGGTGAGGGACGTTGTACAAACACGAGTGCGCGAATGCGCACGAGTGTTTTACAATATAGTCCCTCGCCTCGAATGAATTATTTCACGTAACCAGACCAGCCAAGCGATTACTCTGTTTATTACTTTTCATTATTAACGATAATTATATTATTTAACCCTTTGCCTAACGTAACGGCCAGCGCTATTCTCAAAAATCGCCAATTAATTTTCATTATTTTTTCATTTTTTGTCTCTAAAACATAGTTTATGACCCCTCATTGGAACGAGCTCGTTCCAATGAGGGGTCATAACCTTTGTTTTTGAGACAAAAAATGAAAATAATAGCTATTCAAAATTTTTTTTTGCAAGTGTCGTCTGCATTTCATATTAGGTAAAGGGTTATAAAAAACAAAGACAATGAAGTTCCCATTACACCCACTTCAAAGCGTCTTTGTTTGAGCGCACGGATGCATGACACAATTGTTGATTGTATAATTCACTTGTGAAGTTATCGTTTACAAGCAAACCCGGAAATCACAGTAAATTACAGTTTGAAAAGTAATAAAAATTGATAACGGCAATTTAAATACATTGTTTGTTTACTTTCTCATTTGGATTTAGGTGAAAAATTAAATTGGGAATAGAGTAGACCTCCTAAACACGACTGTGTGGATCGTAATTTGGATTAAAAATTTTACCGAACACAGCAAATTAACTGAGAATTCATGGGCGGTGGGAAGATAGGAGTGTAAGTGACACCGAGCCTCCAGTGACCAAGTAGTTAATACGCCTCGCAGTCTTATTCCACTGTTGCACGAGTCAACTTTCCGGGAGACAACAGGTAGACAGCCAGTCTGGCTATGTCGTCCCCGTAGTATACACGTTATTACACAACTACTACGCAGTTATGTATATATGAACGTTACCAGTATATTGCTGAATAAAGAATCAATCAATCAATCAATCAATCAACCAAATACCTTCTTATCGTCGTGAAGTTGTGAGTCTTTTCAATGAAGTGCTGCATTGAGCCTGTGGTATTCGTAGGGACGGCTGGGGTAGGGAAAGTTTCGGGGCTGCGGAAGCGCTTAAACCAGTTTTATAGTGCACAGAAAATACTCTTGGTCAGCTGAAATTGTAGTCAGTTAAAACGAAATAATCATTTCATAAAAATGAAAAAAATAAGTAAGTACATGGGGTGGTGGAGAATGCATACAAGTCAGAAAATGCTATGTTCCGTCGATTTTTCCCCATGAATAATTGTTCACTTCCATTACTTACAATCAGGCTCAGGAAAATTAGGCCTTTTAAACAAATGTTTTGAATCCAAACATACCATTTTATCATAGTCATAAGGGACTGGAAGATTTTTTCCGGCATCATTGAGGCACGTTGAACCGAAGTGGGAGATCGGGGACGGGTGGCCTACGGCTGGTCCGAACCCAGCCATATTTAAACATCCAACATAGAGGAGTGGGTGGGCGCGGGCGAACTTTTGTGTGCCGAATGCATACTCGAGGTGTCCAACACAGAGGTGGGAGAGTGTATGGTAGGGGTTGTCACCCTCGCGTTGGTGGGAATCGGGAGCCTCCCCAGAGAAAATGTTTCAAATCTGAGGCTCTGCGAACAATTCTACAGCCTCCAGGTGCCTCGGTTTTGACTTGTCCAGCTGCTGATTTTAGTCAATAACGTAAACAATATGATGTTTGGCATCTCAAAATCTGAAGCTGTTTGTTTTCGATTCATACAAATTCAACAATTATTTTCCGACAGAATGTGAAAATTTCCGACAAAAATGTTTATAGGCGACGCCTCCTCCTCCCCCACCCCCGACCTCCCAACAGCATGGGCACATGCTCTCCCGGGAAATGTTTTAAAATAAACTGTTACGCCTGTGTATCCAACGTCATCAGAGGCGTTTTCACTCTGATTGGGCTGCAGTCCAAACTAGCACCCAATATCCGAAATATAATTTTTGGGTGTGGCACGTTCTGTAAGACGTATCACGCCAAAAAATTATATTACGGACTTTGGTTCCAAGTTTGGTCTTATTGGGCGGTAACCTTATATGAAGACAATAGACTGGGTGTTTGAAAGTACCGGAAGGTCAATGAAGCTTGGCTCAAAATATGATGAGAACATCCAAAAAAACACTGATTTTCCCCGACATCACCCCCCCCCCCCCCCCCCCCCCGGTCCCCATGACCGTACATCTATGCATCTTATAATGTCGTTCTGTGTTTTCCATTTCTACTTTTGTCTGCCATTTATAGTCTATCGATATCGGGCCTGCAATCAGAATGTTTTTAGGGGGAGGGGTACGACAAGCTGTGGTGGCACCCATGGACATTCCGCCACTTCATTTTTTTCTGTACCGATAAACAACTCTATGATATACGGAATAGCACGAAAAAAACAAAACAAAAAAAAAAAAAAAAAAAAAAAAAAAAAAAAAAAAAAAAAAATCCTAAACAAAACACTGGGAATATTCATTCCTTCATACACATATCGCTGAAAACAGAAAGCTCATAACGTTACTTGATTGGCGAGTGTTTCATGGGAATACGACTAAATGTATTCAACAATAAAGTGAAGTCATTTATTTTAATGAGTAAAATTCATATTTTTCTAGAATACAGTGCGTGGAGAGTGGATTGTAATTAAATCACCCGCGGAGTGGGGTTATCACCCAAGCTATAACTTTCAAATTGTGTACACATCGACAAAAAACACAAGCAATGTTTCAGCCAATGGACATCCGGGTTTAACCCGGAGGTCCATTTGCTGAAACTTTGCTTGTGCTGATTATGCTTCGCAGCAAATTTGCAATTATTGATTGGGTGAAATCTCCACTCTGAGGGTGATTTAGTGATAATACACTCTCCACGTACTGTAGGTAACCGTGTTACTAGCCTAGTATACAGAATTTGCAATTAAAAAGTAATGATGCGGTATAATCCCGGTCTGTTTACCGCTTCAGATATTCATTTCGTTAAAACGAAATATTATTTCGTTAAAACGAAAAAATAATGTCGTTAAAACGAACTATTATTTCGGTATTTCAATATAATATTTCGTTAAAATGAAATAATTATTTCATTAAAACGAAATAATATTTCGTTATTTCGAAATATTATTTCGTTAAAACGGAATAATATTTCAGTGTTATTTCAAAATAATATTTCGTTAAAAGGAAATAATATTTCGCTAGAACGAAATAATGTTATTTCGAAATATTTTTTCGTTAAAACGAAATAAAATAAGAGTGAAACCTGTCCCCTTCCGAGCTCCATATGATAAGGATGTCATTGTTTATTACTTTTCATTTTGAAACATTTTGAGCGAGCAGGTGTTCTGATCCATTCACACTGTGCAACGCAATTGTTAAGACTGACATTTAGGGCGTGGTTTAGGGCGGTCCTAAATGCGTTTTTTTTCGGTTCATTGTGTTACGAAAAACTTTAGAATGAAATACTTTAGCAAATCATTTTGCCTGAAAATGCATGACAAAAAAGGTTTAATAATACCCGAATGAACCAAATATGTTAAAACCCTTTATCCTATTTTGGGCTGGATATTTATTACATTTGATTTTATCTCACAGAAATGCTCATCATTACCAACAATTCGTCCGATCAGGGGAGTTAACTCGAATTTCTAAAATGAATGGGTACTGAATGTTCGGCGAGTCAACGAATTTAATTATTTTTCCACCAACTGATAAAATGAAAGGGGTATATTGCAGTGTTGCATCAAAACAGAGGATAATTTTATCATTAAATTATTTATTTCCAGAATGTAAGTTAAAAACATATGTAACTTCTACAGATATGGAATCTACTACCTTAAAAAACAGCAAATAAATATAATTATAACACCTTGTGCTGGTAGTTATAAGAAAAAAATTATTAAAGTTCGAAACAAATACAACGACATTACTGAATATATTCCTGCTAGCGCTTTCACCGCTCTCTCTGCGGATCTTCAGGCATTTTTTAAAAAAATTATTAAAGTTCAAAACAAATACAACGACATTACTGAATATATTCCTGCTAGCGCTTTCACCGCTCTCTCTGCGGATCTTCAGGCATTTTTTAAAAAAATTATTAAAGTTCAAAACAAATACAACGACATTACTGAATATATTCCTGCTAGCGCTTTCACCGCTCTCTCTGCGGATCTTCAGGCATTTTTTAAAAAACTTATTAAAGTTCAAAACAAATACAACGACATTACTGAATATATTCCTGCTAGCGCTTTCATCGCTCTCTTTGCGGATCTTCAGGCATTTTTTAAAATTATAATATCTATACTTAATATCTACATACCTTTTGAACACTTTGAAAACAGGTACGCCAAATATACGCAATCACATGATATCTCCACTTTCCCCACCATTAAGTCCAAACGAGATTTTCATCACATTTTGGATCCAAAAATAGTTTATGATCCCTCATCCAAAGTGCTGAATGAACTCGTTCCAGTGAGTTTCCGTTACTTATTTTTAGGGTAAATTTGAAAAAATATATCGAACTGAAGGCCGATTTTCACGGAGGATAGCGCCAGTGTTGCATTAGACAAAAAGGCTAGACTTAGTGTATTTTAATGAGTTGGGATCAGGACTGGGGAGAGAAATTTCGGGCCCCAGGGTTAATTCTGTAACAGGTTCCCTTGAAAATGTCGGGATACTGATGTAGATGCCGAAGTTTTTGACGTGAGGAATTCTTGAAGTGATAACACCGGGTGTGGTTAATATGTATACAGATATAGAGGATATGGAATGAGTGGCTTTCTCAAATAATATTTATGAAACGACTCGGTGTCTAAGAATTTTCCGTTTTGGCGAGCCTCTGGCGAGCCCAAACGGAAAATTCTGACGAGTTTCATAAATATTATATGAGAAGAACGCTCATTTCATATTCGTCCAGCTCGTTCCAATGAGGGGTCATAACCTATGTTTTGGAAACAAAAAGTGAAAATATAAAAAAATGAATGGCGTTTTTCTTGTAGGTAAAAGATTAATACAATATGACCCACCCTAAATAGGACAGATAACGTAAATTCTCCCTACTAAAACTATGCAAATGTGACCCAGTTGTATTTTTTTAGCCAATCAAATTGTCCAGTTTTGAAATTGACCAATGAAAGCTCCCAACTCTAATTATGCAAATTATGAAAATGTGGCCCAGTTGTATATTGTTCAGCCAATCAAATTGTCTAGTTTTGAAATTGACTAATGAAATTGACGGAAGGCTTTATTTATCAATGATTAATATGAAAACAAAATATCAAATGTTTTAAAGTGAACAAAACGTACGAGTCATATGATAAAACAGTTTATTAACCCTTCACCCAACAACGTAACGGCCAAAACCGGCCAGCACTATTCACAAAAAAATCGATTTTCAATTTCCCGCCTCAAAAACTTGGCATATGACTCTCTCATTGGAACGAACTCGTTAAGCTCGTTCCAGTGAGGGGTCATAAGCTTTTTTTTGACGGTGCAAGAAATGAAAAAAAAAATAGATATTCAATAATTTTGCTTGCAAGTGTCGTCTGCTTTTCATGTTAAGTACACGGTTAACAGATTGAGCATATCCACGTGGCACTCCCATTCCTTCTCCACATTACAACCTCGGTCCCCCACCTGGAAGGAGTTTTTTGTCGACTTGGGGACGGCTACTCCCCCACTTATCAGTCAAACATACAACTTAACAGTGATAAATTCAGTTTTCAAAAAAACACATTTTCGACTTAAAATCGGTACTATTACTTTATTAGATTACCGCCTGATAAATATTTTAAAGAGCACAAAAACACTTGCAAGTTTTCAGCTCATGAACCAGCAGGTGATACCCGGTGGTCGATGAGCTGAAAGTTTGGTAGTGATTATTGTGCTTTCTTCTCAGAAATTGTAATTAATTGCCGGGTGTCTTCTGTATTTGACTGATTAATTTCTTCAAATACAGGTGCACATGACCTCTTTAGGTTATCATGTTTCACTGCAGGGGGGCGATGTGGCTCAGTAGGTAGAGGCGCAGACTGCAAACCGAGAAGTCCTCGGTACGAACGTTGAAAATATTGATTGGTCCACTCACACATAACGACCCATTGGAACCAAGATGGTACCGCCATCTTGGTTCCTATGGTCGAGTCAGTACCAACATAATGGGTGTGTGTTCTGAGAATATGTTCGATTGGGTGAGAGAATGTCGAATTACCATAAAAGACTCGCGATCTACGACAAATTATCATATGGGGTACCCGTAATCTTCTAGAAACCTGCTGTCTTCCGTTGATAAGAGTAAAACGTAATGTTATATGGACCCACAGACCATTAATCAAGTGGTTATTTACAAGGATCGGTTTGATTGTTCCATAGAATACGCCGGCCAAGCGGAAGAACCCCCAACTTGTTACAGTTTTTGCTTTGTGTCACTATTGTGTTATTATTATCTTTTTGGATTTTCCGGCCACTATAAGCATTTTAACAAGTCCTAACCACTCCTACTTATATCAGACCCTCATTCAACCTCAAGTCTAAGAATGTCCAATCAGATCGCCCCTGTCATCTAAACCTCGCCCACTATCACTCTATATAAACTTTTATTATGCCTCAAGTTTGTAACATCAGCCGTGATTGGTTAATTTGACACCTTCTAAAAGTCATTGTACTGGAGTTTTGGGGCAAAACACGGGTACTATCGGAACGTTTTTCCCTGGAGACAAGAGAACGAAGAAAATGTAAGCGCCACTTCCATTGATCAGCGTCAATTGGAATTTCTCAACATCAAACGCTGGCTCCGTGTCCGTTTAACTTTTTTCAACACCAGTAGACACAAACTTACCAACAAATATATCATCTTCAGCGGGTATGTTTTCAATTTTAACTGCAAACAATGAATTCAAAAGAATCAGAAATATTAAAAAACTCACTCACGTGTTGTTCACCACTTCAGTGAATCCTGAATATGAGTCTCAGTTATGACCTCAATCAATTATATTTAAGAAATAACTGTTGTTTTCCTTCGGTTTATGCGATATTAACCGAAAATTTTCAGCAAAAGCTTCATAACAAGCATTAACAATGAATTATAACATGAACAGCATGATGCAGTTGTACACATTGGCATTTGTTGATATAGAAACTCCCAAAGTGACGGCACTTGTGACAATTCATTTTTGAAGAGACGTCATTCGCTCGAAATGACGTCATGTTTTTTGGATTCGACTAGCCAACATTGTTGTTGCAAGATTGATGGCATGTTGCAGTTAACGCTTAACAATGAAAGTCATATTTTGTTCGGCATAATAATATAATTAGAACGTTTCTTTTTATGTTCTATCGGTCGATAGTACCTGAGTTTGTGTTATTTATGAAATAAAACCATCAGCAGATTCGCTACTTCAGGTTTTATTTCAGAAATCACACAAACTCAGGTACTATCGACCGATAGAACATGAAAAGGAACTTTCTAATATTATAATAGTACCCAAGTGCTTGAAATGGAGAGGTCACTAATATCCTAAACAATAACTGAGTGGCGATGTAATTTTTCCGTCTAACTGAACTTCACCTTCTTCAAGAGCAACACTGTTGTTCAACGGGCAGTGTCAAATCTTATTCCTTGACCAATTCCTTGACCATAATTTTCCGAGGATTAAGGATATTAAATGCTTGAATTAATTCGACTGGAATAAGCTATTACCTTTTTAAACAGATGGTGTGACCTTAATAGGCCCAGAACTATTTTCTTAATAAATGTGACGATGTCAATATGATTATGTTATTCCCGCGCGCACAAAATCCTCACATCACTATGTTATTAACCCTTTGAACACTAGTGGTATCGTCTATGTCAGTTCATTACATGGAAGAGTCCATATTCAGTTTTTGGGGGTTGACCAATTAATATTTTCAACGTGCAGACTTAGGACAGCACATTGAAAATATTGATTGGTCAACTCACACATTCACATAACAGCCATCCATCTTAACGAAATTATGACGTATCATCTTCCTGTGCCAGTAAAGAGAGCTGTCTCCAGGTACCAGTGGGGGATACAGGAATTCTCAAGGGGGGGGGGGCGAATCGTGCAGATGCCGAAGGCATCTGCCGCGAGTGCCGAAGGCACGAGCTTTTGTAAGGGGTCTGGGGGGGGGGATTCTCCCCCCAGAATTTTTTTTGGAAATGAGCGACCAAATGGGGCATTCTGGTGGCTTCTGGGGTGGAAATCCTCTTTTGAATTTTTGAACGGCTAATTAACACTTTTTAAACAGCATGTTTCAGAATTTCAAATTCTGGCATACGTTCAAGACAGAATTAGAAAATTTGAAATATGCTCTTCAGATCCGTTTACCATAATATTGTATTTTGGACACACTGTTTACAGTCATAACCGACTTAACCTCAGGAGAACATTGCGATCGGCCAGAGTTTGAAAGTCTTCAGCAGTCAGCCCTCTAGGCTTAGGTACTCCATGACTATGCCAATTAAGATCCTGATCCATAATTGGCATAGCCATGGGGTACCTGAGGCTAGGGTACATGTAACACCTCAAAATCATGCTGTGTCGGTGACGCTATAAATGAAGGCGACCTGTAGATATATTTTGCATAATTTCAACGGTATATTTGTTTTCCATAACGAATGGTGATGGAAGAAATAAATGTCGTTGTATGTTTTTACTTCAATTCATGTATTGTCCCCAAATGAAAATCCTACGCCCTACATGCGTGACAAACACGAGCTAAAGGGGGGGGGGGGCGACTGCCCCACCCCCCCCCCTCTGTATCCGCCATTGCCAGGTACTCCGGCTTCCTCCACCTTAAAACTGTCGCCGACACGGTATGACCTTGGCTATTAAAGTGCCGTTAACCCTTAATAAATAAATAAATAAATAAATAAATAAATAAATAAATAAATAAATAAATAAATAAATAAATAAAAGGGCCTGTCGGGTTAAAAATGGATGGGAGTACCATTAAAATTGTTAAAGAAGTGAAAGTCTTGGGTTTCATATTTGACAATAAACTGATTTTCACTTCTCATATGAAAACAACTAAGAGCGAGATGGAAAAAGGAACCGAATCTCCAAAAGGTGGTTGTTAGCTCAGATTGGGCTGCTGACCAAAAAAAAAAAACATTACTCCATCTGCATAGATCACTTGTTAGATCCAAATTAGATTACAGCTGTTCGTACCTTGAATCATTTGATGCAATTCGTAATAGAGGTATTTGAATTAGCTTGGGTGCTGTTAGAACATCGCCAGTCGGTTCAATGCTTGTTAAAGCGGAGAACCCTTCCTTTCAGAATTGCCGATTTAATCTGTCACTCCAATATGTTTCTAAACTGTTTGCTAATCCACCAAACCCTGCTAAAAACTGTCTCAGACCTTCAAAATGTTGATTTTTTTAATCGAAGCCAGAAATATATTCCCAGATTGGGAAATAGAGTTAAACACCGTATGGAATCCTCCCTGGCATTTAAAAAAAACTAGAATTATTTTGGACCTTGCTTCTACCAAAAAGTATGAAACAAATATTTTGCAGTTTTAGCAGAAATATGCTAAAATAAAGTCCACGAAAAGTGCATATGAAACGGCTGTGCAATACGGAATTCCGTATTGCACAGCCGTATTGCACGCCGTATTGCATAAGAGAGACTGCATGGGCATGTAATAAAAGTTTTGTTTACACAGCTGAAGTTAAAGCTTTACAACTAGGGCTTGAGCACATCGAGAATGCATCGGAAAGAAATTTGATCATATTTTCCGCCTCTCTTTACTCTTTGCCAGCTTTACCCAACCCCAAGTCGAAGAACCCCCTCATTTTGGAACTTACAAGCCACATATCAGTAACTACATCACATCTGTGTGGCAAGCGGAATGGAATGGAGCAACAGTTAACAAGCTCCATCGCTTCCGACCAGGTATTTTCGATCATTACTCGTCTTGAAACCTTTGTAGAAAATATCATGTAATTCTAACACGAAGTCATATTGGCCACAGAAGACTCACACATTCCTTTTTGTTAGAGGGTAGTAAGCGACCAGAGTGTTTTCCTTGTCAATAGATGTTGACAGAGGAGAACATTCGTTTCCATTGCACTGACTTTAATCATGTTAGAAGGAAATGCTTCATTCTAGGATGTCTTAGAGATCTATTTTATCATAAGAGTCCACACCAAATTCTATCATTTCTTAAAGTAAACAACCGTTTAACCCTTTACCCAACGTAACGGACAAAACCGACCAGCGCTATTCTCAAAAATCGCCAACTAATTTTTATTATTTTTTCTTTTTTTTGTCTCAAAATTATAGGTTATGACCCCTCATTGGAACGAGCTCATCGAGCTCGTCCCAATGAGGGGTCATAACGTATGTTTTTGAGACCAAAAATGAAAAAAAAGTTGTTACTCAAGAATTTTATTTGCAAGTGTCGACTGCTTGTCATGTTAGGTAAAGGGTTAAATAAAATTTAAAATTATTTTCATTCCTGTAAACTAGACTCAAGGCTCAAATCATCAGGTTGCTTTCAGAAGCTGGTATTGTACTTCCATCATCTCTCGTTACTATTCAAACAGTTCCTATCTTTGACATTTTATTATAATTATTTTCTATTTTTAATCTATCATTTTACTTTTTAACTGACAATGACATGTTTTGTTTTCTGCCCTTTTCTCGCCACAATATAGCCTTAGGTGCTGATGTGGCGTTAAGCGCAAATAAATAAATCGTGTGAAAAAACATAGAAACGGCCAAAATGTCAGACAGTGAACATTTGGTTTGAAATTGTACTACAGGAGTTTTGTACCCGGTGGTCCATTGACTGAAATTTTACTTATATTTCTCAGTAAATGTTTTGTTCACGTGCTTCATTTGGATTCGTGGTTGAAGATTTACTTAGCGAGTATTTTATCAGAAATCCATCAGCATTTAATTAAAATTTTGCTGCTAATGCTTTTTATTATTGCTACTCAATCTATAAGTTACCAGTCGATTAACATAAGTTTGGAGGCCCATTAAAACTCCATAATTTCAGTGACGTCATTCGACGGAGCCGGGCCGCGGGCGATAATGGTATAAATATTCATTAGCAGACCGCGGCCCGGCTATTTTTAGATTCCATGGTCTAATGAATTACCCCCATTCGGATGACGTCCCTTTGTATTTCTGAACTGAAGTCGAACGCACGATCAAAACAGAAATATCGAACCGACTATAGTAATTATTTCTTCCACAATTCCCTCGTGCGGTTAGCTGTAACAGGGAATCGTAATAATAGTAATAACATGATTGTTGTCAGGCATCATGGTTCGTTAGCGGCCCTGCAGCAATGATGAACAGCCCTTGGGCTTATTAACGGCCCTCGACTTCGTCTCGGGCCTTTAATAAACCATCGGGCTGTTCATCATTGCTGCAGGGCCGCTAATGAACCATAATGCCCTCCAAAATCATGTTATTGTTATATTACCTGGTAAACGCATGCGTGGACATTACTGCCCAAGAGTTGATTCCGACCAGTCCACGGCGACTGTACTGTATACGAACAGATAGGAAATTTGATATGTAACTAGGCATATCTTATAGAACAGTCGTTGTCTTAGTTATAAGAGAAACCTGATCGACATTGCATCGTCCATCTTCAAAAATGAACCAGTGCCCAAATTTCTTAGCTCTCTCTATCTTGCGTGTATTTCCAACTATATAATTATTATGAATAACAAATGGTTTATATTTTTTCCTCTTCTCAACACTCAGTTCGTACCATTGTCCTATAGGAAATTGTGAACTTGACAAACGCCCAATTCTTATGTTGGTATTCTTATTGTGGATCAATTTGTTGAGATATTCCTGGTCATTTTCACGTTCGGATATGTATTCATTGGCTCCTAAATAGGCTATTTTTCTGAGCAAATCGCCCATCATATTGTCTAATTGTTTCCATAATTTCAGACTTCTATCCGTCGGAAAAATCCAGAGGAATCCAGCATTAAGGAGTGAATTATCCTTCAGATTTACGGGAGCACCGATAATATCATAATCTGCAAAGATTTCAAATACAACCAAGGGGTTCCTAATCCAGACGAAGTCAACTTCGAACAGCAGAAGCGGAATACGAGCTTGTATCAAATAATAGATTAAGTCTGTACGTAGGGCCATTATTTGGAGGTAATCAACGGTAGAAAAGTCTTTATGACCATTCAGCATCGCACTTCCATTCACTGTTATTATCGTAATATTTGGCCACAGTTTGTGAATCTTCTTTTCGGAATCCACGTCAAACGTAACTAGAAGTACTTGATCGTGTATACTCATGGAAGCAGTATTACAAAGCCAGCTAAACAGAAGTGGAATAAATTGATCATTTATTATCGAAAATAGAACTGGTGATTTCCTTTCTGCTATTTTAGAGGCAGCCTGAATGACATGTGCTGTATCGTCTCGATAGAGTACGTATGGTGTACTACTTTCGATTGGTGTTTTAATCTGACGACAAAGCAGAAATACGAGTCCAACTGATACCACAGCTGCTAAAGATAATATCTTTTGTTTCTTCCTGTATGATAATCTTGGACAGATTGTGGAGAATAACTCACTTTTCACACCACGTATGTTCGCACCCCTTCTCATACTCGTACCGCACAGTTCGTTCACAAGAAGCCTAGAAAGGAATAAACAGGATTACAATATATCCAGTTTAAATATGACGCTGTTTTTCATTCTTCTTCCAGTAGTGAACTTGTTCTGTTATACATGTACGTTCGTCTCAAATGCTTAAAATTCATATTGTCATTTTTATCTCGAAAACATAACTTGTGCCCCTCATTGGAACGAGCTCAATGAGCTCGTTCCAATGAGGAGTCATAAGCTCTGTCTTTTAGGAAAAAAAATTGCAACATAATATATGAACCTGAGTGGCGATTTTTGTGAACAGAGTTGGCCGACTAAATTAGTCGTTACGTTAGCGGAAAGTTTAAATAACACATTATGTGATAAAACGAATCTCATTTCGTAACGACTTGGCATGAAATGTCTAATCCCGTTCACTAAAATTGATCTGAGCCTCAGTGTGAACTTCGGCTCCGATCGATTTTAGTGAATGAGGTACAGAAATGTAATCCCCAATATTTTGAATACATGTGATGCCGATTTATTTAGTCATTCAGCTAAATCGCAATGAAGATTTCTTTTGCCCTGGAGAAATAATGTCCGTCTACAGGTGAGGGGATGGATTTGGTCTGGAATCTTCTTGTTCACGATATTCTGAACTGAATTATTCTAATCCGTATAAGTAAATATTAGGAGATATAAAACAAGAAATTTAGTTCATGATTCAGTACAGTCGCAGATGATTGGTCGAAATCCACACGTGGGCAGTTGCGTCCACGTATGCGTTCACCGGGTAATAAAACTCATCAGCAGCAACATTTTAACCCTTTGCGACTACGGTACGTAATATTACGTACCAAAATTGCCATGCGTTGCGACTACAGTACGTAATATTACTTACTCCGGCTTTGAATCCGAGCGGTTGATTTTTTTGTACAGGAACAGGATACTTCAAAATTTTATTAAATAGGATGGATACTAAGTGCATGTGTGTGGTAGACCCATCAATATTTTCAACGTGCAGCCATAAGGCTGCACGTTGCAAATATTAATTGGTCTATCCCCAAATAATTGGGAGCGCGGTGGCTCAGTGGTAGACTGTTGGCTTCTATGCTAGAGATCCCGAGTTCGATCCCCGTCCGGGACGACCCGCGTTGTGTCCTTGGGCAAGGCACTTTATCCCGACTGCCTACATGGGGGCACGATGACGCCGTGTACTAAGGCGTACTGCACGTCGATAGTGCACATGTCTTCAACCGTTGTAACCCTGCTTGAGCGAGCTTGAACAGAGTTAGAATGTTGTGGAGCTGACAGGTGCTCGTCGATGCTCGGTGGTTCTCTCCGGGTACTCCGGCTTCCCCCACCCGGTCACGGTGACGATTAGCCACTGTGCATATGTATGTGACCATAAACGCCAATAAATAAATAATAAATAAATAAATCCCCAAATAATTACTATGGACTCTTCCTGATGCAGTCATTGAACTGATATGGAAGATACCACCAGGGTTCAAAGGGCTAACTTTTGACGTCACCAAACCCTGATTCTTCGTGACGTTGAAACGTCACGATAACCGCAGTCGGAAAGGGTTAATTAATGAAGCACCGGGTTGTAAAACGGTGCTTCATTAATTAATATTTTGATGATTATTCCTATATTTAGTGTTTGGAATAAAATATTATTGCGTCCGTGGAAATATAGCACACGCGTGGAATGTGACCAGTCCACGGCAGCTGTACTGCATATAATCAGAAAGATCACCCTTTTAGTATTAGTTGTATCAATTGATTAGTCTGATTAATTCTAGCGATGATTCTCCTTGAAAATGTGAGAATCTTGGAACATTCACCAGGGCTTAAAATTCATACGAGAAATCAGAATCGATTCTCGCGAATTAGTCTCACAAAGAAAACAACGAGAATCCACTTTGATTCTGGCAAAGCATCCATTTGCTTCTGTAATAATAGATTCTGAAATTGTCATTAAAGGTCTTCAAAACGCTACATATTTTTGCTCCTTCATCATAAGCTAACACTTTCAAATTGCATTTGTGTCTACTGACGTCTTAGCTGTCTGTATAGGCAGCCAAAAGTTCATCAGAACCACAAGCAAGGCAAAGATAAATCCATCCATCTCAAGAACACCAAACGTCTATGTTTGGGGTACATGTTACATTAGAAATATGAGGATTTTTACGACGGAATATGTAATTTTATTTCATTTCATTTCATTTCCAATCGTTTTTCTTCCCCCAAAACAAATTCGTCTTCCCACTCACACTAGCCAAAATGGTATTCCACTCCCAGCATCGTATTCCACTCTCAGCGATGACGGACTGTTTTCTTTTTTGACATGTTTTGAAAGTAACCACATAATCAATTATAATGGGTTGTTCTGGGAAAACAAATAAGGAAATATATAGACAAAACTACATGTATGTTTCAATGAGTCGTTTTGTATTCAATGAGTCAGATGTGCGTAGGAAGAAAACGTCGAGACCGAAGGTCGAGACGTTTTCTTTCTACGCACATCTGACGATACATACATGTGGTTTTGTATTTATTACATGACCCAAGCACCTACTGACCTAATTTTCTTTTCTATCAACGGTGGTAAACACCATGCACTTTATGCAGTCGCATTGCATAAAAAAAGTCCCGGTTGGAACAGGTTGGTGTGTTTTTTCCGTATTGCACAGCCGTATTGCACGCCGTATTGCATAAGAGAGACTGCATGGGCATGTAATAAAAACTAAATGCAAACGCTCACTGCTCGGATTAGGAGTACGATTTTATTCTCTCGTGGGCCGCGTGGATTGTTTCACGCGGATGTCGAGGATAAAAACCATACTCGAATCCGAGCAGTGAACTATTGCTTGTCTTGCACTCACAAGTGTAATGTCGTCGACGCTCTCAAATCAAAGCAGATTCTCGCGAATTAGGGAAATGGTGAGGCCTGGCCCATTCGACCCGGTAAATAAACGTTTTCGCGTTAAGCGAAATAAATCATTCAGCGTAGAGACAATAGAAGAATATGAGATGAGAAAGGAAGATGAACAACAATTCATTTCTACAACACTTGTAGGGCACATGCGGGGCTCTGATAGATTGAATGATCGTTGGGTACCAACACCGATGGGAAGGGACTGGCTGAATTATTGGTGCACCTCTCGATGAAGTCGAAACACATTCGACAGTTCACGATAAATAGTACTGGATCCCCGCTAGAAGCGGAATATTAACAGCGTGACGTTGCGAGACTGTGAAGATGTGTCGGTACTCTAGTACTAATTTAACGCTTTGAACCCGAATGGCCGTTTTCTGGCCCAGGATCGCGATACGACCTGAATTCATAGATAGTTGCTCAGTGAATTTGTGTGGAAGTCCAATCAAGATTTTCAAAGTGCAGCCCTCGGCTCGGGCTGCACGTTGAAAATATTAATTGGTCTTCCCCCAAGTAACGATTATAGACTCCTCGAATTGATGACACTGACCTGGCGTGGAAGATACCATCAGGGTTCAAAGGGTTAAGAACAGTACCAGATAAATTAGAGAGCATTAATACCACTGTCACATGCGTTGTATATAGAACGGTCCCCGTGAACTGGTTACTTCCCACGGGTAGACAATATTTACACGGACGTAATAATATTGGATTCCAAACATTGATTATAGGGATAATTATCACAAATTTAATTAATGATGCACCGAGTACAACCTGGTGCTTCACTAATTGAAATTTTGCTGATGCTGATTTTTATTACCTCGTAAACGCATAACACTACCCACGCGCGGATTCATGGCGACTGTACTGCGGTCCATTAACGGTTTTCAACTTGTGCGGTACATTTTCATGAAGGATGTCCGGATAGGTAATGGAAAATCTTCTCATTTGCAGCGCTTGGCCAGAAAATAAATAGCATCAGTATTTCTGGAGAATAAGCAGGTGACACACATTTTACAAAACGTCTCAGTTTAATGAATCAACTGAAGCAAAGATTACTTTCATGGAAAATAGTGCTGATCAAACAGTATATCCACGGCTATTGTTTATGGACAAAGAAAGTGCACGATGTGGCTCGAGAAGCGAGATAAACTTACCATTTTCCATGAAAACAAATGAACGAGTTTGTAAATTTTGTGCTAAGATAAAACAATAGAATCTGGGGTCAACCTTGATACCAAGCTCACGTATTTGCTCCGTGTCGTTATTCACTGAAACAGTACGTGTTAGGGCTGGTGTAGCGGTCGAGGAATACAGGCTGCATACTGACTAATCTGGGTGGCCTGAATCTCTAAATCGATTGCTTGGTGTGCAAAAGGCTCGAGGTTCGAACCTCGGCTTTCACATAACTGTGAAAAAGAAAACTGAAGATAAGCTCAGAAATCGCCATTTTGGACTACAAACTCTCGTCCTGTTACGTTTGGGAGCTCACCCAACCATCAGTATTTGGTGGCACTGCGAGTGCTTCGATCCCTCTATTCGGAGTGTAGTAAATCTCCAAACGAACGGGACAGACATATAGCGGACGAGGAGAAAGGTCATTCACCAACCAGTCTGGTTGCTCCGAATCTCTGTCTTGCGGTCGCTTTGTGCCCTAGATGTCGTGGTTGTAACCCGAGCGCTCGCACTTCTCTCCCGATCTGTTGCTTTTAGGACGCGACCATCTATCAGCTATAGATTCCCAAGAAAGAATTTTTTCTGCCCAACACCACCCAAATCTTGAATGACCAATATCCCATGGAGCAGAACCGCGAATGACTTGCTTTCTACATATTGGTCAAATTACAGATCCCATCAATAACTGAGAAAAGAAAATTGAAGATAAGCTCAGAAATCGCCATTTTATACTACAAATTTGAGCTCGTTTCAATGAGGGGTCATAAGCTATGTTTTTGACGCAAAAAATGAAAGAAACAGAAATTCAAACACTTTGTTTGCAAGTGTAGTCTGCCTTTCGTGATAGGTAAAAGATTAACGCAGCTCTGAAATATGTTTGTTGAACTCCACGTCGTGTGAGCGTAACCTAGAGCATGGGCTGTTACCCACTGGTTGTGATGTGAGCAATGCGGAAAATGTTTCCTCGAAGGATAAATGAAGATCTCAGTTAACGATTTCAGTTATTCTGATATAGAATTCAGAACACGTGTAAGTGATCTTTTGTCTATATTAATCAAGATTTAAGATGACTTCACTCTCTCATGGAGGAAAGCTTTTTTGCAGCAGTGTTCTGCTGGTAAACATTATTTATTCATTTATTTGGTTTCATAGCTCAAACAACACTTTATGAACAGCCAGGGTTCTTCCATGTTCATAGTTTTATTGTTGGATGAAGCTAGTGTACCCGAAAAGAAGTATCAAGTAGCTGAAAGCAACTCGTGGGGTTGAAACCGGTTGATGTTATTTGTACCATTAATGTTCAGTACGCCTTTCCATCACACGCCTATTACATTTCCTCCAGTTTCATATTTACAAAGCCATACGGAACATGTGTTCCATGTGGATTTCCGTTGATAGACTGCTTTTCCACCTGCCGTAATGGATCAATCAAAAGAACTAATCTCCGCCCATTTTCGTAATTGGCCAATTGAAACATCACATTCTGGCCTAGATCAATTCGGAATCTGCAGAAGATAAATCAAATGTCAATTGGAAAATATTCTTGTTCAACATTAATTATATTAAACTTATTCTGTAAATGTTGAGTGATTTTATAACACTCAAGTTCTGACTTTGACACAAATGTCTCTCAGATAACACAGCAGCTAGTGTCCTTGAAAATACGAATAAATAACCCATTTGGGCACAATTTTCATATCTATTTTTTTTTTACGTATCGATCTGTCACGCGTGTTTGCCAATTACAGCTGAGGTTTGTTTTTGTTATGAAGGAGACGATCAATAAATAAAAAAGTGTTTTAAAGGATGAAATTTTTTTCTATGTGTGATGTTTGAATTTTTAAATTCATAGATTTTATGTCACAGAGGCGTGTAGTAAACATTGAATGCATTTGTCAATACGACTGTCGAGCCATTGCGAATGGATATGACTTAAGGCCTCGCCTTTCGTTGTGTCCTTTCCGCTGGAATGAGTGCCATATTGACAAACACATTTACACATCGTGACATACTGTGTAGATATATTACACGCCTGTTCTATGTAATCCACATCTACAGCAATACAAAAACACGTGTAAAATGAAAATCTGTTCCTTACATATGTGAGGAACGAAAATCGTTGACGGACTGTTTTTAAACAGAAGCGAAATTTAACTGGAATTTTCTACAAATCGTGCACCTTAATTACAATTTGAATCCAAAGCAATAGCCCCAAATCGTCCCCTGAGTTCAATGTATTCTATGTGCCAGTAGGCATATGGAACACATTGGAACACATTGCAATTGACGCTTCTGAAGTCCAATTCTCTAACCAATTCTCTAACCAATAAGTCACTGGGTTCCCGGAAATTTGTCTGTTAACCCTTTGAACACTGGTGATATCTTTCATTTCAGTTCAATGGCAGCAATTGGATGAGTCCAAATTCATTATTTGGGGTAGACCAATTCATATTCCAACGTGCAAACCACTAAAGTATGCCTTTTAAATCATGGAATCAGAAATGACCTCAGTGAGGCCTGGGCCTGTTCCCATGATGCCGAAATATTTTTCTATATTGCTCTGTGTGGTGTACTGGAGCGACTTCTGCTCAATATAGGAGCAGGGTGATATGTAGAACAATTCCCCAATTGTGGTAACTCGAATTACAACATTTATCATGACAATATAGATAGGGTGGTGAAGTGTGGGTTCGGTATGGCTTTGAAACATATATTTACTGATCATGATGAATCAATAAGTGCTGGCCATTTAGAAGCAGGTGCGCCACGATTAATCTATTCTTTGGAGATATCAGCTTCACATTCGCTGGCATATATTGGAGTCCTGAGTGAAAATGTGTATGGAAGTGGGTCTACCTCGATAGTGGTCCAGGTATAGGCGAGAATGTTTTTATGGTGACTGTGGTCATTTTGAGGCTTGACAGAAAGCATATGCAAACTGTTGCATTCTAGGTGTAATTACATTAGCTGCCACTCCACAAGGATGTATTCAGGGGGGAGGTGTGGACTACCCTGGAAAATGGTATCTTAGCGCATGTCTTATTCCCCAAACCCCATAGCTATGCCACTGTTCAGAAGGCAGGCTCCAGAATACTGAGCTTTATCCCACTTGTATATTTTTCCAGAGACAAGTGTATTACACACCTCTTATATGAAATTCCCATCTACAGCAACACTAAACCATGCGGAAAATGAAAATCTGTTCCGCTGAACGGAAATCGTTGATAGACTGTTTTTAAATAGAAGCGAAATTTCACTAGAATTTTCTACAAATCGTACAGCGCAATTGCAGTTTGAATCACTAGCAATAGCTGCTGAAAATCATCCCCTGAGTTCCAATGTGTTCTATGTTCCAGTAGGCACATGGAATACATTGAAACTCAGGGGGAGAAATAGTAACACGGGTGTAACGGGAATGGAAGTCCGCAGGAAAATTAGTCCCTCTGGACTATTATTCCGCGGAATTATAGTCCTAGGTCTAACATTTCCAGGAATAGTATTCCGCCGGACTACTATTCCTAGAAATGTTAGACCTAGGACTATGATTCCGCGGAATAATAGTCCAGAAGGACTAACGTTCCTACGGACTTCCATTCCTTTTACAACGGGTTCCCCTCGCAAATTCGATTAGCGATAAAATATGTTATTTGTGTTGATAGTTATCAAATGAATTACTGAGTGCCCTTCTAATAATGATTTTATAGACGTGAAGGCTTGTAATAAACAGAGAATGGCACACGCATATGAAATGGTTAATCGATATGGCACTTGTCTACCGCGGAAGGATAAAACTTGAAGCCTGCATCCTATCGTTCTATCTTTTCACTGAGTACTAACGAAAGCATGCTATTGAAAATGGGGTTATAGAGGAACAACCAGGTATATCTGCCAGGAATGGTGTTCTAAAGAATGGTAAGGACACGGTGTTGATGCTAATCAACGAAACTGACATGCATTATCATTAAAGCGTCATCATAAGTGCACTTGGCAAAGAGAAAGGTGAGAACAATGAAGCAAGTTATTGATGAGGAAAAGCAGAAAATTCAAAATAAAAGTCATGCCAATAACGTAATAAAAGATCAAATTATTGTGCCTGGGGATAGTAGGAAACCCGTTAAGAAAGTTTTACACAGACATTTTGACCTGTTCTCTAAGTCTGATAAAGCTACGGTGTTCACAATTTGTGATAAAGAAAAATAATACAAATCCCATACAATAAACAATTAACGCACTTGTGTTGACTTTAGAATGCTCAAGGCACTTCAAACTTTAGATCTTAAATCTACAGTTAAAACTAGAAGTCCTGTCATGAAATGCGCCCAAATAGCACGTTGATATGCGCGTTTATATACGCGTTATGGCCCAAGTAAAGCTATCAAATTCTGTACATATGGCCTGTGCACAAGCAATGTTTCAGCCAATGGACCTCCGGGTAACCCGGAGGTCCATTGGCAGAAACATTGCATGTGTTTGCTTTGAGTAACCAAGAGAAACTGCCGTGCTTTGGATGCCATTCGATATGGCAATTGCGCGCAATCCCAGCGCGCAATTAAGCCTAGATACAGTACGTGGAGAGTGGATTGTAACTAAATCACCCGCGGAGTGGAGTTATCACCCATGCTATAACTTTCAAATTTTGTACATATCGACAAAAAATACAAGCAATGTTTCAGCCAATGGACCTCCGGGTTTAACCCGGAGGTCCTTTGGCTGAAACTTTGCTTGTGCTGGTTATGCTTTGCAACAAATTTGCAATTATTGCTTGGGTGGATTCTCCACTCTGCGGGTGATTTAGTGATAATACACTCTCCACGTACTGTAAGCGCACTATTCGTGACAGGACTTCTAGTTTTAACTGTAGGTATTGGCAGGTAGCGATAGATAAAAATGACAAGACTGCATTTACATACTATGGCATTTAACGTTATCCCATTCGCATTGTTGAAAGCAAAATCTGATTCTAACAACACACGACGCTTGTATTTGAAGGGTTTGGCGATTTCCTATTGGCATATGTGGACAATATATAGACAATATTCTAACCTTTGGTGGGAAAAATACATCGAGAAAATATTCAAACGTTCCAGAGAGCATGAAGTAAAGCGTAAATTAAAGAGATGTTCATTCTATCAAACAAACACTCTGTATTTAGGCTTTATAAAAATGGGACTAGGCCTAACAATGGAAAAGTTCATGTCATTCAACAATTAGAGCCTCTCACCATGGTCAGAATTGTTCATGGCTTTGTGGGATTGATTTCCTAAGAAAAGAGGTTTATCCACAACATTAGTAAAATTGCAAAATAAATAATAGCCCTCACCCAAAATATGAACGATTCGATTTGACTAAAGCGGGTCAGAAGGGCTATGGATTTTTGAAAGAAAGTTTAAAATCTGTTTCTCATTTGGCCTACCCGGACACTAATAAAGAATACTCACTCTCTACTTACGATGGTGGCATCTGCATAAGCGATTGCCCGACACAACCTTGTGGCAAAAATATAGACCCAATACCTGGAATACCAGGTGAAAATCCAATTTATGTTTTGTCATACAAATGCTGCGATACTCAGTCGCTCTGATCAGTGACTGAAGACGAATATGCCATCAAGTTGGCACATGAAGAGTTAAATCATTTCCTCCAAGTAGCTAAATTTGTTTTCAAAACCAATTTCAGGCTTTCCAAGTACGTTTTGAATGCGCCATTGAAAAACAAATAAAAAACAACAAATTAAAGAATTTCAGGTTTACACGGTTATTTCAGGTTACAGTTGTAGAAGTGACTATCTTCCAAGTATCCATAACTCTTGTTAATTTTATCCCCTTCAAGTTAGAGAAGACAATGAAAGGGGATGTTGTTACCACTAAAATATTTAAAAGATGAGATCAGGTGGCATACTGGTTGAATGGGCTAGTAAAATTCAGTCTCTTAAAGATTCTGGGACGTTGAGACATTCAAGTGAAATCAGAAACCCACAGAACCTTCAATATCAGCAGAGGTGCTGTCAGAACTCATGAGCTTGCTGGCATTGAGGAAATGGCAATAGTTAATTTAATAAATTTAATAAAATCACAGGGAGTAACAGGTGTCAAACGAATAAAAATAAAGTAAAATGGCAATGAAATCAGCACACGTTCTTATATATTTACTTTTAATACTATCCAGCCATCTAAATCCGTCAACCTTGGGTATATGAACATTGGAGTGGATTTCTTTATATCCCAAATCCACTTCGATGCTTCAAGTGTCAAATATATGGACACGTCCAGAATTCATGCAGAGGCCAGCCATAAATGAAGCCAAAAACATGACGAGCCATGTACCAACAGGATTCTTTAAGGTGTAAATTGTAGTGGCAATGATATGTCATCGTCAAAGGATTGACGCATTTGGCAGAAAGAAACAAAAACAACACTGACAATAAAAAGTGAAAGACAGATAAATTTAAAAAAAAAAAAACAGAGGAATGATTTCATCGACGCCTGACATGAATACCTCAACACCATCATATGCTATCATAACAAAAAAAGTTTTAACAAAGTCAGTAGAATGCAAGGCACAATATACATAGCTCAAAGTCACAACACCATCCTTACCTCAAGCCTTCACAATAGACCACAGCGACCAACTACATCCAAGGTCAACTCAAACGCCATCAACTCCTCAAATACCAGCAGAAGAAAAATCAAAACAATGCAGTCGAAAGAAGAACACGGCAAACTCAACCCTTTGAGCCCGAGCGACCGTCTTTCCGGCCAGGAACATGATGCGCCATAACGTCATTAAATAGGATGGCTGTTCAGTAAATGTGTGGGGTAGAACAATCATTATTTTCAACGTGCAGCCCCGAAGCCGTCCGTTGAAAATATTGATTGGTCTACCACAAATAATGAGTATGGACTCTACTAATTGCGTCCATTAACCCTTTACCTGACATGAAAAGCAGACGACACTTGAAAAAAAAATTCTTGAATAACTAATTTTTTTCATTTTTTGTCTCAAAAACATAGGTTATGACCCCTCGTTGGAACGAGCTTGACGAGCTCGTTCCAACGAGGGGTCATAACCTATGTTTTTGAGACAAAAAATGAAAATATTTTGAAAATTAATTGGCGATTTTTGAGAATAAGGCTGGCCGGTTTTGGCCCTTACGTTGGGTAAAGGGTTAAACATGCATGAAAGATACCACAAAAGTTCAAAGGGTTAAAGCAGAAGACGAAAAGTCCAAAGAAGCAAAACTAGAAAAGAAAAATGACCAACCTAATCCAAAACCGAAACTGAAACCGAAACCAGAGTCCCAAAACCATAGTCAGAGTCTGAGAAGGAATCAAGATTCATCAGGGTAAGACCAGACAACTTATAAAACAAACAAAGAAAAACTTTTGCGAAACTTAACCAACACACGCCTGTCCAACAAAATTGGAAAATAATTAAAAACATTAAACGTATAGAACAGAATCAACTATACAACACCTGAGAGACTACAGCACACTAATTACACCAAAAAGAAACAAATTCGTTCAAAATGTTCTTTACACTTGTCGTCTGAAAATTGTAATCCAGAGTTTGTTAACCCCTTGAACTCTAGTGGTAACTTCCATGCTAGTTCAATGGCAGCAAACAGAAGAGTCCATATTCATTATTTGGGGTAGACCAATCAGTATTTTCAACGTGCAGCCTCGGGGCTGTACGTTGAAAGAAATGGTTGTTCTATCCCACACATTTACTGAACAGACATTCTATTTAAAGACGTCCATGTTCCTGGTCGAAAAAAACGGCCGTTCGGGTTCAAAGGGTTAAAATTTAAAAAAAAAAATCAATAGGAAAAACAAAGATCACATTTACCTCTAACAATTTAGAATCTTACAATGAACTTTTCTCTATGGAAGAGTTAAATAACACTTTGCCTAAAACAAACTATACTGCCATTGGACCTGATGAAATACACTATGAACTTTTAAAGCGTCTTCCTCAAGCTTCACGCGAACTTTTGCTATCAATTTTTAATGAAATATGGGTGACTGGCCAGTCTCTATCATGTAAGTAAAAAATACTGAGGTGTTAAAAAAGCACTTAACCCCCCTCAAGGTGGTTGGAAGCACTGATTAGGGTGCTGACCCCAAAAAACCAAAACATTAGTCCCTCTGTATAGATTACTTGTTAGATCAAAACTAGATTACGATTGTTTGGTTTACGGTTCTGCAAGAAAGTCTTATCTTAAACCACTTGCTTCTATTCGTAATAGTTGTATTAGAATTAGCCCGGTGCATTTAGAACACCATCAAAAGATTCGATGCTTGTTGAAGCAGAGAGGGGGATGTCTTGAGAAACGCAGGATTAAACTGTCACTCCAATATGCTTCTAAACTACCAATCAAACCTGCTTATAATTGTGTTTAAGTCCCTCAAAATGTAGATTCTTTTCACAAACACCAGAAACATAGTTCACCACTCGGAAGAAGATGTAAATCCCATGTGGAGTCCGCCAGACATGAATCTGATTCAGTAAACGAGAAATATAAGCCACATAGTCCTCCTTGACATCTTAGAAAACCTAGTGTTGTTTTGGTCCTTGCTTCCTTAAACAAATCAGAGACAAATTCATCGCAGTTTAAATAAAAATATGCTGAAATGAAGTCAAAGTACAGTACGTGGGGAGTGTATTATCACTAAATCACACGCAGAGTGGAGATTACACCCGAGCAATAATTGCAAATTTGTTGCAAAGCATAACCAGCACCAGCAAAGTTTCAGCCAATGGACCTCCGGGTTAAACCCGGAGGTCCAGTGGCTGAAACATTGCTTGTGTTTTTTGTCAATATATACAAAATTTGAAAGTTATAGCTTGGGTGATAACTCCACTCCGCGGGTGATTTAGTTACAATCCATTCTCCATGTACTGTATAGTGCATATATATAATATACCCATAGTAACTTAGTGTAACAAATGTTCACCACGAGTGGTGAAGTGGTGTTAACCGCGAATCTTTGGTGTGCGGTTAACACCACTTCACCACGAGTGGTGAACATTTGGTACATCAAACTACTTTGGGTATATTTGATTTGTACCATGATCGCCAGATTAATAAGAGTTGAAATGTTAAATAAATCAATATTCACACGTGAGAATCTGCTTTTGTTTACATGAGCATTGGTGGACGGTACTTCCGCTGGCAATTTTATCGCCGAAACGAAATAAAAAAAAAATCCGAAAATTACGGGGCCTTTTTCATTTTAATAACATACTATTTCGAGTTATGACTGCTTTATTAACATGAGACAACATACGTTTGTTGATTTTGGTATCTGATGAGGTAACCGTTTTTAAAACGTAATGAATAATTGCCGGTTTCATTTCACTCTATACGAGGCGACGAGTGATGAATTTAATAATAAAGTTTGCATTCAAGGCGAGGTCATCGGAGGTCCACTTGGATGTAGTTCCAATGTCGGTGGAAATTTTAACTATCGAAATCCCATTGCTGGCGTGTTCACCACGGTTGGTGTGTAAAGCTAAAATTTGTGACATAGGCTTTTTATATATAGTAGAATAGGTATGCATGGTGTAAATAAAAGGATCTGTAGAGATAGATCTAAAGATGGTGACAAAGTATCATCAACCATTGTAACTAGCGATCAGAACATCTCAATATACATTATCATGACCAGGTGCATGTCATGTAATTTGTATCAGATTCGAGGTCGTGTTTATAATCAGATCGCAACGAGCCCGTCAGGATAATCTCCGGAATTTTCTTTCTGAAAACAAACATTCAAGTCATCACTAGGGCTGTCGCGACTATCATTTTTTGTAATCGACTAATCGTGGCCAGTAATCGACGGTTAGTCGATTAATAGTCGCTTCCCATGATTTTTTAGCAAATCATTCTTCTGTTCGTAAAACTCTGAAAATGACAATGGCACCAGTGTGTTCAGACGAAGTGGGGTTGTGGGAACAACAAATCGGTCCCGACTGAAGCTACATGTAGTCCAATCTTGGACCCACAGTCCGTAATATAATTTTTGGGGTTGGTACGTCCTGTAGGACGTACCAACCCCAAAAATAATATTACTGACTGCGGGTCCAAGTTTGAACTAGATTGAAGCCGATGAATTAAAATGAATTTACCAAAGAACGTTCCTGCATATGTTTCCTTTCTGCAATAAGTTTCTCGAAATTTTGAACATTGAGATCTATGCATTCCCTCGTCAGTTGTTAAAAATAAAATTGGATCTTACTCTGAAGTTCCGAACTTTGAGAAGTGATCTGACGTTCTGACTTTCGTCATAATTTTGTCACTTCCGCGCTTTGGGTTTTCCAAAGGGTGCGTTCGTGTGTACAAGACTGGAGAAATTCAGAAGAATCTATTCTTCTCGAGTAACTGTGAGTGTTCTTTCTTACACAGTCAGTAACAGTCGTACAGTCTTCCGGATATGAATGTAAACTATGGTGAGATATTTAAAGTTATTCACCTTCATTGATCATTCACCTCACAAAACACTGCAATTTAGCCCCGACGTGTAGTAGACGTGTACCACCTTGAAAATGAACGACGATCGACTAAAAATAAAAAAACGTCGACTACTTCAATAGTCGACGGTTAGTCGACTAATCGAATAATCGCGACAGCCCTAGTCATCACACATGAGAAATGTTCCCAGTGAGACAACATAGAAATCGCGTATAAAATGTTAGAAACTGTGTTGATTTATTGCTCTCTTTGAGGTCGGTAAATGATAATGATACAAATATATTAAGAACCAATAGTGAGTGTTGTGACAATGGATACAAATGTGGACTTGGTCTGACAAACGGTTACTTAACCCTTTAAACCTCCGTTTCCTGGAATGGTATAACCTTTGTGTACACTTACACTGAGATGGGTCAGTCCAATATCAATATACAGGGAAGATTAAATAATAACTGCAGTCTGCAGCCGTCTGGCTGCGGACTGCAGTTAGTATTCTATCGCCAATGCCCCGTGAAAAGAATGTCTTATAAGACAAAAATAGGAAGAAATTATGCCTGGAACAGAAAAATCGGTCTTACGAGTTAAAGGGTTAATCTTTACGGCGTTGTCAGAAAAACACAGATACACCACCACCTTGCTGTGACATCCGAGGGTTATCACTAATATTTATAACTTTCACACGAAACTCTCCGACAGTGAATGTGTCTTCATGAAGTTGGACCGTTTCCGTATTCTTAGACATACAGATATTGTAGTCCTCTATTCAGTCGAGGAGGTTCGAAGTTTTGTTTACAACTAAGCGAACAATTACTAGCCACAGTTTCGGGTCCTTGAAGTGTTTAGAGTCGAAGCAAAGTTTTATAAGTCAGATAGTCAGGGGTGATGTTTAAGTTCATACACTTCCCCGGAGCGTCACACGAAGCGTGTGGTTACGTGATTTGCGTTGTTATCATTCTGTACGCTGGGCAATGGATTTGACGTTGACAAACTCCACCAGTGAATAAAATAGAACGGTCAGGAAGGATACTAACGGAGTGAGCGTGAATGATGTTCAACGTCTCTGTGTGAATTGTCAGTGACAAAATATATATTAACCCTTTACCCAACGCAGACGATATCAAAATTAATTTTTTTAAATATCATTTTTTCAAATTTTTCAAAAAATTTCAACAAAACCATATCATGTGACTCCTCGCTGGAACGAGCTCGTTCCAACGAGGGGTCACATGATATGGTTTTGTTGAAATTGTTTGAAAAATAATATTTTTTCAACTGCTGAATTTGCATATTACGCGGGCGGATGCGGGCGATTCGTAAAGTGGACTGGTTACTTTTCAAGGGTGGGCAATATTACCACTAATAGTATTATATTCCAAACACTAATTATAGGAATAATCGTCAAAAATTAATTAATTAAGCACCAGTGGAGTGAATTTAGCTAATTATGATTTTTATTATCTGGTAAACGCATGCGTGAACATCAATGCCCACGCGTGAACTATGACTAGTCACAGTGAGTGTATTGTGTGAGCACAATTTGGGTTTCCTGGTGTTCTTGACGACATAAGCAAAATTAATAATACTCCGTAAGAGTAAAAAGTCCAGATGTTTTATGTGTGCCTTTCAGTGAACGGGCGCACAACATTTTCATTCAGCTGTCAAATCTATTTAAAGCAACTACATGCATGTCAAACTAGCAATTTATTTTTGTCTGTACATTGCGCAGAGAAGTACTTTGTGTATTAACACTCCAGCTTACGGACATAAAAATATTTTTTGAATTGGGAGTTGCAATGTTATGGAATATTGGTTCTTGTGTTTCCAGAGGGCTCTTTGTTTGAACTATTAAACGCGACAAATCGAGCCGGTGCCACGTACATGGCCGACAGGTTCTACCAACCGCAACAACTAAGTGATACCAACGAGATTCATGTGGTTCAATTATCTCCACATAGCTTAGAGACCAAAAGCTTTGAAGCCAATCACTTGGACATCTTCTTCTCCAAGTACAAACACCCAAATATAAATTCTGAGACAACCATCAATCAATTGCGGAGCACGCCCATGGCCTTCTGGCAAAACCAGGTAAACTTTGCTGTAAGGTTTGCGACGACAAAGCTACTGATCCCTCTGAACCAAGCCACCGATTTGGGCTTTTTCATTTCTAGTACCAGTCAGGGCGGATTTCAGTCAAACTGAGAGCTGTCTTACCCCAGGGACACGCGTGGTCTAGATACAATGACTCAAATGACAGACTCGCTTTCGAAAGATTATCAAATGAGCTCGATGTTCCATACAGACTGGAGAGAAAAGAGGGATTATGCTGGCGGGTTGGCACTTTATACTAAGTCAGGTAATACTAAGGCCACCCTCTCACATTACACCCGGCGAGTCGTAGATACGACCATACAGTCACCCACCGCCCCGGGCGCGGCCATACACATGCATACTTTATCAGACAAGAGCAGGCAGATTTTACTACACGTATTATTGTCGAGGCAGAAGGGTTTACGAGTGCGGAGGTCAAAAGAAGTAATGAGTCTGTACATATGTCAGGACAATAATCGGGTCCCAGGCTCAGCTCTTGTTCGTAGATTCTCGGAACGGGTACTGCGTTCGACGTCCCGGAGCAGTTTGAGGCGAATGTGGAAGATGCCATTGCCCGACCCGACTGGTGGACTTGGAGAGCGGAATCACACGCTCTCAGGGCGTGTTGTCTCACACAAAGACAAAAACAGATTTAGGTGAGCTTTCACACGATCTTGTGGGGTATAATAATGATATTATAATTGCCACGGGTGCTCAAGCTCTGGGGGTTAACATTGACGAGAACGCTCCGCGGAAGCCAACAGTACTACCTCCTCAAGGCGTAGCCATCATTTCTGAATTGGCGACGCCTCATAGGGCAAGGCACCTTTCGAGGGCGATGACAATTTCTTTGCCGGCCAAGTCCGCAAAACTTCCAACGAGGAAAAGGCCGCGCTTATTGTGTCGCAGTGGGACTACTGGTAATTTGGTTCTTCTCCTGATAACCTGCGTCGGACAAAAACAAGCAACAGACCTCCAACTGCGAGGACCACGGTCCACAGGTTTCCGGCAAGCCAACTGGTTATTTTGGCAAGGAGGTAAGAAGCCATGACACCAAACTCTTAAAAGTCCGGGGAGAGCGGCAGCGGCCTTCCCTGTGGGGTTAGCTAGCAGTCGACCTAGGGCCTGCAAATGTTTTTTTAACCCACTCCTACAGGCCATAATGGCGGTCCAGGCGCTGGAAGGGGTTCACCCGTGCCACCGGTCAGGACCAGAACAGGGTCGAGATGGCCATCTTGACCGCAGTAAGGTTTGAGACAATTGTGATCCCCTGTTCCAGAACAGCGTTCGAATGTGCTCGACAAGCGTAGTATCTTCGTCTAGAACCCTACTGATTGTTTCTCGGATCCGGTTTATCTGAGAGCGAAAAGCCTTCGTGTGTGCTGCGGCTGCCTCCAGATGAGGTTTCCTTTGGCGATTGGTCCCAAGTCTGGTAGTTCTATGCTATCGATAGGATCGGATCGAATCCTAGCAGCTGCTTCCCTCTTTGTTATTGAACCACCACTCCTCCGATCGCCTTTGGCTTAAGCGGCTTTTCACCACGAGTCCACTCCACAAGCACCAGCTCATCTCGGATGACCTCACCGCCGCCACGCTTTACAGGAATGGGGAGAGCAAAGAGTTCTCCCGATTTACTAACGATGCCGACATTTGGATGGGGCTTCAGTCCCAGCTGCCCTCTGTCGAGCTCGAACTTAGTCACTTACAAGAGGTTCCAGCCCCTTCGGGGATAGACCCTCGTAGTAGTCATTGACGGCCGCCTTCCAGAGCTCCTGCCACAATGAAGGCATGTGCTCGCCTGTCTCTCCTCTGTCAGGGGGTCTGGTAAAGCTAGTTTCATCTTGCAACTCCGTTATTCAGTCATCGTCTGTGTCTTGCTGTCTTGCGAAAAGTGTCTGCCACTGTATTGAGGAATGAGCAAGACGCATCAATACAACATCATGGCATCAAGCCAATACGGACGCAAGCTGATACCGTACCGCAGATTTGGAGAACTCCTTGGGGCAAATGGAGTTCAGCATACGGTGGTGATCCCACAAAGTCCTAGACTAACGGCCCGAATCAATAACTCTATGTCCGCTTCCCCAGCCTCGGAGACTATGACCTTATTGTATCAGGGACTACGCACCCTGCCTTCACAATCACTCCGAACTCGACCTCTGACAAAATGTCAGTCCTTCGGACTGTTAGCCATGCCGTGGTGAAGAAAACAACTATCAAAATTCGTGGAAACGAGACGAGGTGATGTGATGTCCATCGACGACACAGATGTGTACAACTGCTATCTTGACCACTGGAAGACAACCTCCGAGCATAAAATCACGCACTATCAGGGCATCGAAACCTCTGCTAAGAGAAGTTCTAATAACCTGCGGGTAGCGCAAAACACAAGGATGACCCTGTTGTGACAGTCAAGACAATTGCAGATGCACACAGCAACCTCTTCTACATCCCACTGGACTTCGAACTGCTCGAGCTCCACGTGCCATTCACTAGAGCACATTGATGTTAACACTTCAACAGCTATAATAGCGCCATGCCGTTAAATCTTCATCACAGAAGATATGCGCAGAACATCTATTGTTCATCTTTCACCAGCCTGTAATATTGTGGAACGTCACTAAGGAGGCGACAATTACATGCGTTAGTATGATTATACAATAGCCAGTTAATTATTTCTCATATGATATTTAAGAAGCCAAAACTACTGAAAATGGAATTTCTTTCACAATTTCCAGTCACTGTTGGTGAACTGAGTATACTTTTTTTATTTTATTTTTTAATCTAGGTCCTTCTCTCTCTCTCTCTCTCTCCTCTCTCCCTTCCCTTCTCTACCTCTCTCACTCGTTCGCGAGCTCTCCCCCCTCCCTCTCTCTTTATCTCTGGGATGATCAAAATATCCAATGAAGTCCCTTATATTCGATTGTAAAATTAAAAGTTATTATAGATGTGTTCAGTATAGTTTTCGGTATCCAGTCTTTCGATTTTGAAAATGGGAGGCGCGCTGTATTCTGGTCGATACCGTTTGAAATGAAGCACGCTATTGTTGAGTCCCGGCATCGGGAAAACGTTTTCAAGAAAAACAACAACGAATATCTGCACACCGTTCTCTCCACTGGTGCACTGTAAGTAGAAATTCCGAAAATATTACCTTATTTTCAAATAAACGTTTCACAGCTTAAACAAATTTATTTCAGTTCGGTATAAAACATGAAATGCAACTTTTTGGAGCAATCGTAAATCAATCACATGATTCTCTGCGGTATGCATGGGTGAAAGGCAGTGAGTAGGTTTACTAGCCTTTGAAGTATGTCGAATCATATTGTTTGCGTACCATTTCTGGGAAAGTGAAGTTTGATTATTTTGAAATCTTGGAATGCTACAGCTTATAATTCACCGTGTATTGTTAACATTTTCGTGTACACAATGAACTATTTGGCCTATTCCCCACGAATAGATTTTAACCCTGACAGATAACACATGATATCACAATTTGTGCTATTTTAATAGTTCCCCCCAATTCTTAATAAATTGCAACAAAATCATATCCTGTTACCCCTCTTTGGAACGAGCTCCCCAATGGGGTCACATGACACGGTTTTGTTGAATTCTTTATTTATTTTTGTTTTTTTGCTGGCCAATTTGTATATTACGCGAAAAATGCAGCCGATTTGTTATTAAAGATTTAATCGTTCGCCAAATGAAACTCAAGCGCGCTGTTGCGTGCCATCGCAAAAGATAAACATTGCAGGTACGATGGTGCTCAAGAGCGACAGCCCTCCCCAAAATCGAAAGACCGGGCATCATTTGAATCTGGAGTCAATTCAAACCATGTCTCAAATAAGTGATAGTTTGTCACCTGTTATAGGTGTTGCCGTTACTTTTATCACAATACAAACATATACAAATGGAAGGAGGAATCTTAAACGTTGAAGTTAGTTCCGACACAGACCTGCAGTTTCGGTGCCTCCGAAAAGCCAACGGAATGATAGTAATCCACCAAACTCATGTAGATCAAAACCGTCATACGTCACAGAAAAACAGCGTGCATCCCATTTGTCTGTAGCTAGCACACCTTACGTAACAGAATTCAATACAGACCATGTTACCTCACGCAACTCACAACCAACGTGAAAGAAGCTAACACACGGAATCTTTTACGGTCTTAACCCTTCGAACCCTGGCAGTATCTTCCACGCCAGTTCAGTTTCATCAATTGGAAGAGTCTATATTCGTTACCTGGGAAAAGACCAATCAATATTTTCAACGTGCAGCCTTTTGCACTTTTGCACTGCAAAAAATATAGGTTCTCTTTAGAACCCAAACTGGTTCTAATCTTGTCGCTGAGATGGAACCAGTTCTGGTTAAAAAGTATTTATTTCAAATCAAACAAATTTATAAAGATTAACATTAAATATTAACAGAATTAAACATAAATTGAGGGGTTTTCAGTCGTAAGTTTAGAGCTTATACGAGGTTGTCTCAAATCATTCTTAAGCAAAGAAGATATGAACAGTTGGCACATCGAACCAGTTTTGGTTCTATACAGAACCAAAACTGGTGCGATATGCAACTGTTCATATCTCCTTTGTTTCAAAATGTTTAGCGACTGTGTTGAATAAGCTCCAAGTTTACTGCTGAATCTACTTCAGTTCACGTAATATTCTGTTAAAATTTGCTAATTTTGGTAAATTTATTTGATTTGAAATAAATACTGTTTAAACAGAAGTGGTTCCATCTCAGGGACAAGATTAGAACCAGTTTTTGTTCTAAAGAGAACCTATATTTTTAGCAGTGTGGGGGTGAAAGTTGAAGATCTTGATTGGTCTACCACACAAATTCACCGAGCAACTATCTGCCTAATGAAGTCAGATTATATCCCGATCCAGGATCTGAAAAGCGATCTTTAGAGAAAAAGGGGTTAACCTTTTATGCAAAAATATTTGAAATATATCAAACAGAATAAAAATGATCCGATTTGATTCTAGCCGCCTCATTGTTTTCGGAGCAGAAACTGTGAAACGTGAAGTTAACAATGTTCCACCTGCCTCTCTTAGCGAACCCTTGACAGAGGATACCAACGCGAAATGTCACAGATCTGACCCCTAATGTTTACCTGCATTACATAAGTCGCATTGAGTAGGATGATACCGCATTTGTGTCTCATCTACACACCCTTCTGAACTAGAAATACTAGATTTAAAAAAATATTCCGATATATGCCTGCCTGTTTTCACCCTTCCCGAACCCACAAGAAAACGAGTACCAAACCAAAATTTCGACAGTCGTAGCAGGTGTACCTTCCTGAGCTGAAATTCGATGTTTTCAAAAGAGAGGGAGCGTGGAGGCTCATTGGCAGACCGTTGGACTTCTATGCCAGAGGCCCCGAGTTCCCCGTCTGGTCGACCCGAGTTGTGTCATCGGGCAAGGTAC
The DNA here is from genome assembly GCA_031216915.1 of Pictodentalium vernedei. Taxonomy (NCBI): domain Eukaryota; kingdom Metazoa; phylum Mollusca; class Scaphopoda; order Dentaliida; family Dentaliidae; genus Pictodentalium; species Pictodentalium vernedei. Next base: position 61,412,560 of record CM062292.1, on the reverse strand, counting down.
TTTATCCCGTTGCCTACATGGAGGCACGATGACGCCATGTACTCAGACGTACTGCACGTCGACGGTGCACATGTCTTCAACCGCTACAACCATGCTTGAGCCGAGCATGAACAGAGTTAGAATGTTGAGGAGCTGGCAGTTGCTCGTCGATGCTCGGTGGTTCTCTCCGGGTACTCCGTAAACCTGTCACGGTCATGATTAACTATTGTGCATAAGTATGTGACCTTAAACACCAATAAATAAATAAATAAATAAATAAATAAATAAATAATATTTCAAAAGAGAACATCTGTTTCCCTCACAGACTGCATTTCTCTATTTCATTTTGGAATCTAATGACGTAGGCAGTTTTTCTGTCGACGAGGGCAGGGTTGAGGTGGGTATGGCAAGGCAGTAAATTTCGTGAAAAGTGTTACAATGAAGAGTAGTTTATTATAAGATAATAGAAGTCATGCAATTCCACAAGGTTTGGAAGACATTCCAATTTGGTTTCTAGAAGGCAGAGTTGTCCTATTTTCTGTTTTTAGCAATTATTTTATGCCTTCCAACTGGGAGAACAAACTATTATTCTAAGGCCTTGCGAATTTCGATATCGATGCCATAAGTCAACTTCGCGATAATAATAATAAAAATAATGTAGCTTATAGCCGAGTCTCCACACAAAGTGCTCACGGGCTTCACTAACAATGTTATATATACAAATAAAGAAATGCATACAAACACAAATACAGGTTATTCGATGTTGTACACACTTTTGAACAGGTATGACTTAAGGGATGACTTAAATGTCTCTACGCTTTGGGATACTTTCAGTCTCCAGATTCGATTTTTTCGAATCTATCGTACTAACTTCAATTTGTTACATTTCCAACAAAAATGAGATAAAATGGACATTCGAGAATTCATTCATGTAGGCTCAATTCATATTTAACCCTTTACCCAACGAATCGGCCGCATCCGCCCGCGTAATATGCAAATTCAGCAGTTGAACAAATATTATTTTTCTAAAAATTTCAACAAAACCATATCATGTGACCCCTCGTTGGAACGAGCTCGTCGAGCTCGTTCCAACGAGGGGTCATATGATATGGTTTTGTTGAAATTTTTTGAAAAATTTCCAAAAATGATATTTAAAATAATAAATTTTGAAGTCGTCTGCGTTGGGTAAAGGGTTAATTGAGTAATTGACAATGGTTAATTGTTACGTAAGTGGCTAATTTTGCTCAGAACATTATCCATAGTTTTAGGTTTTGATGTTTAAGGTGTCAGTCAGTCTTGTAAGGGCCATCACAGTGTACCAGAACTTCCGTTTGGTGCAATATGAAATAACTTGTCTATTAAGATTCGATTGGGGGCGCGGTGACTCAGTAGGTAGAGGTGCAGGCTGCAAGCCGAGAGGTCCTCGGTTCGAATCCCACCTGCGGCAACCGCGTTGTGTCCTTGGGCAAGACACTTCACCCCCCCTCCCCCATTGCCCATGTGGGGGCACGGTGCCGTCGTGTACTAAGCCGTACTGCACGTCGATGGTGCACTTGTCTTCAACCAATGCTAACCCTGCTTGTGTGGAGTTAGTATGTTGGGGAGCTGACAGTTGCTCGCCGTTGCTCGGTGGTTCTCTCCGGGTACTCCGGCTTCCTCCACCCGTAAAACTGCCACGGTCGTGGTTAGCCATTGTGCAGAAATATCTGACCTTAAAAACCCCAATAAATAAATAATTAAGATTCGATTCGAGATTCGATTCGATATCGATATCAGAGACAATATTCGATTCGAGATTCGATTCGAAAAAAATGTGTGATTCGCAGACCCCAATATTATTCAAGGAAAATATATTCGACATAGAAACTCAATTTTTTTCCGATAGGACTTTGTTGGAGGGATGGGGGGTGGGTGGGGGTCTTCCCCGTCTCCCCGTTCCTACGCCTCAAAACATCATGATTCTTGCTTTTAGCAATCATTTTTCTGACGGCTAATAGCAGGAATACACTATTATTCAAGGAAAACAAATTCGACCGCCGTGGACTGGTCACTTTCCACGGGTGGGCAATATTTTCACGGACGGAATAATATTTGATTCCAAAAACTAATTTTAGGAATAATCATCAAAAAATTCGGTGCTTCATTAATTAAAATATTTTTTACTGATGATGATTTTTATTACCTGGTAAACGCATGCCTTGACATGACTGCCCACGCGTGGATTGCGATCTGTCCACGGCGTCTGTACTGTATCATGAGTCTGTTTCAGTTTTCTGGCTTCTAATAGCAGGTGTAGACTATTATTCAAGAAAGGCAAATCCGACATAATCACCCCAATGGCGGATCCAGGCCCCCCCCCCCCCACCCCCATTTTTGCCAGAGCTATTTCATAATACAGCATTTACTATCCGAATGAGAGCTCAGAGTTGAGTAAAACGCATGTTTCTGGTGCAATTTTTGTGACATTTTCCCGGGGAAGGCGCCCCGGACAACATCGACGAGCGGGGGACACCCTCTCTCACGCACGCCCTCCACTCGCCGCTTCGCGGATCGGCTTATGCTTCGCACCATATGGTCAATGACGCCACCCTATTCCAAATTCCTGGATCCGCCCCTGCACCCATCCTCTCCCCATATCTACACCCCATGTTAAATTTGATATACGATTTAAAATATAATGTACTTACTGATTTGGACAAAAATCTGTTTTTATTCCTTGGACAGAATTTCAACTTTGTCGGCTGAAGTTATCTGAAGAACTTTCCCTATATTATTCAAGGAAAATAAATTCGACAAAGCAACTCAAAACTTACCGCTATGACTTTGTTGGATGGGGGTGGATAGGGGGAGGTCTTCCCCGGCTCCCCGTTCCTACGGTATCATGATCACGATTCTTACTTTTCGCAATAATTTTTCTGACCTTTAATAGCAGGAATAGACTATTATTCAAGGAAAACAAATTCAGCGTACCCACTCTCTCTCCCGCCGCGGATTGATCACTTTCCACAGGTGGGCAATATTTCCACGAACGCAATAATATTTGATTCCAAACACTAATTTTGGGAATAATCATCAAATATTTAATTAATGAAGCATCGGGTACGACCTGGTGCTTCATTAATTAAAATTGTGCTGCTGATGAATTGTGTTACCTGGTAAACGCATGCCTTACGACCAGTCCACGGCGACTGTACTATATCATGAGTCTGTTTTATATTTCTGACTTCTAATAGCAGGAATAGACTATTATTCAAGGAAAGCAAATCCGACATAACCACCCACCCACACTCTACCCATATCTACACTCCATGTTAAATTCCATCTACAATTTAAAATCTAATGTACTTACTGGTTTGGACGAAAATCTGTTTTCATTACTTGGACAGAATTTCAACTTTGTCGGCTGAAATTATCTGAAGAACTGTCGTGTCATAGCCTGCTTACTGAATAAAAACTTTTTAGTTTAAATACTTATTTATTAGCTCAGCACGAATGATAATTAAGACTTTTTATTATATCAACATGTCAATAATAGACAAATATATAACAAAACACCTATTGAAGGGGGGCTTTCTATTAATACAAACCCAAATCAAATCAATTTGTTCAAGTCTTTTATCCGTTACACTGCGTGGTTAATAACGACAAAATCATACAGTGATAATACAGTAAATTGGGTACAGGGAATCATAATGTCTCTTTTATGTTACCTTCCGTTCATTCGTCTGTGGATCTGTCTACATATACAAGATAATATCAGCAAACAGTATACAAAAGTAGTATGCCAGGGACGTTTCACCTCGATGTTGCAAAACCCGAGAATGCCTTCTTTATGAATCCACGAACCGTAAACTAAGTGGTTATGTACAAGGATCCGTTCGATTATTTCAAAGTGTACTCTGGTAGAGCTGAAGAGTCCCAAATTTGAAACATTTTTAGCTTTGTGTCAGAATTTTTAGCTTTTCTTGCCCATTCTTTCCACTGTAGGCATTCCATCTAGTCCATGCTACTACTTCTTTTTTCCGACCATCTCTCAACCTCTGTCTCTCATCAAGTTATAGAATGTCCAATCAGATCAGATATTTCCAATCAAGTAACCCCTCTCCCGCTCACCATCACACTATACACTGTTTCTTCCTTGACCGAGAGTTTGCTAGGGTACCTTACACATAAAAGACTGCCTGTTGATGTGCTAAAACGTTAGGTCGAAATGTGTCTTAAAGAAACACAGCACTCGTGCATATACGGCTATTTGGGGATACGTATAAGATGGTGGTGTATTATAGAAGGATACTGATCTGAGGATAACTATCTGAGGAGGGTAATCTGAGCATAGTTTTGGTAATCTGAGGATAGTTTGGAAATTTCGGGATAGTTGTCACTTTTTGAATATCATTACTGACATTGGGGGGGGGAGGGGTGCGGTGGCTCAGTAGGTAGAGCTGCAGGCTGCAAGGCGAGGGGTCCTCGGTTCGAATCCCACCTGCGGCAACCGCGTTGTGTCCTTAGGCAAGACACTTCACCCCCATTGCCCATGTGGGGGCACAGTGACGCTGTGCACTAAGGCGTACTGCACGTCGATGGTGCACCTGTCTTCAACCAATGCTAACCCTGCTTGTGTGGAGTTAGTCTGTTGGGGAGGTGACAGCTGCTCGCCGTTGCTCGGTGGTTCTCTCCGGGTACTCCGGCTTCCTCCACTTTTTAAACTGTCGTGGTCATGATTAGCCATTGTGCAGAAATACGTGACCTTAAACACCAATAAATAAATAAATATCAATAAATAATTACTGACATTGCAAATTAAGATAACTTTCTGTCTGTTACCTACCTACTCATCCCTTACAGTACAACCGCCGTGAACTGGTCACTTTCCACGGGTGGGCAATATTTATTTCCACGGACGCAGTAATATTAGATTAGACACTAATTATAGGAATACTCATCAAAAATTTAATTAATGAAGCCCCGAGTACAACCCGGTGGTTCATTAATTAAAATATTGCTGATTGTGATTTTTGTTAACTGTTAAACGCATGCGTGGACATCACTGCCCACACGTGGATTATGACCAGTCTACTGTGACTGTACTGTATCACGGCCTACAAATGCAGGAAGATATTAAATGAAAAGAATTCATCAACAGTGTAAGTAAAAGGTAAACTCAACTCGCGGATTCCTCCGCAAACATTTCCTACCCTATCCTAGGGAATGCCGAAGAACCGCCAACATTGCACTCGTAAGATCGATAATGGAATACGGAGCTACCATCTGGGATCCATACATAAAGCAAGAGATCACAACACTAAAAGCATACAAAGAAGTCGTGCAAGATTTAACTATAAATCAAGAGAAGAGCGGTGTATGACAAAAGTGATGGAGGAACTGAAATTACCTTCACTAGAACCCAGAAGGCAGCACCAACTCCTAACGTCCCTCTACAAAGTCAGTGAGAGGAAAATACCAGCATAGCCGCCAGATAAATTCACCAACTTCCAGACCCAAATGCGACAGATCCGAGATACAAAACTGACGATTGTACAGTCCCAGACATCGTGTCATCTTCAGAAAGGAACAATAGAATATCCGTAACTGTCTGTAATACATAGCAATACAAACATTCCTTCTTTGTGCTCACAGCAATCGGTTGAAACTGCGTGGACAAAAATGCTGTAGCAGCTAGCACAATAGAGGGCTCGATCATAATCAGCAAAGTTTTAATTAATGAAACACTGGAATGTACCCAGTGCTTCATTTATTAAATTTGTGATGATTGTTCCTATAATTAGTGTTTGGAATCTAATATTATTGCGTCCGTGGAAATATTGCCCACTCGAGAAAAGTGACCAGTCCACGACGGCCGTACTGTATTGTCTATCACTACTGTGGTCTTCGTCCATCATCACCAAAAACTGGAAGACTCTAGAAGTGTTGTTGGCTTATAATGTTGGTACATGTGCTTGTCACATCTAGTATTACTGGCTGATACTACAGTAGTGTGAAATCGAGAGTTCCAGCCAACCAAATGTTTGGCATAGATCGTGTGTCGCCAAAAACGTAGTTTTTTCGAACAAATTGCGTTCGTCACGATCGAATTGTATGGACTTGTTCGATACGACACGCTCGCGTTCACATCGTCACTTTTTCCTGGTTCTTACAGTGGAGGCGGTATACGAGGTGTCGTGGGTTCGACGTCGATTTTTCTAACGGGTTAACGTGGGTCTGACTACAATTGCGACGGAATTTCAACAAGCTCTACAAAATTCCTTCTCTTAAAAATTAACTTTTAGGTGGGATCGACAAATCTGACAACGATCTTCCTCGGGAAAACACTCACGTGTTCGTAGAGGTAACACGGACCCGCCATTTTAGGTGAATGTTTTCGACAGAATACCACCAAAAAGACACTACCGGTGCGGATGGAAGACGAGCGATCTAACGTCGATTCCCGCGGAAAAACAGAGTCCGAATCGAGCGGTGAATTTATCGGTGGGCCCGAACCCACAATCGATGATGTAAAGAGGTTTTTGGCAAGGAGAGAGAGATAGCTCGTGGAGTCTAAATGCGTGAGGTGAGCCCGGTCCGGCCCTGTGAAAAAAATATAAGTCATGTGACATAAAAAGTTGTTTTTTAAAATATATATGTAAAACAACATTAAAAAAAAATAAGAATACAATATATATATATATATATATATATATATATATATATATATATATATATATTTCTATGAAGGTAGACGCTGGGCGACATTTCATGCGAAAAAATGCCTCTTTAGGCGACGTGGTCTGTTTGGGAGACATATAGCGTCGCCCGTTTTTTAAAAGTCAGTTTAAAAGGTTTCAAAAGATGCAAAAGAGTGGTGTTGCACGATACAAGCTCCAACGGCTTTGAATAACATCTGGACAAAAGATGAAAAAAGAAGAAACAGGGATTTGGTTAATTTTATGGAATTTCTAAGTGCTAAATGTTAGAGGCATTTGGTGACTGCATTGGTTTGATGATTTCAAGGTACGAAGTTTATATTTTAAAAATATTCATGAAAAATGATTAAATGAATATAAAATTAGTACAGACACTTTACAAATCGATCGTTTCACTAGAAATTGTCACAACTGCAATCATTTAATCAAGTGCGAAAGATATACACACATTTTCATATTATATGGCTATAAAATCTATATTGCGGAGTGTATATCTTACGTAAACACCATGTGACATTGCCCAACCATTCAGTTTTCGCCATCTCCTATGTCTATTTATGTATCTGCACGTAAACACGTGGAGCACGCGGTTGTACCCCAAAGCCTACATTTTACAGCTCGTCTCAATGATGATTATCACGTGACAATCTTCCAGAACTCCATATCCATATATGTCCTCAACGCTCATTGGACTGTAGACTTTGGGATACATATGATGTTCGCAAATGCCTCTTCGGGACACTTGCATCCAAGAGACATATAGTCTACTCCCACTTCGTTGTTCTAGGTTTATACCCTTATGAAATTTTATTTGTTTGCACATAGGTAGTGAGTGGGTGTCGGATTTCCTCCCCGTCCCACCGAGCAACATATTGGAGGTCTTTTGGTATCTCACTACTGTTGTATTAACATTGTACTGTTATAGTAGAGTAACTCACTAGTTACTCTGGAATAATATGGTTTATTTATGTATTCATTTATATTTGAGGTCTAACAACACTTAACAGCCAGGGTCACATCTTGTCGGTGACTGTGTTACGGTTGGAGGAAGCCGGAGTACTCTTATATTTAAAAAAAAATACAATATATTCCCAGTTTGTTGTCAGTAATCTAATGTAACCAGTCACGGGAGACATTAAAATATATTCCATGCATCACATGTCTATCATCGGATATCAGTGTCCATTCCTTGCATTAATTGTCTTATTATTTTGCATGTTACGTGCTACTCATGTGTCATTAGGGAGCATCTCCAATCAAATACCAAATAATAAGACAACAAATGGACCGTGTTATTTGATGGGAGACATATGATTCATACTTGATATTGGACATATCATTTATGGAATATATTTTAGTGTCTCCCGTGACTAGTTAAACATGGTTACTGACAAAAAACTGGGAATGTATGCTGTGAAAAACAAAAGGTGTTACGTGCTACTCACGTGTCCTTAGGGAGCATCTCTAATCAAATACCAAATAATAAGACAACAAATGGAAAAAATGGACAATTAATGGAAGTGATGGTGCGTGATATTTTATGAGAGACATGATTCAAGGAACAGATTTCAATGTCTCCCGTGACTAGTTACACGAGATTACTGACCACAAACTGGGGGTGTGTTTTCTGAAATACACTATATATTCTACTCAAATGTGGTGAGAGAGCACCATTAATCATATGTAATTAAGACAATAAATGCAAGGAACGGACTTTGAAATCTGATGGCATACATATGGTTTATGGAATATATTTTAATGTCTCCCGTGACTAGTTACACTAGATTACTGACAACAAACTAGGGCGGCGGTTGGGGGGTTGGGGGTTGGGAGCGTTGTGAAATTTAACGGGTGATACGTACTACTCGAGTGTGGTATGTGAGTATCATTAATCATACGCAAAATAATAAGACAATTAATGCAAGGAATGGACATTGATATCTGAAGGTAGAGATATGATTCGTGTTATATATCTTAATGTCTCCCGTGACTAATTACACTAGAGTACTGACAACAAACTGGGGGAAGCTTGTGCAATATAACAGGTGTTGCGTCCTACTCTTGTGTGGTGAGTGAGCGTCTTTAATCATACGCAACATAATAAGCCAATTAATGCAAGTAATGGACATTAATATCTGATGGTAGACATATGATTCATGGAATATATTTTAATGTCTCCCGTGACTAGTTACACTAGATTACTGACAACTATCTGGGGTTGTATTTTGTGAAATATAAGAGGTGTTACACACTAATCAAGTGTGGTAAGTGAGCATCTCTAATTAAATGCGAAATAATAAGACAATTAATGGAAGGAATGGGCCGCAACATTTAATCGAAGATATATGATTTAAGGAGTATATTTTAAGGTGTCCCATCACTAAAAACACTAGATTATTGACAACAAACTGGGCATGTATTTTGTGAAATATAGGAGTTGTAAAAAGATAATCATGTACCGACAGCGAGAATCTCTAATCAAATGCCTAGTAATGACAAAGCGTGCAAGAAATGAACCCTGATATTTGATGATGAACATATTATTTATGTGTCGTTAGGGAGCGTCTCCAATCAAATACCAAATAATAAGACAACAAATGGAATAAATGGACCGTTTTATTTGATGGGAGACATATGATTCATACTTGATATTGCACATATTATTTATGGAATATTTTAGTGTCTTCCGTGACTAGTCACACTTGGGTACTGACAAAAAACTGAGATGTATGTTTTATTATTTGGTATTTCATTAGAGATGACCGCTAACGACACTTGAGTAGCATCTAACACTTTTTGTATTTCACAACACTTTTTTCCAGTGTTTTGTCAGGAACCAAGTGTAACTAGTCATGGAAGACACTAAAATATATTCCATAAATAATATGACCAATATCAATAATCCGGGTTAATTCCTTGCATTCGATGTCATTACTAGGCATTTCATTAGAGATGCTCGCTATCAGTACCGATTATTTCATATGTCAAAATATCTCTGCCATTAAATATCAAGGTTTATTCCCTTTATTAATTGTCTAATTATTTGACATTTCATTAAAGATGCCCACTAACATCCCTTGAGTGGAACGTAACACCTTTTATATTTAACACAATACATACTCAGTTTGTTTGCTTTCAGTAATCTAGTGTACATCGCCACGGGAGATATTAAAACATTCCGAAAATTTTATGCTTACCATAAAATATCACTTTCTGATCCTTACATTCGTTGTTTTATTATTTGGCATTAGAATAAAGATGCTCACGAACTGCCCTGAATCCTACGTAACACCTATTGTACTTCACAAAATACACTTCGCCCGTGAGATATTAAAATATTCTCCACACATCATCTGTCTACCATCAAATAGCACCTTTCCATACTTCCATTCGTTGTCCTACTATTCGTCAATTGATTAGAGATGCTTGCTCATCGCACTTGATTAGAACGTGACACCTCTTATATTTCATAACATACACCCTTAGTTTGTTGACAGTAACCTAGTATAATTAGTTACAGGAGACATTAAAATCTCTTCCATAAATCATATGTCTACCATCAGATATCAAAGTCTATGGAATAGCATACCCACTGAGATCGGGGAGAATAGTTCATTTTACCAATTTACGTTGTACTTAATTATTTATTTATTGGTGTTTAAGGTCATATACTTATGCACAATGACTAATCATGACCGTGACAGTTTTACGGGTGGAGGAAGCCGGAGTACCCGGCGAGAACCACCGAGCAACGACGAGCAGCTGCCAGCTCCCCAACATCGTAACTCCGCACTGCAGCACAGGCAGGGTTAGATTGGTTGAAGACATGCGTACCATCGACGTGCAGTACGCCTTAGTACACGGTGTCATCGTGCCCCCACGCGGGTAATGGAGATGAAGTGTCTTGCCCAAGGACACAACGCGGTTGCCACAGGTGGGATTCGAACCGAGGACCTCTCGGCTTCCAGCCTGCACCTCTACCTACTGAGCCACTGTGCTCCCTTACGTTGTACTTAAACAGGGACAAACTACCCACTCCCAAGATTTTTTACTTCCTAAAGTCACGCAAAACCCAAATACATCACTGCAGATTACGGCTACGTTGTAGCAATTTAAATGATCACCTCTATAATAATCATCTGTCCAGTTCGCCCCTTTGTGGGTGTGGAGAGCGTGAAACGATTGATCACTATTTCTTTAACTGCCAGTTGTACTGGGACATCAGAACAGAAACGCTCGAAACTTTACCATACACTATTGACACATATACTCTTCTATACGGAAGTACCTCTTATCCCCCTGAAGTCAATGAGACAATATACAAATGCGTCCACGCTTATATTGAGGCAACCGGTAGATTTTAGTGTGACGTTGCCTGAATGGTGGTTATCACACTAGCAAGTTACCGTAGGGACCCACAAGTTTTTTTGTTTGTTTTGCTTCGTTTTTTTACAACTGCGGTACATATCATACATTCAAACCCTATCCACGCCCCTCTCCAATTCGATCAATCACGATCCGTCCCTCTTGTCATTTCAAGTACCTCAAGTAACATGGGTAACTCTGTGATGATAAATGTCCAAACTGGTTACCCGAATACCTCTCGTTTATTTACAAGTCGCGGGTCCAGAGATCCGTGAGTCTCGACCTATGGCAGGATAACAGTGCAACCAGGATACTGTGCAGGTCGGTTGACCAAGCTACAACTAGTGTTTCCACCAAGAATAATTAGCGTTACCAGTATCGGAAGCTTTCCCCGTGGGAACAGTTGTTAGATTATATGTGGAACCATTCCAAACAACCTGGGCTTCTCCTTCTTTATACCTTCACTCTACATTCCTTTCCTCACTCTCTCATTTCATTATAATCTCTTACTCTTTTCTGTTATGTTCAACCCGTGTACGATAATTTATTTCCATATTTTCATCGTTTATGTTTCAACTTCCTTCGTTATGTTGCTTCGTATGAGTAATTTGTTACAAGGAGACAGCTTACATAAGCTATAGCTTCCTGCGGAGTCCTCTTTCCTCTTTCACATTTATGTATCTTGATGAAATGTACCATAATATTCTGTCAAATTAAGGAAATAAAATATTGTTTAAACTAAAGTCCATTCCCTCCATTAATTGTCATTAATTATTTTGCGCCTGATTAAAGATGCTCACTCACCACACTTGAGTAGTACGTAACACCTGCATAACCCCCCCCTCCCCCCTCCCCCCCCCCCCCCCCCGCCCCAGTTTGTTGTCAGTAATCGAGTGTAAATAGTCATGGGACACATTGAAATATATTCCATGAATCATATGTCTACCATCAGATAATAAAGTCCATTCCTTGCATTTATTGTCTTAACCACATACTATTAATGATGCTCATTCGCCACACTTGAGTAATACGTTACACCTGTTATATTTCACAAAACACCCCACTGTTGGTAGTCAGTAATCTCGTGTGACAAGTCACGGGGGACTTTGAATAATGATCCATGAATCATAAGTCTCCCACCAAACATCACGATCCATTTGTTCCATTCGTTGTATTATTGTTTGGTACTTGATTAGAGATGCTCACTAACGACACTTGAGTAGCAAGTAAAACCTTTCGTATTTCATAACATACATTGACAGGTTTTTTGTCAACCAAGTGTAAAAAGTCGCCGAAGACTCTAAAATATATTCCAAAAATAAGTATCATGGTTCATTCCTTGCATTTCGTTGTCATTACTAAGCATTTGATTAGAGATGCTCGCTATCAGTACTTGATTATTTCGTTACACCTCCGATATTTCACAATATTCACGTCCAATTTGTTGTCAATAATCTAGTGTTTTTAGTGATGGGCTCCATAAAATATATTTTTATTCATATTTCTACCATCAAATATGACGGTCCATTCTTTCTATTAATTGTCTTAATATTTCGCATTTGAGTAGCGATGCTCACCAACCGTACTTGAATGGAACGTAAAACCTGTAATATTTAACACAATACACCCCCAGTTTTTTAGTAATGTAGTGCACGCAGTCAAATATCAAGTCCGATCATTGCGTTCGTTGTCTCCTTATTTGGCATTTGATTAGAGATGCTCACGAACCGCACAGAGTCGTACGTAAAACATGTTATATTTCACAAAAAACGCCGAGATTCTGTAAATAATATGTCCACCATCAAATATCAGGGTCCGATCAGTGAATTCGATGTTTCATTATTTGGCATTTGGTTAGAGATGCTCGCGAACCGCCTGTGATTAGTATGTAACAGCTCTTATATTTCAGAAAATATATCCCCAGTTTGTTGTTGGTACCCAAGTGTTACTAGTTATGGAGGACATTTAAATGTATTCTAAATCATATGTCTACCATCAAATATCAGGGTGCGACCCTTGCATTCGTTGTATTATTATTTGGCATTTGATTAGACATGGCCACTCATCGCATTTGATTAGAGCGTAACACCTCTTATACTTCACGAAATACATTCCCAGGTTTTTGTCATTAACCTAGTGTAACTAGTCGCGGTAGTGATAAAGATTTATTCCATAAACCATATGTCTAACTCCAAATATCGGGGCCCATCCTTGTATTAATTGTCTTATTATTTGGCGTATGATTAAAGATGGTCACTCACCACACTGAGGAAGTACGTGACACCTGTTATATTTCACAAAACACACCTTCAGTGTATTGCCAGCAACCCAGTGTAACCAGCCACGACAGTAATTAAAATATAGTCCATAAATCTAATGTTTACCATCTAATATCGCGGCCCGATTGTTGCATTCGTTGCCTTATTATTTGGCATTTGATTTGAGATGCTCACGAATCGTACGTAATACCTGTTATATTTCACGAAATACATCCCCAGGTAGTAGCCGGTAACCTGGCATAAGGATCACGGAAGACATTAAAATGTATTCCATAGATATGTCCACCATCAAATATCAGGGTCCGATCATGCATTCGTTGTCTTTTTATTTGACAGTTGATTAGAGATTCTCACTAACCGCACTTCATTGGCATGTAACACCTCTTATGTTTTACAAAATATATCCACAGTTTGATGTCGGTAATCTTGTGTTATTAGTCATGGGAGCCATTGAAATATGTTCCATAAATCATATGTCCACCATCCAATATCACGGCCCAATCGTTCCATTCCTTGTCTTACTATTCGGCATTTGATTAGAGATGCTGACGAACCACCCTTCATTACTACGTAACACCTCTTATATTTCACAAAATATATCCTCAGTTTTCTGTCAGTAATCTAGTGTCACAAGTCACGGGGACATTAAAATTGATTTCAAAATCATATGTCTACCATCAAATATCCCCACGCCCCCAATCCCAAGTTTGTTGTCAGAAATCTCGTGTAACTTGTCCTATTCAATCTAGCCATAGAAAATCAAGAGGCCCCAAAGGAGTGGAGAGAAAACAAAGTGACATTTATTCAGAAAAAGGGGGGAAGAGACGTTTTGGATAACTATCGAGGGATCTCTGTCAGTAGCAACATTGGAAAGGTTTTCTGTAAAGTCCTCAATGGGAGACTAGAGGAGGTGATTGAAGAGAAGGGTTTTTGGGTGAAATCCAGAATGGCTTCAGGAAGGGAAGGAGAGTTACTGACCATCTTTTCGCGCTATCCCAAATGATAGAACGCAAAACAGAAAAAGATGTTTATGGCCTTTTTGGATGTCAAAAAGGCATACGATAGAGTATGGAGGGGGGTATATGGCCCAAGCTGGAGGCTCTGGGCATAGGAGGCGAGTTTGTTGGAATTATGAAAGCATCATATAAAGATGTACAGAGTGAACTTAGCCTGGGAAACATTACAAGAAAACGTGTGCCTATGGAGATAGGCCTAAAACAGGGGTGTATCCTTTCGCCAATCCTGTTTGCATTGTACATCGAAGGTTTAGGAGATGAACTCCTGCGTAGCGACGGGGGGTTGCAGTTGGGGACTTGAAGATCCCAGGGCAATGTTTGGCAGACGATATGCTTCTAGCGTCAGAATGCGAAGAGGGGCTAACGAAAATGCTGGGAATTGTTGGGAAATATGGGAGCAAATGGAGACTCGAATTTAATGAAAGCAAGAGCAAAGTTATACCTGTGGGCCGCAAAGTGGACCCCACTCGAAGGTGGAGAGTGGGTGAGTTCTGCATTCCGGAAGGGAACAGCAAACTTCTCAGTGTAGGAGAGACAGGTGATTACGAGTATTTGGGGGTAAATATAAACATTACAGGACGAGGAATCTACCGAAACCATGCAAATAAATTGATTCTGAAGGGGAAGCGAATCCTTCACCAAATGTAACTTATAGGGAGAAACAGTTTCAATAAGGTTTTCGTGGGGAAAACCATTTGGGAAATGATGGGGCTGTCAAGTATAACATACGGTACGGAAGTGGTACCCCTAAACCAGACGGCCGTAAAGAGCTTGGAAATCCCGCAGAACGATGCAGGCCGGTGGATAAAGGGGTCGAGTAATGCCGCAGCGCTAGAAGCAATCAGGGGTGAGCTTGGGTGGATGAGAATCAAGGACAGGATAGACCTGTTGAAACTCGGTTAATTATTAATTATTTGGTAAATCTCCCCGACAGCCGATGGTGTAAAGTAATGTTCCTGAGAATTTTCAACTCAAATATCAAAACGGGGTGGATGGTCCAAGTGAGGGAGCTAGAAGATAATTCCTCATTGGAGATCTCTGACCTGGACGCTGGGGCAAACCAGCGTAAAAAAATCGTCAGAGAAACGGTCATGGAGGATTGTAAACGTAACTGGCGAGGGGGGGGGGGGGTCAAATCAAAGAGGTCTTTGGGTGGCCTGAGTGATAAAGAGAAGCCAGGCTTTGAAGAGTACCTTGACGGCACCTTTGGGGGGGGGGGGTCAATGTTGTTCAAGCTGAGGTCGCGATCCCTGGAGTTGAGGGGAAAAATTGGGAAAGACGGTGAAAGGGAGTACCAGATGTGTAACTTGGGCATGATGGAGACCCTGGAACACTTTCTTCTAGAATGCCCAAAGTACCAGTCTAAAAGAATGAGATTCATTGGGAGTTTAATGGGGAAGTGGGATGAGAGAATGAAGGACATGTGGTTAGGGGAGACTCAAAGGAGAGGGTTAATATGCTAATCGGAGACATTGGGAAGAATGGGGCAAGGGATGTCATCAAGCAGTTCGTCTCCGGGTGTTGGGTGGAGAGGAGAAGCGTGGGAATAGGGAGGCAGTTGGGAGTACAGGGGTAACCAAGGCCTTCTCGTCCGAGAACCGCGACAAATCAGCGGCTGGCCAAAGTGTTAGTAGTATTATTAGTCACGGGGGATATTGAAATATGTTCCATGAATCATGTCTCTCACCACATATCACGGTCCATTTGTTGTATTAATATTTTGCATTTTATTAGAGATGCTCACTAACGACAGATGAGTAGCATGTAACACCTTTTGTATTTACAACATACATTCCCAGTTTTTTGTCACTGACCAAGTGTAATTAGTCACAGAAGAATCTAAAATATATTCCATAAGTAATATGTCTAACATGAAGTATCAGGGTTCATTCCTTGCATTCGTTGTCTTTACTTGGCATTTGATAAGAGATTCTCGCTATCAGTACTTGATTATTTTTTTACAACTCCTATATTTCACAAAATACATGCCCAGTTTGTTGTCAATAATCTGGTGTTTTTAGTGATGGGACACCTTAAAACATACTCCTTAAATCATATGTCTTGGATCAAATGTCCCGGTCCATTCCTTCCATTAATTATCTTATTATTTCGCATTTGATTAGAGATGCTCACTAACCATACCTGAGTACATTCCCAGTTTGGTTTTAGTAATGTAATGTACACAGTCACGCAAGATATTAAAAATATTCCATAAATTTTATATCTATCATCAAATATCAGTCCGATGATTGCGTTCGTTGTCTCATTATTTCACATTTGCTTAGAGATATTCACCAACTGCTCAGAGTCGTACGTAACACGTGTTTTATTTCACAAAATACATTCCCAGTACGTTGCCTGTAACCTGGTGGAACGAGTCAAGAAAGACATTAAAATTTATTCCGTAAATAACATGTCCACCATCAAATATCAGGGTTCGATCCTTGCATTCCATGTCTCATTATTCGGCATTTTATTACAGGTGCTCACCAACTTCCCTTGATTAGTACGTTACACCTCATATGTTTCACAAAATCTATACCCAGTTTTTTTTTGTCGGTAATCCAGTGCTACTAGTCATGGGGGACATTAAAATATATTCCATAAATCATACGTCAACCATCAAATTTCACGATCCAATCTTTGCATTCGTTGTCTTATTATTTGGAATGTGATAAGAGATGCTGATAAAACGCACTGAGTCGTCCGTAACACCTGTTATGTTTCACTACATACATCTACAGTACGCTGACAGTAACCTGGTGTAACGTGTCATGAAAGACATTAAAATTTATTCCATTAAATATCGCGGTCCGCTCCTTGCATTCTATTATTTGACACTTGATTAAAGATGCTCACTAACCACATTTGCTTTGTGTATAACACCTCTTATATTTCACAAAATGCATCCCCAGATTGTTGCCAGTAATCTGGAGTAACTTGTCACGGGAGGCATTAAAATATGTTCCATGAATCATATGCCTTCCATCACATATGAAAGTCCATTCGTTGCATTAATTGTCTTATTATTTTGCATATGATTAAAGATGCTTACACACCACACTTGGGTAGTACGCAACACCTGTTATATTGAACATCCCCCCCCCCCCCTCACCCCACCCCGTCTTAGTTTGTTGTAAGCAATCTAATGTAAATAGTCATGGGAGACATTAAAAAATATTCCATGAATCATATGTCTACAACCAGATTTCAAAGTCCATTCCTTGCATTTATTTCTTAATTACATATGATTAATGCTGCTCCCTCACCACACTTGAGTCATACGTAACACTTTTTAAATTTCACACAACACACCCCCAGTTTTGTCAGTAATCTCGTGTACCTAGTCACGGGAGACATTAAAATACATTCCATGAAACATATGTCTCCCATCAAACATCACGGCCCATTTGTTCTATTCGTTGTCTTATTATTTGGTATTTGATTTGAGATGCGCACAAACGACACATGAGTAGCACGTAACACCTTTTGTATTTCACAACATACATTCCCAGTTTTTTGTCAGTTACAAGTGTAACAAGTCACTCAAGGCACTAAAATATATCCCATAAATAATATGTCCAACATCAAGTATCAGGGTTCATTCCTTGCATTCGTTGTCATTACTAGGTATTTGATTAGAGATTCTCACCATCACTACTTGATTATTTTTTACAACTCCTATATTTCACAAAATACATGCCCAGTTTGATGTCAATAATATTGTGTTTTTACTAATAGGACACCTTAAAATATACTCCTGCGATCAAATGTCTTCGATCAAATGAAGCGGTTCATTCCTTTCATATATTGTCTTATTATTTCCCATTTGCTTGGAGATGGATATGCTAACCAACCGCACTTGAGTAGAACGTTACACCTGCTATATTTAACACAATACATCCGCAGTTTCTTCTCAGAAATCTAGTGTCCCTAGTCACGGAAAATATTCCATGAATCTTACGTCTACTATCAAATATCACGGTCCAATCAATGCATTCGTTGTCTTATTTGTTTGGCATTTGATTAGAGACTCTCATCAACCCCACTGAGTCGTACGTAACACCTGTTATATTTCACAAAATACATCTCCAGTTGGCTGCCATTAACCTGGTATAAGAGTCACGGAAGAAATTGAAATTTAATTCATAAATAATATGTCCACCATCAAATATCCAGGTCCGATCCTTGCATTCGTTGTCCTGTTATTTGTCATTTGATTAGAGAGGCTCACTAACCACACTTGATCAATGTGTAACACCTCTTATATTTAAAAAAAATACAATACATTCCCAGTTTGTTGTCAGTAATCTAATGTAACCAGTCACGGGAGACATTAAAATATATTCCATGCATCACATGTCTATCATCGGATATCAGTGTCCATTCCTTGCATTAATTGTCTTATTATTTTGCATGTTACGTGCTACTCATGTGTCATTAGGGAGCATCTCCAATCAAATACCAAATAATAAGACAACAAATGGACCGTGTTATTTGATGGGAGACATATGATTCATACTTGATATTGGACATATCATTTATGGAATATATTTTAGTGTCTTCCGTGACTAGTTAAACATGGTTACTGACAAAAAACTGGGAATGTATGTTGTGAAAAACAAAAGGTGTTACGTGCTACTCACGTGTCCTTAGGGAGCATCTCTAATCAAATACCAAATAATAAGACAACAAATGTCTTTTTAATGAGAGACATATGATTCAAGGAACAGATTTCAATGTCTCCCGTGACTAGTTACACGAGATTACTGACCACAAACTGGGGGTGGGGGGGGGGGGTGGGGGGTGGGGGAGGTGTTTTGTGAAATATACTATATATTCTACTCAAATGTGGTGAGTGAGCACCATTAATCATATGTAATTAAGACAATAAATGCAAGGAACGGACTTTGAAATCTGATGGTATACATATGGTTTATGGAATATATTTTAATGTCTCCCGTGACTACTTACACTAGATTACTGACAACAAACTAGGGCGGGGGGGGGGATGGGTGCGTTGTGAAATTTAACGGGTGATACGTACTACTCGAGTGTGGTGAGTGAGTATCGTTAGTCATACGCAAAATAATAAGACAATTTATTCAAGGAATGGACATTGATATCTGAAGGTAGAGATATGATTCGTGTTACATATCTTAATGTCTCCCGTGACTAATTACACTAGAGTACTGACAACAAACTGGGGGAAGCTTGTGCAATATAACAGGTGTTGCGTCCTACTCTTGTGTGGTGAGTGAGCGTCTTTAATCATACGCAACATAATAAGACAATTAATGCAAGTAATAGACAATAATATCTGATGGTAGACATATGATTCATGGAATATATTTTAATGTCTCCCGTGACTAGTTACACTAGATTACTGACAACAAACTGGGGTTGTATTTTGTGAAATATAAGAGGTGTTACACACTAATCAAGTGTGGTAAGTGAGCATCTCTAATTAAATGCGAAATAATAAGCAATTAATGGAAGGAATGGGCCGCGACATTTAATCGAAGATATATGATTTAAGGAGAATATTTTAAGGTGTCCCATCACTAAAAACACTAGATTATTGACTACAAACTGGGCATGTATTTTGTGAAATATAGGAGTTGTAAAAAAATAATCATGTACCGACAGGGAGAATTTCTAATCAAATGCCTAGTAATGACAAAGCGTGCAAGAAATGAACCCTGATATTTGATGATGAACATATTATTTATGTGTCGTTAGGGAGCGTCTCCAATCAAATACCAAATAATAAGACAACAAATGGAATAAATGGACCGTGTTATTTGATGGGAGACATATGATTCATACTTGATATTGCACATATTATTTATGGAATATTTTAGTGTCTTCCGTGACTAGTCACACTTGGGTACTGACAAAAAACTGAGATGTATGTTTTATTATTTGGTATTTCATTAGAGATGACCGCTAACGACACTTGAGTAGCATGTAACACTTTTTGTATTTCACAACACTTTTTTCCAGTGTTTTGTCAGGAACCAAGTGTAACTAGTCATGGAAGACACAAAAATATATTCCATAAATAATATGACCAATATCAATAATCAGGGTTAATTCCTTGCATTCGATGTCATTACTAGGCATTTCATTAGAGATGCTCGCTATCAGTACTTGATTATTTCATATGTCAAAATATCTCTGCCATTAAATATCAAGGTTTATTCCATTTATTAATTGTCTAATTATTTGACATTTCATTAAAGATGCCCACTAACATCCCTTGAGTGGAACGTAACACCTTTTATATTTAACACAATACATACTCAGTTTGTTTGCTTTCAGTAATCTAGTGTACATCGCCACGGAAGATATTAAAACATTCCGAAAATGTTATGCTTACCATAAAATATCACTTTCTGATCCTTACATTCGTTGTTTTATTATTTGGCATTAGTTTAAACAATATTTATTCATAAAGCAGTGTTACACGTATACATTACATAATAATAAAACCACAGAACGGCAAACATTTTTCATGGTTGTACACGGTATAACAGAAACAGAAGTAATCGGGATTGTAAGTAGACGAGGATTCGACGGGAAGCCATAGGCTTATATGAGTCGTCTCCTTTATTCAAGAACACTTTTCAAAGGATGATGGCATGAATCAGCGGTGGAGTGGACCTCGCATATCGCTGCCCAGGGGCATGATCCCCGCGTGCAATGAACCACACCATAATTGAAAGGGTAGCCAAATTGTCCTTTAGGGTACTGCTATTCATTTGCCCACATCTGCACAGAGAAGTACCGAAACTTGCGTAAGCAGTTACAAATAAAGCGGCGAAGGCCCGTCACAAAAACTGATTAGAGAGGAGGTCAGTGTTATTTCGTAAACAGGCCCCAGCCCCCAGCCCCCGGGCAGCGATCTGCGAGATTGTTTAAACTACAGAAGGACAAGAGTATAAGAAGTTAGACAGAAAAGAGAAGAAATGAAGAAGAAGTAGAAGTAGGCCATCCTGAATACGTGATGCCATTAGAATAAGAATTCAAATGATGCATTGTCAACAATATGAATTCAAATCCTTGCCTTTGGGCAGCTGATTTAATAATTGCATAAGTGGGAAGAGTTTTATCTTGATGATGTTAACCCTAAAGCGCAAAGTCCAGGGAAGATGAAGTTTGTGAGAATATGAGTTGTTGTCACCGAAACCTGCCACTCGATAAGATAAAGTCATGCACTACATCAAAAATTATACTGTTTTCCTTGTTGTTCAAAAATTCAGAACCGAACAGAAGTATGGAAATGTCTATAGAAAAAGGAAGTAAGTTGATCGTTTCATTACGTGCGTTAAGAAAGATTGGGCAGTGGAGGAGAAAGTGCTCAGGTGTCTCGAGCTCGCCACATTGGCAATGTGGACTAGGTGCTAGGTGATTTTCGTATAAGTGGACGTTAAGACTACTACAACGTAACCTCAATCTACAGTGGTAAATTTGAGCCGCACGAGATTTGGCCCCGCTATAAAATAACGGTGGTCGTAGGTTGCCAGCTTTTAAGAAGGTCTTAAATTCACTTAATGAGGAATTCTCGCGAACTGGTAGCGGCAAGTTATTCCACTGATCAGTAACATTGGGGATGAATGAGGACTGATATAGATTTGTTCGACAAAATGGAACTCTGTGGTTTTGCCTGGTTCGAAGGTTGAAAGATGGATTTGTCGAGGATATGAGCGGTGGAATTTTAATAGCAATATAAGGAGGCGACAAGTCGTGATACATTTTGAAGAATTGAACCAGTTTATGTTTACGACGTCTTTCTTCAAGAGGGTCCCATCGTGTTTCGGTGTATAGCAATGATTTGCTAGCACTAAGTGTTGCACCTGTAACTATTCTCGCCGCTGCGATCTGAATTTTTTCTAAATCGGCGACTTGGGTTAACGAACAGTTATCCCAAACAGTATCGGCGTATTCCAGTAGAGGCCTAATAAAGGCAAAGTATATCTTCTCCAAGACATTACGGTCGAGATCAAACTTGTGTTTCCTCAGCAAGTCTAAACGAGACCAGACTTTGGGACAGATATGGTCAATGTGATTGTTCCAAGTACATGTGGTATTTAATACCACTCCTAAGTGCTTATGAGTATTAACTTCACATATTTGAGTGCCACCAAGAAATAGGGGTGGATGAACAGTGGGGTTGGTTTTGCGTGTTATAATGATACTCTCGGTTTTTTGAGGATTAAACTCAACTAACCATGTTTCAGCCCAGTGTTCAATTGCAGCTAGATCGTGGTTAATTAGGTTCGAGGCTTGGTTTGGATTTTCCACAATTAGATATAAAGAAGTATCATCAGCAAAAAGGCGTATACTACTAAGTAAATTTTCAGTTATATCGTTTATATAGATCAGAAACAATAGGGGCCCAAGAACAGATCCTTGTGGTACTCCAGCATTTATAGGTCGCCATGAAGATGCCTCTATTTGGCATTAGAATAAAGATGCTCACGAACTGCCCTGAATCCTACGTAACACCTATTGTACTTCACAAAATACATCCCCAGTTTGTTGCCAGTAACTTGAGCAACGAGCCACGGAAGACATTAATATTGGTTCCATTAATAATATGCCCATCATCAAATATCAGGGTCTGATCCTTGCATTCGTGGTCTTATTATTTGCCATTTGACTAGAGGTGCTCACTAACTGCACTTGATTAGTACGTAACACCTCTTACATTTCACAAGATACCTCCCCTGTTTGTTCTCGGTAATTTACTGTTACTTCGCCCGTGAGATATTAAAATATTCTCCACAAATCATCTGTCTACCATCAAATAGCACCTTTCCATCCTTCCATTCGTTGTCCTATTATTCGTCAATTGATTAGAGATGCTTGCTCATCGCACTTGATTAGAACGTGACACCTCTTATATTTCACAACATATACCCTTAGTTTGTTGACAGTGATCTAATGTAGTTAGTCACAGGATCTCTTCCATGAATCATATGTCTACCATCAGATATCAAAGTCCATTCCTTGCATTTATTGTCTTTATCACATACGATTAATGATGCTCACTCACCACACTTGAGTAATACGTAACACCTGCACACCCCCCCCCCCCCTCCCCCAGTTTGTTGTTAGTAATCTAGTGCAGCTAGTCATGGGACATTAAAATATATTCCATGAATCATATGTCTACCATCAGATATCAAAGTCCATTCCTTGCATTTTTTGTCTTAATCACATACGATTAATGATGTCTACTCGCCACACTTGAGTAATACGTTACACCTGTTGTATTTCACAAAATACACCATAGTTGGTTGTCAGTAATCTCGTGTCTAGTCATGGGAAACATTGAATTATGTTCCATGAATCATATGTCTCCCACCAAACATCACGATCCATTTGTTCCATTCGTTGTATTATTATTTGGTACTTTATTAGAGATGCTCACTAACGACACTTGAGTAGCAAGTAAAACATTTTGTATTTCATAACATGCATTGAGAGGTTTTTTTTGTCAAGCAAGTGTAAAAAGTCGCCGAAGACACTAAAATATATTCCAAAAATAATATCCAACATCAAGCATCGGGGTTCATTCCTTGCATTTCGTTGTCATTACTAAGCATTTGATAAGAGATGCTCGCTATCAGTACTTGATTATTTCGTTACACCTTCGATATTTCACAATATTCACGTCCAGTCAATAATCTAGTGTTTTTAGTGATGGGACACCTTAAAATTAAAATATACTCCTTAAATCATATTTCTACCATCAAATATGACGGTCCATTCTTTCCATTAATTGTCTTATTATTTCGCATTTGATTAAAGATGCTCACTAACCATACTTGAATAGAACTTATAACCTGTAATATTTAACACAATACAGCCCCAGTTTTTTTAGTAATGTAATGCACGCAGATACGGAAGATATTAAAACATATTCCCTAAATTTTATGACTATCATCAAATATCAATTCTCATCATTGCATTCGTTGTCTCCTTATTTGGCATTTGATTAGAGATTGTCGGTAATCTAGTGTTACTAGTCATGGGGGTCATTAAAATATATTCCGTAAATCATATGTCTACCAACAAAGATCACGGTCCGATCGTGGCACACGTTGTCTTATTATTTGGCATTGATTAGATTTGGTGATAAACCGCGCTGAGTCGTCCGTAACAACTGTTATGTTTCATAAATACATCCCCAGTGTGTTGCCTGTAACCTCTTGTACCAGCTCACGGAAGACATTAAAATTTATTCTATAAAAAATATGTCCACCATCAAATATCAGGGTCCGATCCTTGCATTCGTTTACCTATTATTTGGTATTTGATTAGAGATGCTCACTAACCACACTTGATTAGTGTGTAACATCTCATATTTTTCAGAAAATACATCTCCAGTATGTTGTCAGTAATCTAGTGTAACTAGTCACGGGAGACATTGAAATATATTCCATGAATCATATGTCTACCATCAGTTATATTGCACACCCTCGTGCCCCCTCTCGTTGGGGGGACCCACCACTGAGTAGTACGTATCACCTGTTATTTTTCACGAAATACATCTCCAATTTGTTACCCGTCACATGGTATAAGAGTCCCGGAAGACAGTAAGATTTATTCCATAAATAATATGTCCACCATCAAATATCACGGTCCTACCTTCGTTATCTTATTATTTGGTATTATTTGGTATTTGATTAAAGGTGTTCTACCATCAGATATCAAAGTCTATTCCTTTCTTTAATTGTCTTATTCTTTTGCGTATGGTTAAAGATACTCACTCACCACACTTGAGTAGTACATAACACCTGTTATATTGAATACCCCCTCCTCCAGTTTGTTGTTTGTTGTCAGTAATCTAGTGTAACTTGCTACGGGACACATTAAAATATATTCCATGAATCATATTTCTACCATCAGATATCGAAGTCCATTCCTTGCATTTATTGACTTAATCACGTACGATTAATGATGCTCACTCCACATCTTGAGTAATACGTACCACCTGTTATATTTCAGAAAACACACCCTGTTGGTTGTCGGTAATCTCGGGTGACTAGTCACGGGAGACATTGAAATATGTTCCATCAATCATATGTCTCACACCAAACATCACGATCCATTTGCTCCATTCGTTGTATTATAATTTGTATTTGATTAGAGATGCTCTCTCACGACACATGAGTAGCAGGTAAAACCTTTTGTATTTCATAACATACATTGAGACTCGGTTCGAATCCCACCTGCGGCAACCGCATTGCGTCCGTGTGTCCTTGTAAAACCTTTTGTATTTCCTAATATACATTCCCCGGTTTTTTGTCAGCAACCAGGTGCACCAAGTCGCCGACGACACTAAAAAATAGCGACGAGGGGGTTGCAGTTGGGGACTTGAAGATCCCAGGGCTATGTTTGGCAGACGATATGCTTCTAGCGTCAGAATGCGAAGAGGGGCTAACGAAAATGCTGGGAATTGTTGGGAAATATGGGAGCAAATGGAGACTCGAATTTAATGAAAGCAAGAGCAAAGTTATACCTGTGGGCCGCAAAGTGGACCCCACTCGAAGGTGGAGAGTGGGTGAGTTCTGCATTCCGGAAGGGAGCAGCAATCTTCTCAGTGTAGGAGAGACAGGTGATTACGAGTATTTGGGGGTAAATATAAACATTACAGGACGAGGAATCTACCGAAACCACACAAATAAATTGATTCTGAAGTGGAATCGAATCCTTAACCAAATGAAACTTATAGGGAGAAACAGTTTCAATAAGGTTTTTGTAGGGAAAACCATTTGGGAAATGATGGGGCTGCCAAGTATGACAAAGGATACGGAAGTGGTACCCCTAAACCAGACGGCCGTAAAGAGCTTGGAAATCCCGCAGAACGATGCAGGCCGGTGGATAAGTGGGTCGAGTAATGCCGCAGCGCTAGAAGCAATCAGGGGTGAGCTTGGGTGGATGAGAATCAAGGACAGGATAGACCTGTTGAAACTCGGTTAATTATTAATTATTTGGTAAATCTCCCCGACAGCCGATGGTGTAAAGTAATGTTCCTGAGAATTTTCAACTCAAATATCAAGACGGGGTGGATGGTCCAAGTGAGGGAGCTAAAAGAGAATTCCTCATTGGAGATCTCGGACCTGGACGCTAGGGCAAACCAGGGTAAAAAAATCGTCAGAGAAAGGGTCATGGAGGATTGTAACCGTAATTGGCGAGGTGGGGGGGGGGTCAAATCAAAGAGGTCTTTTGGTGGCCTGAGCGATAAAGAGAAGCCAGGCTTTGAAGAGTACCTTGATGGCACCTTTGGGGGTCACTTTTGTTCAAGCTAAGGTCGCGATCCCTAGAGTTGAGAGGAAAAATTGGGAAAGACGGTGAAAGGGAGTGCCAGATGTGTAACTTGGGCATGATGGAGACCCTGTAACACTTTCTTCTAGAATGCCCAAAGTACCAGTCTAAAAGAATGAGATTCATTTGGAGTATAATGGGGAAGTGGGATGGGAGAATGAAGGACATGTGGTTAGGGGAGACTCAAAGGAGAGGGTTAATATGCTAATCGGAGAGATTCGGAAGAATGGGGCAAGGGATGTCATCAAGCAGTTCGTTTCCGAGTGTTGGGAGGAGAGGAGAAGCGTGGGAATAGGGAGGCAGTTGGGAGTACAGGAGTAACCAAGGTCTTCTCGTCCGAGAACCGCGACAAATCAGCGGCTGGCCAAAGTGTTATTAGTATTATTAGTCAGGGGGGATATTGAAATATATTCCATGAATCATGTCTCTCACCACATATCACGGTCCATTTGTTCCATTTGTTGTATTAATATTTTGCATTTTATTATAGGTGCTCACTAACGACACATGAGTAGCACAACTTGTGTATTTCACAACATACATTCCCAGTTTTTTGTCACTGACCAAGTGTAACTAGTCACAGAAGAACCTAAAAATATATTCCATAAATAATATGTCTAACATGAAGTATCAGGGTTCATTCCTTGCATTCGTTGTCATTACTAGGCATTTGATAAGAGATTCTCGCTATCAGTACTTGATTATTTTTTTACAACTCCTATATTTCACAAAATACATGCCCAGTTTGTTGTCAATAATCTGGTGTTTTTAGTGATGGGACACCTTAAAATATACTCCTTAAATCATATGTCTTCGATCAAATGTCTCGGTCCATTCCTTTCATTAATTATCTTATTATTTCGCATTTGATTAGAGATGCTCACTAACCATACCTGACTACATTCCCAGTTTGGTTTTAGTAATGTAATGTACACAGTCACGCAAGATATTAAAAATATTCCATAATTTTTATGTCTATCATCAAATATCAGTCCGATGATTGCGTTCGTTGTCTCATTATTTCACATTTGCTTAGAGATATTCACCAACCGCTCAGAGTCGTACGTAACACGTGTTTTATTTCACAAAATACATTCCCAGTACGTTGCCAGTAACCTGGTGGAACGAGTCACGAAAGACATTAAAATTTATTCCGTAAATAATATGTCCACCATCAAATATCAGGGTTCGATCCTTGCATTCCATGTCTCATTATTCGGCATTTTATTACAGGTGCTCACCAACTTCCCTTGATTAGTACGTTACACCTCATATGTTTCACAAAATCTATACCCAGTGTTTTTTTGTCGGTAATCCAGTGCTACTAGTCATGGGGGACATTAAAATATATTCCATAAATCATACGTCTACCATCAAATTTCACGGTCCAGTCTTTGCATTCGTTGTCTTATTATTTGGAATGTGATAAGAGATGCTGATAAAACGCACTGAGTCGTCCGCCGTAACACCTGTTATGTTTCCCTATATACATCTACAGTACGCTGACAGTAACCTGGTGTAACGTGTCATGAAAGACATTGAAATTTATTCCATAAAAGTATGTCCACCATTAAATATCGCGATCCGCTCCTTGCATTCTATTATTTGACATTTGATTAGAGATGCTCACTAACCACACTTGCTTAGTGAATAACACCTCTTATATTTCACAAAATGCATCCGCAGATTGTTGCCAGTAATCTGGAGTAACTTGTCACGGGAGGCATTAAAATATGTTCCATGAATCATATGCCTTCCATCACATATGAAAGTCCATTCGTTGCATTAATTGTCTTATTATTTTGCATATGATTAAAGATGCTTACACACCACACTTGGGTAGTACGCAACACCTGTTATATTGAACACCCACCCCCCCCCCCCCCCTCACCCCACCCCGTCTTAGTTTGTTGTCAGCAATCTAATGTAAATAGTCATGGGAGACATTAAAAAATATTCCATGAATCATATGTCTACAACCAGATTTCAAACTTTTTAAATTTCACACAACACACCCCCAGTTTTGTCAGTAATCTCGTGTAACTAGTCACGGGAGACATTAAAAAACATTCCATGAATCATATGTCTCCCATCAAATATCACGGCCCATTTGTTCTATTCGTTGTCTTATTATTTGGTATTTGATTTGAGATGCGCACAAACGACACATGAGTAGCACGTAACACCTTTTGTATTTCACAACATACATTCCCAGTTTTTTGTCAGTTACAAGTGTAACAAGTCACTCAAGGCACTAAAATATATCCCATAAATAATATGTCCAACATCAAGTATCAGGGTTCATTCCTTGCATTCGTTGTCATTACTAGGTATTTGATTAGAGATTCGCACCATCACTACTTGATTATTTTTTACAACTCCTATATTTCACAAAATACATGCACAGTTTGATGTCAATAATATAGTGTTTTTACTAATAGGACACCTTAAAATACACTCCTGCGTTCAAATGTCTTCGATCAAATGAAGCGGTTCATTCCTTTCATATATTGTCTTATTATTTCGCATTTGCTTGGAGATGGATATGCTAACCAACCGCACTTGAGTAGAACGTTACACCTGCTATATTTAACACAATACATCCGCAGTTTCTTCTCAGAAATCTAGTGTCTCTAGTCACGGAAAATATTTCATGAATCTTACGTCTACTATCAAATATCACGGTCCAATCAATGCATTCGTTGTCTTATTTGTTTGGCATTTGATTAGAAATTCTCATCAACCCCACTGAGTCGTACGTAACACCTGTTATATTTCACAAAATACACTTCCAGTTAGCTGCCATTAACCTGGTATAAGAGTCACGGAAGAAATTGAAATTTATTTCATAAATAATATGTCCACCATCAAATATCCAGGTCCGATCCTTGCATTCGTTGTCCTGTTATTTGTCATTTGATTAGAGAGGCTCACTAACCACACTTGATCAATGTGTAACACCTCTTATATTTAAAAAAAATACAATACATTCCCAGTTTGTTGTCAGTAATCTAATGTAACCAGTCACGGGAGACATTAAAATATATTCCATGCATCACCTGTCTATCATCGGATATCAGTGTCCATTCCTTGCATTAATTGTCTTATTATTTTGCATGTTACGTGCTACTCATGTGTCATTAGGGAGCATCTCCATTCAAATACCAAATAATAAGACAACAAATGGACCGTGTTATTTGATGGGAGACATATGATTCATACTTGATATTGGACATATCATTTATGGAATATATTTTAGTGTCTCCCGTGACTAGTTAAACAAAAGGTTTACGTGCTACTCACGTGTCCTTAGGGAGCATCTCTAATCAAATACCAAATAATAAGACAACAAATGGAACAAATGGACAATTAATGGAAGTGATGGAGCGTGATATTTTTAATGAGAGACACATGATTCAAGGAACAGATTTCAATGTCTCCCGTGACTAGTTACACGAGATTACTGACCACAAACTGGGGGTGGGGGGGGGGGGGGGTGGGGGTGGTGGGGGGGGTGTTTTGTGAAATATACTAAATATTCTACTCAAATGTGGTGAGTGAGCACCATTAATCATATGTAATTAAGACATTAAATGCAAGGAACGGACTTTGAAATCTGATGGTATACATATGGTTTATGGAATATATTTTAATGTCTCCCGTGACTACTTACACTAGATTACTGACAACAAACTGGGGGGGGGGGGGGGGGGGGGGGTGGTGGTGTTTTGTGAAATATACTATATATTCTACTCAAATGTGGTGAGTGAGCACCATTAATCATATGTAATTAAGACAATAAATGCAAGGAACGGACTTTGAAATATGATGGTGTACATATGGGTTATGGAATATATTTTAATGTCTCCCGTGACTGCTTACACTAGATTACTGACAACAAACTAGGGGGGGGGGGGGGTGTTTTGTGAAATATACTATATATTCTACTCAAATGTGGTGAGTGAGCACCATTAATCATATGTAATTAAGACAATAAATGCAAGGATAGGACTTTGAAATCTGATGGTATACATATGGTTTATGGAATATATTTTAATGTCTCCCGTGACTACCTACACTAGATTACTGACAACAAACTGGGGGGGGGGGGGGGGGGGGTGTTTTGTGAAAAATACTATATATTCTACTCAAATGTGGTGAGTGAGCACCATTAATCATATGTAATTAAGACAATAAATGCAAGGAACGGACTTTGAAATCTGATGGTATACATATGGTTTATGGAATATATTTTAATGTCTCCCGTGACTACTTACACTTGATTACTGACAACAAACTGGGGGGGGGGGGGGTGTATGTTTTGTGAAATATACTATATATTATACTCAAATGTGGTGAGTGAGCACCATTAAACATATGTAATTAAGACAATAAATGCAAGGAACGGACTTTGAAATCTGATGGTATACATATGGTTTATGGAATATATTTTAATGTCTCCCGTGACTAGTTACACTAGATCACTGACAACAAACTGGGGGGGGGGGGGGGGTGTTTTGTGAAATATAGAAATATACTATATATTCTACTCAAATGTGGTGAGTGAGCACCATTAATCATATGTAATTAAGACAATAAATGCAAGGAACGGACTTTGAAATCTGATGGTATACATATGGTTTATGGAATATATTTTAATGTCTCCCGTGACTACTTACACTAGATTACTGACAACAAACTAGGGCGGGGGGGGGGGGGTGGGTGCGTTGTGAAATTTAACGGGTGATACGTACTACTCGAGTGTGGTGAGTGAGTACCGTTAATCATACGCAAAATAATAAGACAATTAATTCAAGGAATGGACATTGATATCTGAAGGTAGAGATATGATTCGTGTTATATATCTTAATGTCTCCCGTGACTAATTACACTAGAGTACTGACAACAAACTGGGGGAAGCTTGTGCAATATAACAGGTGTTGCGTCCTACTCTTGTGTGGTGAGTGAGCGTCTTTAATCATACGCAACATAATAAGACAATTAATGCAAGTAATAGACAATAATATCTGATGGTAGACATATGATTCATGGAATATATTTTAATGTCTCCTGTGACTAGTTACACTAGATTACTGACAACAAACTGGGGTTGTATTTTGTGAAATATAAGAGGTGTTACACACTAATCAAGTGTGGTAAGTGAGCATCTCTAATTAAATGCGAAATAATAGGACAATTAATGGAAGGAATGGGCCGCGACATTTAATCGAAGATATATGATTTAAGGAGTATATTTTAAGGTGTCCCATCACTAAAAACACTAGATTATTGACAACAAACTGGGCATGTATTTTGTGAAATATAGGAGTTGTAAAAAAATAATCATGTACCGACAGCGAGAATCTCTAATCAAATGCCTAGTAATGACAAAGCGTGCAAGAAATGAACCCTGATATTTGATGATGAACATATTATTTATGTGCCGTTAGGGAGCGTCTCCAATCAAATACCAAATAATAAGACAACAAATGGAATAAATGGACCGTGTTATTTGATGGGAGACATATGATTCATACTTGATATTGCACATATTATTTATGGAATATTTTAGTGTCTTCCGTGACTAGTCACACTTGGGTACTGACAAAAAAACTGAGATGTATGTTTTATTATTTGGTATTTCATTAGAGATGACCGCTAACGACACTTGAGTAGCATGTAACACTTTTTGTATTTCACAACACTTTTTTCCAGTGTTTTGTCAGGAACCAAGTGTAACTAGTCATGGAAGACACTCAAATATATTCCATAAATAATATGACCAATATCAATAATCTGGGTTAATTCCTTGCATTCGATGTCATTACTAGGCATTTCATTAGAGATGCTCGCTATCAGTACTTGATTATTTCATATGTCAAAATATCTCTGGCATTAAATATCAAGGTTTATTCCTTTTATTAATTGTCTAATTATTTGACATTTCATTAAAGATGCCCACTAACATCCCTTGAGTGGAACGTAACACCTTTTATATTTAACACAATACATACTCAGTTTGTTTGCTTTCAGTAATCTAGTGTACATCGCCACGGGAGATATTAAAACATTCCGAAATTTTATGCTTACCATAAAATATCACTTTCTGATCCTTACATTCGTTGTTTTATTATTTGGCATTAGAATAAAGATGCTCACGAACTGCCCTGAATCCTACGTAACACCTATTGTACTTCACAAAATACATCCCCAGTTTGTTGCCAGTAACTTGAGCAACGAGCCACGGAAGACATTAAAATTGGTTCCATTAATAATATGCCCACCATCAAATATCAGGGTCTGATCCTTGCATTCGTGGTCTTATTATTTGCCATTTGACTAGAGGTGCTCACTAACTGCACTTGATTAGTACGTAACACCTCTTACATTTCACAAGATACCTCCCCAGTTTGTTCTCGGTAATTTACTGTTACTTCGCACGTGAGATATTAAAATATTCTCCACAAATCATCTGTCTACCATCAAATAGCACCTTTCCATACTTCCATTCGTTGTCCTATTATTCGTCAATTGACTAGAGATGCTTGCTCATCGCACTTGATTAGAACGTGACACCTCTTATATTTCATAACGTACACCCTTAGTTTGTTGACAGTAACCTAGTATAATTAGTTACAGGAGACATTAAAATCTCTTCCATAAATCATATGTCTACCATCAGATATCAAAGTCTATGGAATAGCATACCCACTGAGATCGGGGAGAATAGTTCATTTTACCAATTTACGTTGTATTTATTTATTTATTTATTGGTGTTTAAGGTCATATACTTATGCACAATGACTAATCATGACCGTGACAGTTTTACGGGTGGAGGAAGCCGGAGTACCCGGCGAGAACCACCGAGCAACGACGAGCAGCTGCCAGCTCCCCAACATCGTAACTCCGCACTGCAGCACAGGCAGGGTTAGATTGGTTGAAGACATGTGTACCATCGACGTGCAGTACGCCTTAGTACACGGTGTCATCGTGCCCCCACGCGGGTAATGGACATGAAGTGTCTTGCCCAAGGACACAACGCGGTTGCCGTAGGTGGGATTCGAACCGAGGACCTCTCGGCTTCCAGCCTGCATCTCTACCTACTGAGCCACCGCGCTCCCTTACGTTGTACTTAAACAGGGACAAACTACCCACTCCCAAGATTTTTTACTTCCTAAAGTCACGCAAAACCCAAATACATCACTGCAGATTACGGCTACGTTGTAGCAATTTAAATGATCACCTCTATAATAATCATCTGTCCAGTTCGCCCCTTTGTGGGTGTGGAGAGCGTGAAACGATTGATCACTATTTCTTTAACTGCCAGTTGTACTGGGACATAAGAACTGAAACGCTCGAAACCCTACCATACACTATTGACACATATACTCTTCTATACGGAAGTACCTCTTATCCCCCTAAAGTCAATGAGACAATAAACAAATGCGTCCACGCCTATATTGAGGCAACCGGTAGATTTTAGTGTGACGTTGCCTGAATGGTGGTTATCACACTAGCAAGTTACCGTAGGGACCCACAAGTTTTTTTGTTTGTTTTGCTTCGTTTTTTTACAACTGCGGTACATATCATACATTCAAACCCTATCCACGCCCCTCTCCAATTCGGTCAATCATGATCCGTCCCTCTTGTCATTTCAAGTACCTCAAGTAACATGGGTAACTCTGTGATGATAAATGTCCAAATTGGTTACCCGAATACCTCTCGTTTATTTACAACTCGCGGGTCCAGAGATCCGTGAGTCTAGACCTATGGCAGGATAACAGTGCGACCAGGATTTTGTGCAGGTCGGTTGACCAAGCTACAACTAGTGTTTCTACCAAGAATAATTAGCGTTACCAGTATCGGAAGCTTTCCCCGTGGGAACAGTTGTTAGATTATATGTGGAACCATTCCAAACAACCTGGGCTTCTCCTTCTTTATACCTTCACTCTACATTCCTTTCCTCACTCTCTCATTTCATTATAATCTCTTACTCTTTTCTGTTATGTTCAACCCGTGTACGATAATTTATTTCCATATTTTCATCGTTTATGTTTCAACTTCCTTCGTTATGTTGCTTCGTATGAGTAATTTGTTACAAGGAGACAGCTTATATAAGCTATAGCTTCCTGCTGAATCCTCTTTCCTCTTTCACATTTATGTATCTTGATGAAATGTATCATAATATTCTGTCAAATTAAGGAAATAAAATATTGTTTAAACTAAAGTCCATTCCCTCCATTAATTGTCATTAATTATTTTGCGCCTGATTAAAGATGCTCACTCACCACACTTGAGTAGTACGTAACACCTGCACCCCCCCCCCCCCCCCCCGCCCCCAGTTTGTTGTCAGCAATCGAGTGTAACTAGTCATGGGACACATTAAAATATATTCCATGAATCATATGTCTACCATCAGATATCAAAGTCCATTCCTTGCATTTATTGTCTTAACCACATACGATTAATGATGCTCATTCGCCACACTTGAGTAATACGTTACACCTGTTATATTTCACAAAACACCCCACTGTTGGTAGTCAGTAATCTCGTGTGACAAGTCACGGGGGACTTTGAATAATGATCCATGAATCATAAGTCTCCCACCAAACATCACGATCCATTTGTTCCATTCGTTGTATTATTGTTTGGTACTTGATTAGAGATGCTCACTAACGACACTTGAGTAGCAAGTAAAACCTTTCGTATTTCATAACATATATTGACAGGTTTTTTGTCAACCAAGTGTAAAAAGTCGCCGAAGACTCTAAAATATATTCCATAAATAATACCCAACATCAAGTATCATGGTTCATTCCTTGCATTTCGTTGTCATTACTAGGCATTTGATTAGAGATGCTCGCTATCAGTACTTGATTATTTCGTTACACCTCCGATATTTCACAATATTCACGTCCAGTCAATAATTATTAATATGACGGTCCATTCTTTCCATTAATTGTCTTATTATTTCGCATTTGATTTGAGAAGCTCACTAACCATACTTGAATAGAACTTATAACCTGTAATATTTAACACAATGCAGCCCCAGTTTATTTAGTAATGTAGTGCATGCAATCGCGGAAGATATTAAAATATATCCCCTAAATTTTATGACTATCTTCAAATATCAATTCTCATCATTGCATTCGTTGTCTCCTTATTTGGCATTTGATTAGACATGCTCACGAACCACAAAGAGTCATACGTAAAACATGTTATATTTCACACAAAACACCCCAGTTCGTTGCGAGTAACCTGGTGTAACAAGTCACGAAAGCTATTAATATTTATATTCCATAAATGATATGTCCACCATCAAATATCAGGGACCGATCCTTGTATACGACTTATTATTTGGCATTTCCTTAGAGGTGCTCACTAACCTCCCTTGATTTGTACGTAACACGTCTTGTGTTTCACAAAATATATCCCCCGTTTATTGTCGGTAATCTAGTGTTACTAGTCATGGGGGTCATTAAAATATATTCCGTAAATCATATGTCTACCATCAAATATCACGGTCCGATCGTGGCACACGTTGTCTTATTATTTGGCATTGATTAGATATGGTGATAAACCGCGCTGAGTCGTCCGTAACAACTGTTATGTTTCATAAATACATCCCCCGTGTGTTGCCTGTAACCTCTTGTACCAGCTCACGGAAGACATTAAAATTTATTCTATAAAAAATATGTCCACCATCAAATATCAGGGTCCGATCCTTGCATTCGTTTACCTATTATTTGGTATTTGATTAGAGATGCTCACTAACCACACTTGATTAGTGTGTAACATCTCATATTTTTCAGAAAATACATCTCCAGTATGTTGTCAGTAATCTAGTGTAACTAGTCACGGGAGACATTGAAATATATTCCATGAATCATATGTCTACCATCAGTTATATTGCACACCCCCGCGCCCCCTCTCGTTGGGGGGACCCACCACTGAGTCGTACGTATCACCTGTTATTTTTCACGAAATACATCTCCAATTTGTTACCCGTCACATGGTATAAGAGTCCCGGAAGACAGTAAGATTTATTCCATAAATAATAAGTCCACCATCAAATATCACGGTCCTACCTTCGTTGTCTTATTATTTGGTATTTGATTAAAGGTGCTCTACCATCAGATATCAAAGTCTATTCCTTTCTTTAATTGTCTTATTCTTTTGCGTATGGTTAAAGATACTCACTCACCACACTTGAGTAGTACATAACACCTGTTATATTGAATACCCCCTCCTCCAGTTTGTTGTTTGTTGTCAGTAATCTAGTGTAACTTGCTACGAGACACATTAAAATATATTCCATGAATCATATTTCTACCATCAGATATCAAAGTCCATTCCTTGCATTTATTGACTTAATCACATACGATTAATGATGCTCACTCCACATCTTGAGTAATACGTACCACCTGTTATATTTCAGAAAACACACCCTGTTGGTTGTCGGTAATCTCGGGTGACTAGTCACGAGAGACATTGAAATATGTTCCATCAATCATATGT
This sequence comes from Pictodentalium vernedei, assembly GCA_031216915.1. NCBI lineage: Eukaryota > Metazoa > Mollusca > Scaphopoda > Dentaliida > Dentaliidae > Pictodentalium > Pictodentalium vernedei. The sequence goes on along the minus strand of CM062292.1, from coordinate 61,375,363 downwards.
CTCACACCAAACATCACGATCCATTTGCTCCATTCGTTGTATTATAATTTGTATTTGATTAGAGATGCTCTCTCACGACACATGAGTAGCAGGTAAAACCTTTTGTATTTCATAACATACATTGAGACTCGGTTCGAATCCCACCTGCGGCAACCGCATTGTGTCCTTGTGTCCTTGTAAAACCTTTTGTATTTCCTAATATACATTCCCCGGTTTTTTGTCAGCAACCAGGTGCACCAAGTCGCCGACGACACTAAAATATATTCCATAAATAATACCCAACATCAAGTATCAGTATTCAGTCCTTGCATTCTTTGTCCTTACTAGGCATTTGATTAGAGATTCTCGCTATCAGTACTTGATTATTTCGTTACACCTCTGATATTTCACAATGTTCACGTCCAATTTGTTGTCAGTAATCCAGTGTTTTTAGTGATGGGACGCCTTAAAATATACTTTTTAAATCATATTTCTACCATCAGATATGACGGTCCATTCTTTCTATTAATTGTCTTATTATTTCGCATTTGAGTAGAGATGCTCACTAACCGTACTTGAATAGAACGTGAAACCTGTAATGTTTAACACAATACACCCCCAGTCTTTTTAGTAATGTAGTGCACGCAGTCACGGAAGATATTAAAACATATTTCCTAAATTTTATGACTATCATCAAATATCAAGTCCGATCGTGCGTTCGTTGTCTCCTTATTTGGCATTTGATTAGAGATGCTCACGAACCGCACAGAGTCGTACGTAAAACATACATGTTATATTTCACAAAAAACGCCGAGATTCCGTAAATAATATGTCCACCATCAAATATCAGGGTTCGATCCCTGAATTCGATGTTTTATTATCTGCCATTTGATTAGAGATACTCACCACCCACCTGCGATTAGTATGTAACACCTCTTCAGAAAATATATCCCCAGTTTGTTGTCGGTAACCTTGTGTTACTAGTCATGGGGGACATTAAAATGTATTCTAAATCATATGTCTACCATCAAATATCATGGTGCGATCAAGCATTCGTTCTCTTATTATTGGGCATTTGATTAGACATGGCAACTCATCGCACTTGATTAGAACGTAACACCTCTTATATTTCACGAAATACTCTCCCAGGTTTTTGTCATTAACCTTGTGTAACTCGTCACGCGAGAGATAAAAATATATTCCATAAATCATATGTCTACCTCCAAATATCAGGGCCCATTCCTTGTATTAATTGTATTATTATTTGGCATATGATTAAAGATGGTCACTCACCACACTAATAAAGTACGTAACACCTGTTATATTTCACAAAATACACCTTCAGTGTATTGCAGTAATCTAGTGTAACCAGCCACGACAGTAATTAAAATATAGTCCATAAATCTAATGTTTACCATCGAATATCGCGGCCCGATTGTTGCATTCGTTGCCTTATTATTTGGCATTTGATTTGAGATGCTCACGAATCGCACTGAATCGTACGTAATACCTGTTATATTTCACGAAATACATCCCCAGTTAGTAGCCGGTAACCTGGTATAAGGATCACGGAAGACATTAAAATGTATTCCATAGATATGTCCACCATCAAATATCAGGGTCCGATCATGCATTCGTTGTCTTTTTATTTGACAGTTGATTAGAGATTCTCACTAACCGCACTTCATTAGCATGTAACACCTTTTATGTTTTACAAAATATATCCACAGTTTGATGTCGGTAATCTTGTGTTATTAGTCATGGGCGCCATTGAAATATGTTCCATAAATCATATGTCTACCATCAAATATCACGGCCCAATCGTTGCATTCGTTGTCTTATTATTTGGCATTTGATTAGAGATGCTGACGAACAGCCCTTGATTACTACGTAACACCTCTTATATTTCACAAAATATATCCTCAGTTTTCTGTCAGTAATCCAGTGTCACTAGTCACGGGGACATTAAATTTTATTTCAAAATCATATGTCTACCATCAAATATCCCCCCCGCCTCCAACCCCAAGATTGTTGTCAGTAATCGTGTAACTAGTCACGGGGGACATTGAAATATATTCCATTAATCATGTCTCTCGCCACATATCACGGTCCATTTGTTCCATTTGTTGTATTAATATTTTGCATTTTATTAGAGATGCTCACTAACGACACATGAGTAGCATGTAACACCTTTTGTATTTCACAACATACATTCCCAGTTTTTAGTCAGAAACCAAGTGTAACTTGTCACGGAAGACACTAAAATATATTCCATAAATAATATGTGCAACCTGAAGTATCAGGGTTCATTCATTGCATTCGTTGTCTTTACTTGGCATTTGATTAGAGATTCTCGCTATCACTACTTGATTATTTTTTTACAACTCCTATATTTCAGAAAATACATGCCCAGTTTGTTGTCAATAATCTAGTGTTTTTAGTGATGGGACACCTTAAAATATACTCCTTAAATCATATGTCTTCGATCAAATGTCCCGGTCCATTCCTTCCATTAATTATCTTATTATTTCGCATTTGATTAGAGATGCTCAGTAACCGTACTTGAGTACATTCCCAGTTTGGTTTTAGTAACGTAGTGTACACAGTCACGCAAGATATTAAAAATATTCTATAAATTTTATGTCTATCATCAAATATCACAGTCCGATGATTGCGTTCGTTGTCTCTTTAAAATACATTCCCAATTCTTTGCCAGTAACCTGGTGTAA